>FNXX01000005.1:10717255-11017201 GCA_900108845.1 Iljinskaea planisiliqua
TCTATAGATATTGGAAAAGGCGATAACGATCTCATTGACATTGGAGAGAGTCAACAAGCCTGTCCAACTCCTGATGAGGTTCTTGAGAAAAAGGCGGAGGTTACCAATGATTCTATCATGGAAGAAACTTTGGAAGCAGCTGAGGAGAAAACAAAGAAGAGGAAGGTGAAGAGTTCGGATGCAAAGAAAAGAGTTAAGTCTGATGTGAGTCACAAGTCATGTGAACATGTCAAGGTTGAAGTTGCTACTGAATCTTGTGCGATCGAAAAAGGTAACCTCTCCTTTTAATATATTTGTTTACATAAGGTAACGTCTTTTCTAATTATAATGGATAGTATGTTACTCTAATTAATAGATAGTTACTAATATATTCTTTTTTTCTATAGACATTGAAAGCTTGGAGGAAGTTGGCACTAGCATTGGATTGGATCAAAACACTTCTGAAGTGGAGATGCTAGTCAGTGAGTAATTTGTCGAATGAATTTACCATGTAGCTGTCTGTCGGTGCTTTTGAATAATAACGTCTTCTATTTGGCCTTCCGGATTATGATTTATTATGTTTTGCAAACTTTCATTAAAACTATGGAACATCTGTATTAAGTTTTATGGACCAGTGCTTTTGATTAATATCGCCTCTATTTTACCCTCTTGGATTATGATTTGTTGTTGGTTTTGCAAACCTTCGGTAAAATGACAGAACTTCTGTATTGAACTTACATTCATACTTTCAACACTTTGTTTCATCCTCTGTTTTGGAGTTTCTCTCTGTAAATCTTGTGTTTATTCAGATATTTGTAAATCCCCAAAAGAGGCAGGCTTACACGTATGTTGTCCTAGAGGGCTAGACTGGGTAGCCCGGACTAGTTTCTCTGTATCTGCCACTAGCTCTTGCGACTTTGTTTTTGCATCTATCTTTGTCATCATCTGCCATGTGTCTGGCCACATCTGTCTTTGTCATCATCTGCCATGTGGCTGGCCACGACCAGAAACCGTGTGTCTGGTGTCCTTCAAGTACAAACACTTTTGTTATTCACCGATACTTGCAGCTGTTGTCTATTGATGGAAGAGCCTAGAGAACATATTAATTGGAATTTCATCCTTCTCCACTGATACGGTAATGTCGTCAGAGTCTCAGTGATTCTCCATCTTTTGAACTAAAAGTCTTTCCTTTTATGGGAAGAAAAAGAAAATGTTTATCATTAAAAATGTTTATAATCACTTCTCAGATTTTCCGTACATAGACAAATTTTTCTTTATAATTAAAATTAGCTGGCGTGTTGTTCTCACTTCTCATGTCGATGATAGACTCATTTTAAGAGGATGATGCGAAAAGTGATGTTCTTAATTAACATTTTAATTATGTCAAGAATTTTATCAGTAATAACAATTATGTAAAAAATTTGTATATGACATTAAAACAGCTATGTCCTTTAGTATGATGTTTTATGTAACCTTATTTAATTCACAGCCAAGAATATATTTAAGCTACAAAATGATTATTTCTGGAATCACATTGAGGCATGAAAATGAGACCACCAAAAATCTATTTAAAGAACCTTCGACATTGTATTTAAAGTGGCAAAATAGTCATGGGATTTAAAACCGAACCGGTTTATCCGAACTGAACCTCACCAAAGATTAGGGTGTTCGGTTATTGATCGATTATAAGGGACAAACCGATCGGAAGAGATGTTAAATTTGTTCGGTTATTGCTTCGGTTCGGTTTGGTTCATGATAACCGATCGAAAAACCGAGATTTTGACCTAACTATATAAGATTTTCATTATCTCATGTCTCTCCAAACCTCGTATATCAGGTTCACATTCTTGCCGAAAAATAAATAGATTTAAATATATTTTCTTCTATTCTCCTTCTTCTTTGTCTGTTTTGTCTTCTTCCCTGTGTTTTCTTCTTTGTTTTTGTTCTTTTCCAATTTTTTTTTATTTTTCTTTAAGCACACTATTTTGTATTCGTCTTCAACAATCTAAAAATCTATTTTTTATAACTGAGCCATCCTGTCGAAGCTAGCTTCTTCATTTGATTCTCTCTTCACTGTCTCGACGAAGCTTCATCGTATGCCACTGTTCTTTGGCCGCCGGCGGTGTAAATCTCGACCTAATTATTTTAGGTTATATTTTTGTTTCATTTAAAAAATTTTAGATTAGTTAGGTGGCCTTTTTTATCTTCATTTAATATAAATTCTTTTTTTTTTTTTTTAAACTTTGATTTGACCCAACAAACCCAACTAATAATAGGCCGAACCTAATTATAGACTTATATAATATTGAACCGAACTAACCGAATCTAACCAAATTTACCCAAATATAAATGAAAAAGTCAGTTTGTTTCGGTAACGAATTTTAAAAACTGAACTAACCAGTACTGAACCGAACCGAATTGTAATTTAATTCGGTTCAATTCGATAAAATTTTAAAACCTGAAATAATCGAGAAACTGATTAACCAGAGGCGAACTAACCATTTAAACCGAACCCGCAGGCCTATGGCAAAGTATGCAGCATATTCTGATCCATGACAGCAAAACATCAGATTCCGCAAGACATCTCCTTATATTCCATCGGCACGGTGCTTCTAAAGGTAAGGTTCATCCCATTAGAACCTTCGAAGTTCCCTCAAAAATTTTTTCTTAGCATAGCCTTTAAAATCATCAGGCTCATCCTCTGCAGTGAGGTAATTTACGATATCAGCATACCAGGGTCGATCAGGAACAGCAACAGCGGCTGTATGTGCAACATAACCTCCATCGTGAACTGATAAAAGTTCCATGTTTACTCGCAATGGGTGTTGACCAACACCATTTTTTGGTGACGAGTGGATGTATCGACCCAAAGGTGGTCGGGTCGACATTAGTCTGATGCTTTGAGTCGGGTGTCGACCGACACCGTGTCTGTAACACGAGAAATTTGGAAATTTTCATCCAAATCTGCTTGTGAACCTGTTTTGACCAAGTAAATGTTCTCCTCAGGTAAATAATCATCAATAGAGACGTCTCCATCAATCCCGATCCTTGAAAGATGATCAGTTACTCCATTCTCCATTCCCTTCTTGTCCCCAACCTCAATATCAAATTCCTGAAGTAGAAGGATCCATCTCAACAATCTCGGTTTTGTATCCTTCTTCTACATCAAGTATTTTATAGTAGAATTGTCTGTATGCACAATGACCTTTGACCCAGCCAAGTAAGGATGAAACTTTCAAAAGCAAACACTACAGCCAACAACTCCTTTTCTGTAGTTGCATAGTTCTTTTATGCATTGTCAAGTGTTCTTCGAGTATAATAGATAGCATGAAGTTTCTTGTCCTTTTTCTGACCAAGAACAGCTCAAACTGCAAAATCGCTGACATCACACATCACCTCGAAAGGCAATTCCCAGTCTGGAGGTTGCATAATTGGAGCTGTCACCAATGCTCTCTTAATCTATACAAAAGCTGAAAGGCACTGAGCATTGAACTCAAATGTAACATCCTTACACAGAAGAGCAGTAAGTGGTCTAGCAATTTTGCTAAAGTCTTTGATGAATCTTCTGTAAAAGCCAGCATGGCCCATAAAACTCCTCATTGATTTCAAAAATGTAAGTGGCTGAAGACTAGTCATAACATCAATCTTTCCACGATACACCTCAATCCCAACTGCTGAAACTCTATGGCCTAGATTAAAGTCATCCCAGACCATAAAATAACACTTTTTCCAATTCAGAACTAAATGCTTTTTCCAATTCATCTAGCTAAAACTTTGCACAAATTTTCTAGACATACCTTAAAGGAAGACCTATTGATGTAGGCACAAACGGGTGGTCCTACTTTGGGGTGGAGGTTGTGATCCGAACAACTGGCCGAAGGGCTCTCTTTGCTTGAAAGTCACGGATGGAAGTTTCTTGGCTGGCCGACAGGCTCTCTCCAAGTAACTCAATGGATAGTATGGATGAAGGGGATCGAAGGACGCCACACAAAAAATGAGGATCTTTGTGATAAGTCAAAACCGACACTTCAAGGATTCTCACACAAGAAGCTAAACGGCTAGGGTTTCAGAAGAAAACTCCAGTATTTTATTAATGAAAGGAAAAAGGTGAATACAGACTGAATGTGTGACTTTATTAAATAGTGTTGCAGCCTTGACCTACTTGGGTCAAAAACATAAAATTAAAGAAAGGTCTAACACTTGGCCGAAATTGCTAACAAGTCCCTAAACGAAAAAAGAAAGAAACAAACAAAAGAAAAGGAAAGAAAACCTGCAAGAACCACAAAAGGAAACTCGTGAAATGAATCATAATTCACGAGCTTACCGTGGGTTTAACTCGGGTGGACGGCTGAGGGTGGAGTAGTCTTGGACCGTCTGATCCACGGTGGAGTTTGCTTGTTCCATCTCATGTGTGAAGGCTGATATACTGAAGAGGCCGGTCGCCACAATCCCTTGAAGAACTGGAAAGAATGAAATGGTCCGGGAACTGGTCGTTGGTCCGGCTGGTTCCATGGTACGGCCGGGTTGGATTCTTCTACTGGTCCAATTGGGATTTCTTCGAGTATCTCCATGTTGAGTAACCTCCCTTTGAGTTCTTCATGCTCCAGTAGAGTGATTAGACTTTCGACGTGTTGATTGAACTCTTCTCGTAAATTCCTTGTTCCAGACCGCGTCCATGGTGTGTTTTTTCATGATCGGTACGGTAACCTCCATCTCACTTCCGGATGGTTCTTCGGGTGGGCATTCGGTCGTGGCTTCATCATCCCCTCCCTCTTGAGAAGATTCTGACCTCAGAATTGGTTCATCTGCATGGAAAGGAGATAAGTCAGTAACATTAAACATAGGTGAAATGGTTAGCTCACCTGGTAGTTCTAGCTTGTAGGCATTGTTGTTTATTTTCTCCAGCACACAGAATGGGCCATCTCCTCTAGGGGCGAGCTTGGACTTCCTCTGGTTTGGAAACCTCTCCGTGCACATGTGTATCCAGACCCAATCTCCTGGTTCGAATGTGACCTCCTTTCGGCCTTGGTCCACTCGTTCCTTGTACTTGGTCGTCTTCTTCTCCAAGTTGTCCTTGACTCGCTGATGAAGCTTCTTCATAAAATCTGCCTTTGTTTCTCCTTTTGCACTAGAATAAACGGCTTGGGGAAGAGTAGTGAGATCTAACAGATATGGGTTGAACCCATATACAACTTCAAATGGTGATTGCCTTGTAGCCGAGTGTTTAGCATGGTTGTATGCAAATTCTATGTATGGTAAACAAGATAACCAATTGCGTAAATTCTTACCCACCGTAGATTTTAAGAGGGTTGAGAGTGTCCGGTTTACTACCTCAGTTTGACCATTGGTCTGTGGATGGCAAGTGGTGGAAAAGAGAAGCTTGGTGCCTAGCTTCTTCCAAAGGGTTCACCAGAAATGTCCAAGAAACTTGGAATCCCAATCTGAAACAATGGTCAGGGAATCCCATGAAGCTTCACGACTTCTTCAAAGAACAGGTCGGTCGTCTGGGTCGCATCATTGGACTTGCTACATGGGATGAAATGAGCCATCTTGGAGAACCGATCCACCACCACAAAGATGGAATCACGATGGTAGATCGTGGGGAAACCTAAAACAAAATACATTGAAATATCTACCCATGGTAGGTTAGGGATAGGCAAAGGCATATACAAACCATGAGGATGTGACATGGATTTGGCTTTTAGACATGTGATGCACTTCGCACATAACCGCTCTACGCCCCTCTTCAAATGTGGCCAAATGTTCCATAAGGACACTGAGAGTTTTGTCTCGCCTAAAGTGTCCCATCAAGCCACCTCCGTGGGCCTCATGCATCAGGAGTTCTCTCATAGAACCCTGCGGAATACACAACTTTTTATCTTTAAACAAAAATCCATTATGTTGATAGTACCCTCCAAATGCGGTCTTGTGGGTTTCCTCATAGGCATGCTGGAAGTCCGGATCATCGTTATAGGCTCCCTTGATGTGCTCAAACCACATAATCTTGGCCTCCATGGTGCTGATCAGGGCGTGCCTCCTAGATAATGCATCCACCACAATGTTCTCCTTGCCCTTCTTGTATTTGATGACGTATGGGAATGTCTCAATGAACTCCATTCACTTCGCATGCCTCCTTTTGAGCGTGGTCTGTCCTCTTAGGTGCTTAAGCGTCGCGTGATCTGTATGGAGAACAAATTTTTTGGACAAAAGATAATGTTGCCAAACCTCTAAACATCTTACCAACGCATACAGCTCCTTGTCGTCGGTGGGATAGTTGAATGAAGCTCCACTGAGCTTTTCACTGAAGAAAGCAATCGACTTGCCTCCTTGGGTCAGCACTCCTCCAATACCTATTCCAAATGCATCACATTCTATTTCAAAAGTTTGGTTAAAGTTTGGGAGTACCAGAACCGGTTATGAGTGAGGCTCTGTTTGAGTTTCTGGAAGGCTTCCTCTTTAGCCGGTCCCCAGCTAAATGGGACATTCTTCTTGATGACCGCGATAAGAGGTGCGGCTATGGTGCTGAAGTCCCTCACAAACCGCCTACAGAAGCTGGCCAGCCCATGGAAGCTCCAGACATGTCCGATCGTGGTAGGAGTGGACCATTCTTGGATCGCCTTGATCTTCTCATCATCCACCCTTAAACCCTGCGAGCTTACAATAAATCCTAGGAAAACAACTTGATCAGTACAAAAGATACATTTCTTGAGGTTCGCATATAGGTTTTCCGTTCTAAGCGTGATTAAGACCTGTTCAAGATGATTAAGATGATCTTCTAGACAGGTATTATAGACAAGGATATCATCGAAGTACACTACCACGAACTTACAGATTTAGGCTCTCTGAACATGGTTCATGAGCCGCATGAAAGTACTTGGGGCGTTAGTGAGGCCCAAAGGCATGACCAACCACTCGTGCAGTCCACGTTTGGCTTTGAAGGCAGTCTTCCACTCGTCGCCTTCCTTCATTCGAACCTGGTGGTATCCACTCCTTAGATCGATCTTGGAGAAGATGGTCGCTCCATTGAATTCGTCCAGTAAGTCGTCAAGCCATGGGATGGGATGCCGGTATTTGATGGTGATGTTGTTGATGGCCCGACAATCAACACACATACGCCAAAATCCATCCTTCTTGGGCACAAGGATTACAGGCACAGCACAAGGACTCAGGCTTTCGCGGATGTAGCCTTTGGACATCAGATCATGGACTTGTCGTTCTAGCTCTTTGGCCTCCTCAGGGTTGATCTGGTACGCAGCTCGGTTCAGTAAGGGTGCTCCAGGTATGAGGTCGATCTGGTGCTCAATTCCTCGGACCGGAGGTTAGCCAAGTGGGATCACCACAGGGAACACGTCCTAGAACTGTTCCAACAGCTTCTTGACCGCAGGTGGTAGTGGTGTTTCTCCCTCAGAGCCTGAAATCATACCCTCCTTAAAGATCATCAGTAACACCGTTTCTTGCATCACAAGGGATTTACAAATAGCACTGGGTGTTATGTATAGGTTGACCTTACTTACATTGTCCTCCTTGGCTCCCTTGTCCATTGCCTTCTGAAGTTTGAAAACTTCTTGTGGTGCGAGTGGGGAAAGGTTGTGCTTCTTGTTTTTATGCATGAAGCTGTAGTAGTTTGTCCGGCCATTTTGGAGAGTCTCCTTGTCAAATTTCCACGGTCGCCCGAACAAGATGTGGCCAGCCTGCATAGGGACAACATCACATAGAACCTGATCGGAGTACTTACCGATACTGAATGGCACTTGGACTTTTTCAATGATCCTTAACTCCACTTTGTCATCGAGCCATTGGAGTCTGTATGGTCGGGGATGCTTGGTCTTAGGAAGACCGAGCTTATCTACTAGGTACCTGCTTGCCATGTTAGTACAGGACCCTCCATCTATAATGAGACTACATACCTTAGCCTCTACGCTACATCTTATGTGAAAGATGTTTTCCCTCTGAATTGTGTCTGGATCGTATAAGGCGCTAAGGGCTCGCCTGGTAACCAGAATCGCTCCAACCTCGGGATAGTCGGTCACTTCTTCTTCGGATTCAACCTGGTCCGGTGGAGCCTCGTCTTCAGACTCATATTCTTCGTTGTCACGGAGTACCATGACCCGTTGGTTCGGGCACTCTCTTGCATAGTGCCCTTTACCCTGATATTTGAAACAGGTAATATCTCGGGCTCTGATGTTTGGAAATTTACCTGGTGCGGTCACGGGCTTTGGGGCTCCCGGGGTGATCTTCTTGGTCCGGTCCTCAACGACGGCCGACTTCCCTTGACGGCTGTGGGTTCCAGCTTGGTTTGGCCCGGTTCATAGCGGTTCTCTTCCGCTTGATGTGTTGCTCCACTTGGATTGCTACGTGTAGCAACTCGTCCAGGTCGTTGTAGGTCTGTCTCTCCACCTTGCGGACGATGCGATCTTGGAGCCCATCCAAGAATTGGGCCATGAGAGTCTCGACTGAATCGTTGACCTCCAGCCGGTTCTTAAGAGTCTCAAACTCTTCAAAGTATTCTTCCACGGACCGGTTTCCTTGACTCAGTTTCCGGAACCTCTTCTGAAGATCCCTGTCGAAAGAAACAGGCACGTACCTTTTTCGGAGGTGGAAGCTCATGTCAACCCACGAGGTGATTGGATGAAGATGCCGTCTCCTCCGTTCAGCCACCTCTCGGTCCCACCAGGCCCACACGTTTTCCGTGAGATGGGCCGCGTCTAGGGTCGCCTTTCGTGCATCAGAGTAGTTGTAGTACTCAGAGATGTACTCCATTCGCCTTTTCCAGTCCAGGTATGCCTCCGGGTTGATTTTCCCTGAAAAAGTAGGAGGCGTTAGTTTAAGATCCTTACCTTGCCAAGGTGGATCTTCCTCAGAGTCCATGTTCCTGTCCCGGTCGTTCCCAGTATGGTGATGGTCACGCATACGGTCGTTCCTGGATTGGTCGGGTGCTGGTGGTGGCCGGATGTCCCTTGTATGTTCGCGGGTACTCTGCATGTCCGATGTGTCATCATCTTCTGCTCGGTGTTGTTCCAGCCAGTCCAAGCATTCCTGCATAGTCTGGAGGTCGGCTAGGATCTGACTCAAGGCGTCGTCACTTGTGCTTCCCATCGGTTCCTGAAACAACCATAAGATCAAGTATAGTATGGGTTTCTAATGAAAGTGACAAAAATAGAATCGACAGATCACTTGAACCACTAGCAAAACTAAACCAAAAATTTCAATGCAATATCTAGTTACTAAGAGATGGCAATCGAATCAACTAAAAAGGAAAGTAAGGATGCAAATTTTATTTTTTGATAAACGATTATGGAAAGTTCTTAATGTACAGAAACCCTAGTCAGAATACTACAGGTTTTAGGCGGCTATGGCAGAGACAACAGTTCACGAAAGCAAGTACTATCCTAGCACAAATCCTTAACACGATCAACCTAGCACAAACGATTGAAGCAGACGATAAAGAAGCAAACAAATGTTCTTTTTAAAAAAAAAAATGAAACAGAAACAAATCGCAAGAACTAAAAACCAAAAGAGAGAAGCAAAGGTAAGATACAAACTGATTTTCGAGCCTAGGCTCTGATACCAGATGATGTAGGCACAAACGGGTGGTCCTACTTTGGAGTGGAGATTGTGATCCGAACAACTGGCCGAAGGGCTCTCTTTGCTTGGAAGTCACGGATGAAAGTTTCTTGGCTGGCCGACAGGCTCTCTCCAAGTAACTCAATGGATGGTATGGATGAAGGGGATGGAAGGACGCCACACAAAGAATGAGGATCTTTGTGATAAGTCAAAACTGACACTTCAAGGATTCTCACACAAGAAGCTAAGCAGCTAGGGTTTCAGAAGAAAACTCAGGTATTTTATTATTGGAAGGCAAAAGGTGAATACAGACTGAGTGTGGGACTTTATTAAATAGTCCTGCAGCCTTGACCTACTTGGGTCTAAAACATAAAATTAAAGAAAGGCCTAACACTTGGATGAAATTGCTAACCAGTCCCTAAAAGAAAAAAGAAAAGAAAGAAACAAAAGAAAAAGAAAGAAAACCTGCAAGAATCACAAAAGAAAACTCGTTAAATGAATCGTAATTCACGAGCTTACCGTGGGTTGAACTCGGGTGGATGGCTCAGGGTGGAGTAGTCTTGGACCGTCTGATCGACGGTGGAGTTTTCTTGTTCCATCCCATGCGTGAAGGCTGATATGCTGAGCAATCCCTTGAAGAACTGGCAAGAATGAATGGTCCAGGAACTGGTCGTTGGTCTGTCTGGTTCCATGGTATGGCCCGAGGCGGGTTGGGTTCTTCTACTGGTCCGGTTGGGATTTCTTTGAGTATCTCCTTGTTGAGTAACCTTTCTTTGAGTTCTTCATTCTCCATTAGAGTGATTAGACTTTCGAGGTGTTGATTGAACTCTTCTCGTAAATTCCTTGTTCCAGACCGCGTCCGTGGTGTGTTTTTCATGATCAGCACGGTAACCTCCATCTCACTTCTGGATGGTTCTTCAGGCGAGCCTTCGGTCGTGGCTTTATCACCTATAAACTGAGAAGTCATCCATGATGAATTCCATGAAATCTTCAATCATATCTGTGAAGATAGACATCATACATCGCTGGAATGTGGCAGGAGCATTACAAAGTCCAATTGGCATTCTGCGAAATGCAAAATTGCCATAGGGAAAAGTAAATGTGGTCTTCTCTTGGTCATGTGGACGGATAGGAATCTGAAAGAAACATGAGTATCCATCGAGGAAGCAGTAATATGGGTGGTTTGCTAACCTCTCCAGAATCTGATCAGTTGATAAAGGCCATGTTGGGATGATGAACAAACCGCTGGTCATATGACACTCTCGGCTGGTCCGAATGATGGTCGAAGGGGACGTTGGTGGAACCAAAACAATTGGCCGTATGTCTCACTTTGCTGAGGTTGGTCGGATAAGTGATGGAAGTGTTGATGGAATGATGGTCGCCACAAAGTTGGTGATGAAACTTTGATAAGACACAAATTGGGGCTTTGGAATCTCTCCTTGGCCGCTAGCAGTTCAGACAAGAACTAGGATTTTGTTTGCTAAGAAGAAGTGTGATATTTTATTGATAGTAGGTTAAAAATACACGGATGTGAGAGGGGACCCTAATAGATGGGTCCGAGCAGATTTTACCTTCTAGGAGACTTAAAGAAAAAATACAATATCCGACGCTAAGGAAAAGGAAAACAAGTTAAACACAAAATAATCTAACTAATTGGTGAAACTGATCCTGAAAGGCAAGAAGATACATTAGTCGGAATAAGGAAAAATAGGAATGGATGCTTACCTTAGTTACTCGGATGTGAGACTTGATGCACAAGGTGTAGTCTTGGGTCTTCGTGACTTAAGTGCTCTGCTTGGGCCTTATGTGGGCATGATGGTGAAAATGGTTCGAGCCTGACCCTCTTGAATGAAATCCAATGGCTCGGCCGGTTGAATTATAGTTGTGGAAGCAAGATCTGATCTGGCCGGAATGTCTAGACCGGAAGTGACCTCAACCGAATCGTCTTGGTCCAAGGTTTGAATTTGAGCAACGGCTAAGAGTTGTGAGTGGGCCGCATGGTACTCGTGGGCTTGAAGCCTTAGGAGCTGTTCCACGGCCTTGTTAAATTGCTCTCGGAGTACCTTGGTTCCGGACCGTGTGCGTGGACCCTGTCGGACAACCTGAATTTGGGCTTCTTGGGTCACAGCCGGCTCTATGTCCTCATCATCCTCTCCCTCTTGAGAAGGTTCTGACCTCAAAACAGAATCATCTGCATGGAAATAAGCTAAGTTAGTAACATTAAAGGTAGGAGAAATGGCTAACTCACCTGGCAGCTCCAGCATGTAGGCATTGTTGTTGATTTTCTCCAAGGCTTTAAATGGATTGTCGTCTCGAGGTGTAAGTTTGGACTTCTATTTGGTAGGAAAAAAAATTGTGTCTCATGTTTAGCCAAACCCAATCTCCGGGTTCAAACTTATACTTCTCTTTTTTCTTCTCTATGTTCTCTTTGACTCGTTGGTGTAGCTTTTTAACGAAGTCGGCCTTAGCTTCCCCTTCAATGCTGGTGTAGATAGCCTGCAGCAGTTGTGCAAGATCTAATGGGGTCAATGGATTAAACCCGTACACAACCTCAAACGGCAAGTGGTTAGTAGTAGAGTGGATGGCATGGTTATAAGCGAATTAAATTAATGGTAAACAACTCAATCAATTCTTTAGGTTTCTTACCGAACGTAGCTCTCAGTAAGGTCGAGAGTGCCTGGTTTACTACCTCGGTCTGCCCATCGGTTTGGGGATGGCAAGTGGTGGAAAAGAGGAGTTTCGTCCCCAGGCTTCTTCCACAATGTCTTGCAGAAGTGGCTGAGAAACTTAGTGTCGCGGTCCGGACGAATAGTCCTCGTAATGCCATGCAAACGAACTACTTCCTTGAAGATGAGATCGTCGGTTTGGGTCGCATCGTTAGACTTGCTACATGGGATGAACTGGGCCATCTTGGAAACCCTGTCAACTACAACAAAGATGGAATCCTTGTGTTTGATCTTGGGCAATCCCAGTACAAAGTCCATAGAAATGTCCACCCATGGTGCGTTAGGTATTGGTAATGGCATGTAAAAACCGTGTGGATGTAACCTGAATTTTTCCTTAAGGCCAGTGATGCATTTGGCGCATAGTCTCTCCACATCTCTCTTCATATGCGGCTAATAGAAGTGCTCGGTCAGGATACTTAGAGTCTTTTATCGGCCGAAATGCCCCATTACACCTCCTCTGTGGGCCTCTCTAGTGATTAGCTCATGCATGGATCCTTGTGGAATGCAAAGTCTTTTGTCTCGGAATAGGTATCCGTTTTGCTGATAGTATGGTCCAAATTCGCCTTTGGTGGTGTCCTTGAAGGTGCCCTGAAAGTCCTGGTCGGCTGCGTCATGATCCTTGATGTGCTTGAATCCCATGACTTTGGCCTCCATAACGGAAATGAGAGTGTATCTCCGGGAAAGTGCATCCGCGACCACATTCTCCTTCTCTTTTTTGTATTTGATCACGTATGGGAAGGTCTCCACGAACTCTAACCATCGGGTATGCCTCTTCTTGATTCTGGTCTGGCCCCGTAAATGTTTAAGTGTCTCATAATCGGTATGGATGGTGAACTCCTTGGATAGGAGGTAATGCTGCCAAGTCTCAAGCGATCGTACAAAGGCAAAGAGCTCATAGTCGTAGGTGGGATAATTGAGTGAAGCCCCGCTTAACTTCTCGCTGAAGTAAGCCACTGGTCGGCATCCTTGAGTCAAAACCGCGCCGATGCCGGTCCCTGATACATCACATTCAACTTCAAACATTTTATCACAATCCAGAAATACAAGTACCAGTGCATGTGTCAAGCTCTCCTTGAGCTTGTTGAACGCGGCTTCTTGAGCTAAACCCCATGCGAAAGTAGTGTTCTTCTTGATCTCCGAGGTCAAGGGTGCGTCTATGGTGCTGAAGTCCTTGACAAATCGTCGTTAGAAACTGACCAGCCCATGGAAACTCCTAACATGGCCGATTATTGATGGTGTGGGCCATTCCTGGATCGCTTTGATTTTCTCCTAGTCTACCTTAAGCCCCTGCAAACTTACAACAAATCCTAGGAAAACCAACTGATCAGTGCAAAACACATATTTCTTAAGGTTCGTGTAAGATCCTGCCACCTAAGCGTTTTTAGCACTTGTTCCAGATGCCTAAGATGATCGTCTAAGATATGACTATAGACAGAATGTCATCAAAGTATACCAAGACAAACTTACAGATGTAAGACCTGATGATGTGGTTCATGAGACGCATGAAAGTGGATGGTGCATTGGTAATCCCGAAGGATATAACCAACCACTCGTAAAGACTCCTCTTGGTCTTGAAAGCAGTCTTCCACTTGTCTCCTTCCTTCATTCTTACCTGGTGGTACCCACTCTTCAAATCTATTTTCGAGAAGATGTGGAACCGATGAGCTCATCCAACATGTCGCCAAGCCTCTCGATCGGATGTCGGTACTTGATGGTGATGTTGTTGATGTATGAGCTCTTTTACAATTTTCACCTAATATTCTAATACAATAAAAAAAGAATACATCTGCTTTTTTGGTGTAGATTTACATTCTTATACCATCATCAATGAAACAATGAATTCTGAAAATTATTTAGTAGTAGATCAGTTAAATAAAAAAAAACATCACTATCGTTTTACGGTAGTTCATATTATTAGAAAGTAAGAAGCATGAAATTTAAAGAAAAATATTGAGTTCATAGGAATAAATTTCTGTTTTTCAAGGAGAAGGTAAATAATTTTATTTTTTTTACTCTAAAACAATATTATATATTATTATAAAAATAAAATTATTTCAATACACGAAAATAATAAGTTATGTACATCTTTCTCTTCTAGAAAAGCTTGGAAGTGGACTATGTGAAGTAAATCTTATTGAAATTTGCATCATATTTTATAAAATAAGTTAAAATATTTTAAAGAAAAGCTTAGTTTTTAAAGTTAGTTATTAATATGATCGTGCCACGTGACAGTAAAATATTTTTAGATTTTGACATATGTCAGATGATTCCTAGAAAAAAAGAATATTATTTAAAAAGAAGGGGAAATTGCTGATTTTAACCCATTATTTGGTTTTGAATGCAAATCTAGACCCCTTATTGGGCATTCGACAAAAGTAACCCGTAGGAGTAGTGAAAGTACCAGTTTCTCCCTAACTACCAAACAAAAAAGCGAAATGAAAAATGACCCTTATAACCCTTGAGAAGTCTACGTTTAAATAGTAGACTTCATGAGTAGACTTCATTTTAGAAGTCTACTCCGTGATTTTATCTTAAATTTTAATTATAAAATTTATAAAAATTAATTTGGTAAGAAATTTGTATACATAAATATTACATATGTAATTATCACCTATACAAAATAAAATTTCATAAAAATCGGTCATTTTAAACAAATAAAGTTTCCATATCATGTAATAGTATAATAGTAGACTTCTTAACTTCTATATGAAGTCTACTCCGTGATTACATCTTAGATTTTAATTATAAAATTTTTAAAAATTAATTTGATAAAAAAATTTGTATACATAAATATCACATACGTAATTATCACCTATATAAAATAAAATTTCATAAAAATCGGTCATATTAAACAAATAAAGTTTTCATATCATGTAAAAGTATAATAGTAGACTTCATAACTTCTAAATGAAGTCTACCAATGATTAAATCTTAGATTTTAATTATAAAATTTTTAAAAATTAATTTGATAAAAAATTTGTATACATAAATATCACATATGTAATTATCACCTATATAAAATAAAATTTCATAAAAATCGGTCATTTTAAGGGAATGAAGATAAATGATGGTAGAAATCAAATACATGTAAGGTTTGAATATAATGTTTGATATGGATAGATAGCATGGTTATGGTTTTGATAAAAAGAAATCTATATAAATGAGTGTTTAATATTACATTTAAGCTTATTTGGAAAACAAAATTACGAATATAATGATGAGTAAATTGTTTAATGTTAGAATTTATTTAACTTATCAATTTAGGGGTTAGGGGTGTACTATTCATTCGAGGTTTAGGGCGAGGAAGACTTCGTCATGAAGTCTGCGTCACTTCAAATTAGTAGACTTCATGTGAAGTCATTCAAATTATTAAGGCGGGAAACGAAATTAAATAGGCGGGAAACAAAATTAATTTAATAATTTTACCACAACCCTAATTTAAAACGAGGCTCTACTTTTTTTTTTCTTTTTCTCCATTCCTCTTCCACATTACCATAGTCTGCCTCTCTAGATTTCTTCTTTATCCATTTTTATTCATATTTTTTTTTTAATTTGTCAATCTCTTCTAATCCTTTTTTTTTCTTAGAAAAAGAATAATGATACATGTGTATGTTCATATATCTGGGTTTTGATTGCTTCTATTTTTTTTTTTCAAAATGTTTGATTTGGATAGGATGAAGAAGTTGAGATGGAGGATATAGTAGTCCAAGAATAAGAACCAATTTTGAGAGTTTATTTCTCAATATGCGACAATAAGAAGACTGTGCGAAGAAGAAGATTGATTCTTTACATCCATCAGTTTCAAGGTTAATAAAGTTTAACGTCTCTCTTTCTCTTTTTATTTAAATTTTTAGAAAGAAAGATCTGAGTATTTTTTTTTTCTACAGATCTCAAGAAGAAGGTTGTGTGAAGAAGAAGATTGATTCTTTACATCTATCAGTTTCAAGGTTAATAAAGTTTAACCTCTCTCTTTCTCTTTTTATTTAAATTTTTAGAAAGAAAGATCTGAGTTTTTTTTTTTTTTCTACAGATCACAAGAAGAGACAAAGAAGCTAAAACCATCGATGACAAGAAAGAGACTTCATTGTGAAGTCTACTCTGCTGACTTCATATAGAAGTCTACTACTGTAGGATTTTTTTTCAAAGTTCTAATTGTAGCATATTTAGAATGAAATTTTAAGATTTTCTTGTTCATGTGTTAGTTTCAGCCAATCAATTTTCTTGTTTCATTCTGCAGTTAACTCACTAGTAGTAGATTTCAAAATGAAGTCTATTTAATTTCGTTTCCCGTCTACTTAATTTCGTTTCCCTCTTATTTAATTTTGTTTCCCCCCTATTTAATTTTGCTTCCCGCCTTTAATAATTTGAATTTCAGACTTCACTGTGAAGTCTACTCTGCTGATTTCACTGTGAAGTCTACTCTGCAGACTTCATATAGAAGTCTACTACCATATGATTTTATCAAACTTGTAATTGTAGCATATTTTGAATGAATTTTAAAAAAATTCTTGTTCATGCGTTAGCTTTAGCCAACTTGCTTGTGTGTGAGTTGGTGGTTAACAAAAAAAAACAATGACAAGAAACTAATCTCATAAACACACATGACTATATTCATTGTTGGAGTATTACAAACTGTTCTCAGATAAAAACACAAGATATTTCTAATTAAATAAATTCAACAGAGGAGAAGTATCATCTTCATCTAGGAGAAAAGCCCAGAGTTGCATAACCATCATTCAGCTTTGTATAGGATTTTGTTGGCACCAATGGCGATCTTATATACATAGGTAAAAGTAAGTCATAAGATCACTGCAATATAAATAGAGTTGTAACTAGTGTTAAAAGTCGAATCAAAATACAAAGATGTGGATGCAAACAAAGATAAACAGAATTTGACAGAAGGAAATGACGCATGAACAAGAAAACCTTAAAAATTAATTCTAAATATGCTACAATTACAACTTTGAAAAAAATCCTACAGTAGTAGACTTCTATATGAAGTCAGCAGAGTAGACTTCACAATGAAGTCTGAAATTCAAATTATTAAAGGCGAGAAGCAAAATTAAATAGGCGGGAAACGAAATTAAATAAGCGGGAAACGAAATTAAACAGGCGGGAAACGAAATTAAATACTTGTGAGTTAACTGCAAAATGAAACAAGAAAATTGATTCAGTCATGCATATTACAAATAAACATGTCAAACTCTCACACAAGTAAGTAGGTTGACTAAAGCCAACGCATGAACAAGAAAACCTTAAAAATTCGATATAAATATACTATAATTACAACTTTAATAAAATTCTACGTAGTAGACTTCTATATGAAGTCATCTGCGTAGTAGACTTCTCTATGAAGTCATCCGCGTAGTAGACTTCTCTATGAAGTCTAACAAGTAGACTCCAAATGACGTCTACTACTAGTGACCTAGTTGCAATATGAAACAAGAAAACTGATTCAACAATACATATTACAAATAAACAGGTGAAACTCACACACAAGCAAGTAGGTAGGCTAAAACCAACGCATGAACAAGAAAATCTTAAAAATTCGTTACAAATATGTTATAATTACAACTTTAATAAAATCATTACGTAGTAGACTTCTCTATGAAGTCTAACGAGTAGACTCCAAATGATGTCTACTACTAGTGACCTAGTTGCAATATGAAACAAGAAAACTGATTCAGCAATGCATATAACAAATAAACATGTGAAACTCACACACAAGCAAGTAGGTAGGCTAAAACCAACACATGAACAAGAAAATCTTAAAAGTTTGTTATAAATATGCTATAATTACAATTTTAATAAAATCATTACGTAGTAGACTTCTTAGAGAAGTCTAACGAGTAGACTACAAATGACGTCTACTCTCCCGGGTTACTTTTGCAATTGACAATTAACGAAGCAGACTTCACTAGACGTCTACTCGGACGAGTAGACGTCTAGAGAAGTCTGCATTCGTTAATTGTCAATTGCAAAAGTAGACTTCAATTAAAGTCTACTTTAAAAAATGGGTCAGTTTTGCAATTGACCAAACTTTGACTTTCCGAGTTAGACTTCATATCAGCAGTAAACTTCTTCAAGAAGTCTACTGATGCAGTAGACAGCTAGTGAAGTCTACTATTTAAATGATATTATTGCTCAATGTTTTGATGTTTTCGTCAACCCCAAAAGTAACCTCAGTAGACGTCACCCGAAGTCTACTATAAAAGCCAAAATTTGGTCAAATGCAATATCAACCTCGCTTTGAAGTAGACTTCTCGAGTAGAGTTCTCCGAAAAGCCCTCCTCTTGGTCAAATGCAAAACTAACCTGGCCACTACGAGTATGACGTGTCCTCTATTTTTTTCTTACCAAAGCAAAATAGTAGACTGCAAATGAAGTCTACGGGTCAAATGGTCAAATGCAAAACTAACCTATGCTTTGACTAGTAGACGTCAAATAAAGTGTACTTCCGCGAAAGAGATGGAAAAACCCAGAAAATCATGTTTAAATTTCCTGAATCTGGTTTTTAGCTTCGTCGACTGTCAAAAACTATGAGGCTGACCACCACCAAAGAAACTCAGACTCTATGTATGCAAGAATCACCTACTATACACATATAAAAGGGTCTGAAATTTGTAAAAAATTGAATTTAGGAATTTTAGAGATGAAAATCAAGAGAAAATGGCGACAAATGAGTTGGCGAACTCAAATAGTGAGTTTTAAGAGGTTAAATTGTGATGGGTAGAACATTAAGAGCTTCAGATCTGGTTGTTAATGGTGGTTGGAAGAATGGATGTCGATGACATTTTCGTGAATAAGTGAAGAATATGAGGCTCTGTTTGTCTTTGTCATTTTCGAAATAAATCAAATATATTCATAAGTAATGGCATTTTCGTGAATTATCAGATCTAGCAAGGCTAGAAAGGAGACAAAGTGGCATTTGTTGGAGAGAGAAAAATGGAGGATTACATTTGCAATTGACATTAAATTATGGGTCGTTTTTGCAAGCGGCCCTTAAAAAAAAAGAATTATTAAATCTTGTTAAAAAGAAATATTAATCCTAAACAAAAAAATTAAAGTATTATCTTTTTAATAAATAAATTGTTCCTAACAAAAACAACATTATTCCAATTAAAAAAGCAAATAAAATTATCAAAACTGTATTAAAACTAATTCTAAAAAAAAAATTATTATTTGTCCTAATTCTTAAACCAAAAAGGATTATAAATATTTACATCTATATATAGAATTAACTCTTTTATTATTTTTCACCAAACACTATCGTAGAACCAAGAAGAAGAATATTATTTTTCTCATATGTATCTTTTTATTATATAAAGTTTGATTTTTCAAATTACTAATAAAATGATCGTGTCATGTGTTAAATTAACAATCAGATTTTCACACCTATGAATTTCTTTTTCTAATTTTATAAAAGGAAAAAATTAAAAGTAATATCTTCTTAAATATAAAAGGAAAAAATAAAAGTAAATAATTAAGTTTTCCTAAATCCTTACTGTGGCTTTTAAAAGTGGTTAGTTACCATGATCATGACATGTATTAATTCAATATATCAGATTTTGATACATGTAAAAAAATTTATAATTCAGTATAAAAAGTTCATAAAATTAATTATTCTTTTCTTAAATAAAAAAAATTAGAAAAGGAAAAAAAGAAAAAAGTAATAATTGAGTTCTCCTAATACGTAAAAGAAAAAGTATACATTATTATTGTTTGTGATTATATATGAGCAAAATTATGTTTTAAAATAAAACTGTTTTTCATTTTTAAAGTTTACGAACTCGATTTTTGTATATATTTAGAATGCTTTTGTTTATTTTTAAAAATCGTTAATTTAGGTTTCTCTAGTTTCTGAACTGCGAGTTATAAAGTATAATTTATGGATCATTTTGCGCAAATTTCAATCTAAAATCTAAATATATGAACCATGTTATGTGCGTTATCAATTTTAGATCTCAAATATTTTATATTCATCCGCGTATCACGCGGGTCCTAATCTAATTGATATATAAAAGTTAAGGTTATAGACCATTGAGAGTGTTCACATAGAATTTAAATTTTAAAATAACCAATAATACCATTCCACATCAACATTTAAATTCAATAAATCTTCTAAATTTTATAATTATATTGTTAATATAAAATACATAAGATAAGAAAATTATCTATAAATTTATATTAAACAAAATCAACTTAATATTGAATTAGGAAACTTTCTAATGTAAAATACAAGATAAGGAAATTATTTATAAATTTCTATTAAACAAAAAATCAACTTAATATTAAATTAGGAAACTTTATAATTTAAAATAAGTATCTCACTTGTATAATTAAATATATCTAACCTATAATAGATATTGGTAAAAATAAACTTAGAATAAATTAAATAAAACCTACATATAATAATATTAAAAACAAATAGAGAAGGTAAGAAATATATCTATGAATTTCATTAATAAAAAATGAACTTAATATTATATTAGAAAATTAATAATTTAAGATAATTGTCTGAATTGTATAATTCACCATATATAACTTAGAATGAGTATTGGTGATAAAAAAATTTAGATTAAAAATAAAATAAAAAACTTTATGTATAGGATTATTTCTTAGTTCCAGATAGTGGTTTTAATTAAATCTTATACTAATAAGATTGACATCAAATACCTTTTAAGCTTACTACATTAGCCAATTAAATATCATACTAATAAAATTAACATTAGATACCTTTCAAATTGTCTACATTAGCTTTTAACTGACCAATTAAATATTCCAAATTATCATATTGAATTATTTGTATTTTTAGATATTTTTTTAGTTATTAGGAAAGGTTTTTAAATCTCGAAACAATATTATAAACATAAAGATGATAAAAAATAAGAAAATGCATTAATTGATATGTGATTGTAATTTTGAAAATATAATTTGTATCTCGAAAGTAAATTTTTTTTCAAGAACTTTAGTTGATTTTCGTTTTCTATAATTTAAATATAAATATCATATATTTTTAACTTGTTTAGTATTTGAGTATAATGGACATGAGATTTTATTAAAAATATATATTTCAAACTCATTCTTATTATTATAATAGATTTATATATATTAGATTATGCAATATTGTAATTAAATGTGAAACTAATAAACAAATTTGTTCATTCACTTCACTTGGTTTTCAAATGTTTCTCAAACTGATTTAATTATCGTTTCTTTCATTTAATATTATATTAAATGTAATAACGAATTTGAAGTATTTAGTAATTGTTTTTTATAATCTTTAATAGTGTTTGTTTTATTACCAAAAAGCCAGTAGCTTTAGATAACTTAATATAACATGTTATAATACAAACATAATGACTAATCTAATTGCTTGAATTCAGCAAGCTAATGATATTTTTAGCAATAGACTTTATAGCCACTTAACCAAAAAAATATATATTGAGTTTATGTTATTTATTAAAATATTTGTTGGATTTATAAAGAAAAAAAAATAATAAGAGTTAATTTAGAGCTTGAGAGAAAAAAATATATGTTGTGATATAAAAAAAATAGTGGACTATAATTTAGGAAATTTGCATTTAGTTTAAGCTTCATATAATCTACTAATAATCATCAGTAACTTATCAAATTTAAAGTTTCTCAACATGATTGAATTTCTTATGGAAATTGAAAATTTTCTATGAAGTTAATATTCCATAATAACATTTAATTATCACATTTTTAAATATCAGAAATTCTAAAACATCTAAAATATTAAAATGGATTTTTCTATTTTTTTTATAAATTATATCAGTTTTTTTAATATTTTTTTTTGAAACTTTGAAACTATAAAATTAGTTAATTATTGAAAATTATATAGATTTTGATGTGAGTATAAAACTATATTTTAATTAAATATTTTTTTTGTATGATAGTTTCTTAACAAATATCTATTATATTAAAACATGATCATTTTTTATATAAACTTTATCGTTACGTGTGATTTACTTTAAATGTTTCAAATTTTAATGGTTTCAAATTTTCATTAATGGTATTTTAGTCAAACGATATATGTCAATTATAGTTAAAATTTAAATCAAAATAAAATAAAATAAAATCTATGTAATCTGAGTACTATAAGCTGTAAATCAAAATCAAAACGATATATGTCAATCCTCATCAATTTTGTGAATTTTATTTATTTATTTTTATTTGTAATCTGAGTACTATAAGCTGATAGCTAGCTATTGTAAAAGATACCGTTCAATCAACCAAGTAAAATATAAATTTTGTTTCTTGTTTTTTTTCAAAGAGTGTCTTTGATTAAAATTTCCTTTTCTTTAGGTCAAATGAGTGATTCATTTGTTTTTTAGAAAACACAGGATCAATTTGTTTGTGTGATTCAAGAATCCTAGTTCTGCCAAGAATTGAGAGAGTCAATCATACCCAAGGATGGAGAGAGTCAATCACACATATCCATCAACCATCCAACCGGCTTGAAAGAGAGTGCTATACAGCCAGACTTCAATCCATCACCATCATCACAACCTCAGTTTTTGAGGATACATCATCTGGTATCAGAGCTTAAAAAGCTCATAAATCAGGTTTTATCTATCCACTTATCCCTTTTCTTTGTTGTTCTTATTTTTCTGCATTTTGTTCTTATTCTTACAATTATTTAATTATAAAAAGGCTTATTTGTTTCTGATTTGTTTTGTTTTATAAGAGTTATAAGAAAAAAAATATTTATTTCTATTTTTGTTTCCATTCAAATCTAAAAACTATATAAAAAAAATTGTTTGTTAAATCAATTTTTTGTGCATTGATTATGTTTGAAATTAAAAACTCAGAAGAAAAGTTTTTGTTTGTGATTCTTATTTGCATAATCATTGGTTCATGCTTGTGTTTCATTGACTTTTTTTTAAAAAAAAACCTTGTTACTTGCATTATAAATCTTTTGAATTGTCAGCTTGATTGTTTATTCCATTCATCTGTCTATTAGAATAATTTCTGAATTGATCATATCATTGTCACTTGTTAAAAAAAAAAGAACAACAAAAAGATTTTGTCATTTGAATTGTCTGCATTTAGATTCCATATTTGTCTTGAGTTACAATCATTTGTGTCTCTCTTATTCGGTTGCATGGACATAAGTTTGCATTAGTACATAGTCATTCTGCATTTGTTGACCATTATTAAATCATATATTTTTGCATAAAAAAAAAAGAGAAGGAAAAAAAAATTTGCACTAGATCATCATGGTCATCAAGTCAGGATTTGAATTAGGACAATTGTCCTTGTTTAATGTTTTGACAAAATTTCCTTTTAGCATTTGACACTTAATAGACTTGTACCATTTATTCTCCATAATCATTTGTATCCTCATTTCTTCATATCATTTGAATTGCATATCTAGTTTTAATTATTTGCAATTGCTTGGTGAATATTACTAGCTGCTTTCATTTGTGATTATCATTTAGTCTGCATTCCATAAATCATTTGCATTTTAAAAAGTAAAAAAAAAACAACCGGCCCAAAGAGCAGAGAAGCCAACCAGCTATGGAGTTTTCCCATACCGAGTACCAGTTCAATCAAAACCAACCGGCCCAGAGAAGCAAGTTAGCAAAAGATGTACTTACACATCAAATTCTCTAGTCTTTTCAGGATCAAGCAAAGATCCTGAGGTGTACTTAAGATGGGAGACCAACATGAAGCAATAGCTAAAATCCAACAACATTCCCAAAGAAGAGAAGTTGTCTTATGCTGTTCAACCAGTCATTGGAGATGCTTACAAATGGTGGCTAAGAGAATGTACTCCAGGCTTTTATAACAAGCCAGTACTAGATTGGAGAGAACTTAAGGGAAGGATGTACAAAGAGTTTGTAAAGAACTATCAAAACCGCAACATCTAAGTAAAACTCCAATACCAAGCAACACCAAGGAGAGCATTGTCTACAACAAAAACCGTTGGCTACTCCAAAGAAAAAAGAGTTTACAAAGACTTCACCAAGGATATCAGAAGTTAAGAAGATTCTTCAAGCAAAGGAGATTTTAGAAGAATTACAAGAAGCTCCTAAAGAAACTGCATCTAAGTTCTGATAAGATATAGAAAGTATATATGTCTCTCCTCTGTAATTACGCTGATTGATCCCTATGTCAACTCCTCAATATTGTATTACCATCTCTGTACAAATGCTCTGTGTATATAAGCAGAGTTATCTCAGTCAATATATTCATTCGATTCCATACATCATAATATGGTATCAGAGCCTGCATAAGTTTTAACCTATTCTCTATTCTCCTTTTTCTCTTCTAGCCGACTTCTCTGTCTTCTTCTTCTCGTTGCTTCTGCAACTCTATTTCTTTTCTTTTTCTTCTCTTCTCTGCATATTTATTTGTCTCAAAAAAACCAAATGGCTTCCGATTCAACTGCTGAACGTACCTCTGTGTTCAACGTCCAAGATCCTCAAAGCACATTACTCTCTGTGAACATGTCGGGCATCACAAAACTCACCAACGTGAATTATCTCATATGGGGTCGACAAGTCCGGGCCTTAGTCGAGGGTCATGAACTTCAACAGTTCATTGACGATCTCAACAGCGTTCAATCTCCAACAATCATGGTGGATGGTGCCTCTGTTCCGAACCCGGTGTACGCTCCATGGCGATGCCAAGACCGCCTTCTCTACTCAGCCCTCATTGGTGCGATCTCCCTCAATCTGCAATCTGTGGTTTCTAGTGCCACCACTTCCAAAGAGGTCTGGAATATTCTAGCTGAGACGTTTGGCAACCCATCCCGTGGTCACCTCCGTCAAATACGACACCAAATTCGCACCTGCGTGAAAGGTACTAAGACAATCAGTGAGTACCTTCGCACCATCAAATCAAAATCCGATGAGCTCTCCCTACTAGGCAAACCCATGGATCAGGAGGATCTAACCGAGCAAATCCTTGCTGGACTTGGTGAAGAATATAAGCCGGAGATCGACACAATCAATGTTGTTTACGGAACTTCATGAACGATTGTTAAATCGCGAAGCAATGATCCTGTGCACTGAGTCCACTGCAGTGGCTCCAATCGTGGTTCATGCCACAGATGCTCGTCCCGACAACAACAATACTCCAACCACAATCAACATCAACGCCAGAATCAATCCAATAATCAACAGAAAAACACGAACCGTTTTTCAAAACCATATTTGGGGCGATGTCAGGCGTGTTGTATCCAAGGGCACAGTGCTAAATGCTGTCCTGATTTTCGCATTGTCAAAGGAGCAGCTGTAACCCAACAATGGTCGTCACCATATCCGATGCATCAGCCATGGCATGCCTCACCACAACCTCGTGCTAATCCTGCCATGATGTCTGATTCTTCCACTTGGCTTCTTGATTCTAGAGCCTCCCATCACATGACGTCAGATCTGGCGAATCTCTCTCTCTCTCTCCACAACCCATACAATGGAGGAGATGATGTTCTCCTTGGTGATGGGTCTGGTCTCACGATTTCCCACACGGGTTCTTCTTCTCTACCCTCTTACTCTCGCCATTTCTTTCTAAATAACATGTTATGTGTTCCATCTCTAGATAATAATTTGATATCTGTTTTCCAACTTTTCAAAACTAATGCTGTTGCTGTCACTTTTACTCCCACGTACTTCCAGGTAAGAGATTTACAAACGGGGGCTCTTCGGCTGGAAGGCACCTTAACTTGCTTTTGCTTCTGTTATTAAAACTACTTTGACGGATTGGCACTCACGTTTGGGTCATCCTGCTTTATCTACTCTTCAAAAAATTGTTTCTCAATTTGAATTACCTATTTCTTCAAATGTTTTGCTGGCTCAGCCATGCACTGCTTGCTCTATTAATAAAATGCACAAGTTGCCGTTTTCAACTTCTACTTTACAATCATCTCATCCTCTTGATGTTGTTTTCTCGGATGTGTGGACATCTCTGTTGCATTCCATAGATGGTTTTAAATATTACGTAATTTTTGTTGACCATTTTACTTGATACACTTGGATTTATCCTTTGAAACGAAAATCTCAAGTTCATGATGTTTTTACAAAATACAAAGTTTTGGTCGAAAATCAATTTCGATGCAAACTTCGAACTCTTTATAGCCACAATGGGGGAGAGTATATAGGTCTTACCGCTTTTCTCTCCACCCACGGGATTTCCCGTATGACCAGTCCTCCTCATACGCCTGAGCATAACGGTATTGCGGAACGAAAACATCGACATATAGTAGAAACGGTCCTTTCCCTGTTATCGCATGCGTTTATGCCCAAAACGTATTGGACTTATGCATTCCCCACGGCTGTGTACCTAATAAACCGCATGCCAACACCATCACTTGATTTCCAAAATCCTTTTCAAATTTTACATGGTCATCCTCCAAAATTTCAAAAGCTTCGTATTTTTGGTTGTCTCTGCTTTCCTTGGATCCGTCCTTATGTGGCACATAAGTTAGATGCTAAATCAACTCCATGTGTTTTCCTCGGATATTCTTTATCTCAAAGCGCTGATTTCTGTCTTGATAAAAAAACCTCTCAGATTTATACTTCACGACATGTCATCTTTCACGAATCAGTTTTCCGATTTGCAACTCCCACTTGTTTGATTAATAACATTGAATCTAATGATGTAGAATCCATTCAACCTATCTATCCTGTTGTCTCTATTGTTCAACCTGCAGGTGGTTCTCAATCTCCACCAACCAATGTTGCCTCTCCACCAACTGAGTCACCTGTGGCTCCACCGCCAGCTCCCGTGGCTTCTCCTCTCCCTGCTGAATCGTGTCAATCTCCAATGAATGACACCACCAACTCTGCTCACGTTGCCTCTCCAGTGGTCACGCTAACAAACTCCGCTTCAAACGATTCTGATGGTTCACTTTCCTCTGGTGACACTAGCCGCTCTGCGCCCTCTCCAGCGAATGCAACACCAGCTCCAGCGGAGGCTCCGGTGCACATATCACCACCTCCGCAACGACAAGGCAAACGACAACGCAAACCTGTTAAGAAACTTAATCTCCACACAACAGTCCCATCTCCACCTGATACCACACCCACAACAGTAGCAGAAGCTCTCAAAAGTCCCTACTGGCGCAAAGCCATGATTGATGAGATTAACTCACAACTTCAGAATCATACTTGGGATCTCGTTAAGTCTTCTAATGCTCATAATGTTGGTTGTTGCAGGTGGATCTTCACTATCAAAAGAAACGCTGACGGCTCCATCAATCGCTATAAGGCCCGTCTCGTGGCAAAAGGCTATAATCAATGTTCTGGAGTGGATTACCATGAAACCTTTAGCCCTGTGGTCAAACCAGCGACGATTCGCATTGTTCTCAGCACTGCTGTCTCTCGTAACTGGCCATTGAGGCAACTTGATGTCACCACTGCGTTTCTACAAGGCCACCTACATGATGAAGTCTACATGATGCAGCCCCCGGGTTTAAAGATAAAGATCAGCCCACCGCGGTATGCAGGCTTCGTAAAGCTATTTATGGGCTTAAACAGGCGCCCCGAGCATGGTATAATGAACTTCACAAGTCTCTTCTCCACTCTGGCTTTACGAACTCCTTAGCGGATGCTTCCCTCTTCATCCACAACAGCAATGGTGTTCTCCTTTACATGCTAGTTTATGTCGATGACATAATCATTACTGGCAACAGTCCCGTTCACATAACCCGGTTTATCGATACTCTCTCTCGACATTTTTCAATTAAAGATTTGGGTGATCTCACATATTTTTAGGCATAGAAGTCACTCGTACTTCTGCCGGCATACATTTCTCACAACGTCGTTACATTTCAGATTTGCTACACCGGACAAAGATGGCGAACTCCAAGACGGTGTCAACACCTATGTGCCCCAACACGACTCTTACACTCTTCTCTGGCATGCCGCTTAAGGAGGCTAAAGAATACAGAGCCGTAGTGGGTAGTCTCTAATATCTCTCTCTCACAAGGCCGGACATCTCCTTCGCTGTAAACAAGATGTCCCAATTCATGCACCAACCCACGACGGAACACTGGGCAGCGGTTAAAAGAATCCTTCGTTATCTCTCTGGAACTATCAACCGTGGAGTTTTCTATCATGCCCGCAATACACCAAGCCTTCACGCTTTTATCGACGCAGACTGGGCTGGAAACAAAGATGATTATGCCTCCACGGGTGCTTACATTGTCTACCTTGGACGCCATCCGATTGCTTGGTCCTCAAAGAAACATACCGGCGTAGCTCGGTCCTCCACTAAAGCAGAATACCGATCCATTGCCAACACTGCCTCTGAAGTTGTTTGGATAATGTCTCTCCTGTCCGAGCTTGGTCTCAAAGTCTCCAATACACCAACTATCTACTGCGACAACATGGGTGCTAACTACTTAGCTGTGAATCCTGTCTTCCACTCCCGTATGAAACACATCGCACTTGACTATCACTTTGCTCGCGGATATGTTCAGAATGGGATTATGCGAGTCTCTCAAGTCACCTCTGCTGATCAACTCGCTGATGTCCTCACAAAGCCTCTATCTCGTCTACCATTTGAAAACCTCTGTGTCAAGATCGGCCTCTCCACCGGTGGTCCATCTTGAGGGGGGGATGATAAGATATAGAAAGTATATATGTCTCTCCTCTGTAATTACGCTGATTGATCCCTATATCAACTCCTCAATATTGTATTACCATCTCTGTACAAATGCTCTGTGTATATAAGCAGAGTTATCTCAGTCAATATATTTGTTCGATTCCATACATCATAATAAGTTCAACACCATATCCAAGCTACAAGACACACTAAGCCAAGGTATCTAACTTTTAAAATTTCAAAGAAGCAACATGTTATAGATGTCATAAGAGAGGTCACTTTGCTACAACTTGTCCATCTAGAAAATTACTAAAAGTTCAACCATCAATATTAATAAAATAAGAAATATCTAAAAAGAATGATTGTTTAGTTCAAGCTGATTAGCCTTGGGCAAAATAACCGAGCCCAAAAACCCGAACCGAACCGAACAAAAAAAACAAGGTTCAGGTTGGGTTCGGTTCTTGTTAACTAACCGAATGGGTATTACGTTTAAGTATTTACGGATCTCGGTTCGGTTCGTTTAATAACCGAGAACCAAATTAGAACCGATATATCATATGTATGTGTATCATTATGTATCGTCTCTCATGTGAATTGGTGTTTCTGAAAAATACAAACAGTTTCACTCTCACCCAGTCACCAAGTCATGCATGCAATCCTCTCTCTCTCACTTGCTTTAGTCGATTCACCTCCTTCTTCGATAATCCCACTTTGCGAGACCCTAAATACAATCTGGAGACTTCAAAGCAGCACAGTTCTCAGTCTATTCCTTCTCCTCCTGAGATTTCTGAAAATCAATCTCAGGTAAAAAATTTATCTTGTGTAATCGTGTTAATCCTCCTATTCTTTTTTCTGATTCTGGGTTGTCTGATTGACGATTTGAAGTTTCAATTTCAAACAATTACTTAGAGCCTTAGTCTTAGGCAATCAATCGATTTTTGATTTTTTACTGTCGTTGTTTTTTTTTTTTTCTTGTTTAATCGAGTTCTTCTTCTTCTGATCCTGGGTCGTGTGACTAACGATTCAAACAATTACTGAGCTATCTTACACTCTTAATCTTAGAAAATCAATTGATAAGATATTCTTCTTCTGTTCATGCGTCGTTGTTTTTTTTTTGTTTTCTTGTTTAATCTCGTGAAGTTTCATATTTGTCTTCTAATTATGTGTTGTAATCTTAGTCTTAGACAATAAACCCAAATTATTTTTTACTTTTGATGACAATGAAACGAATCGTTGTTTTTGTTTACTTTGACTTTAGATAAGCACATGATTTTGTTGCTGAGATTACAATGACGTAGTTAGCAGATGTTCTTGTTTGCACATGATTTTGGTGTCGATACTTTGATATGAACTCCTGATGAATTATCTTATGGTGGTGATTTTGTTGCTGTTTTTTTACGTAGTTATTTGATTATTATGTTGTGCTTTTACTTCTTTATATATTGTATTGCTAATTGAGTCATTGTCATGAATTGGTGATGATTGATTGTGCTTATATTGTGCTTATACTTGCAGATGGATTCATCACCCTTTCAAGAACCCGAGAAAATTGATATAGAGAGGTGAAGAAAGCTTGGAAGACAGTGATGAGGAGGAACAGGAACAGGAACTTCCACCTGCAAGTCAATCTAAAAGAAAAGAAAAGGAAGGTTGCTTCAAGAGGAAGTGGAGCTAGTTCAAAATCTAAGAGGAGATCAAAGAACACACGAAAGATTCAACAATTACACAAGGACTAAGGAACATTACAAAAGATGCCTTTGCAACTATTCCAAAAAGATCTTCGCTTGTCCCACCTCATCAGGGACATCGAACCTTAACAAGCATCTAATAATTTGTAAACAGCATCAAGCGTGGAAGGCTGGTAGAGATTCCTCTCAAGTTATCATTAACAAGGAAGGACTTCTGAAGAGTGCAAAGGTTTCAGAAAAACTGTTCAGAGAGGCGTGCAATGAGTTGATGATCTTAGCCGAACTCCCACTTTCATTCATTGAAAGTGCTGCTTGGAAACATTTCTGTGAAAGAGTCAACCTCTACAAGCCACATTAGAAGAACAGCAGTGAGGGACATCGTTGAGATGTATGTGAAGAAGAAAACAGCTTTGAAGGAGTATATTTCAGTGGCTAAGCAACGTGTATCTCTCACAACTGACATATGAGTTGCTCAGCCTACAGGCTATTTTCTTGTCTTTTTTAGTTAAATGTCTTTTGATTCATATAATACAATTCTAATGTAACATGAATAAATTGGCTGTTAAACATGTGCTAGCTATATAGTGGTAACAGCTCACTTCGTCAATGCAAACTGGAAATTGCAGAAGCTAATCATTAGTTTCAAGTATGTCCAAGATCACATAGGTCAGACCATATCCAACACCCTTCTTGAATGTTTAGAAGAATGGGGTATAGACAAGGTATTTTGCATCACTGTTGATAATGCTACTGCAAACACATCTGCACTTAAGAAGTTCTCTGAGAAGTTTAGTTTAAAGTCTTCGGATGCCTTTGTATTGGGTGGTGATTATATGAATATGAGATGCATTGCACACATCATTAACTTGATGGTGAAAGATGGTTTGGCAAATATAAATGATCATGTTGTTGTTGTTAGAAATGCGGTTACTTATGTTAGTTAATCAACACTGAGGCTACAATCTTTTGAGTTTAAAGTTGAGTCAGGAAGATTTAACAAGGGAAGTTTGCCATTGGATGTCAAGACAAGGTGGAACTCTATGTACCTGATGTTAAACAGGGGTTTTGGATTTTAAGGTTGTGTTTGATAAGATGGAAGCAGAGGACAAACTCTACAGTAAGTACTTCAATGAGCATGTTGATGGAAGTAAACTGATCGGACCTCCTCTAAGCGTGGACTGGACTGAAGTGGAGAGGTTAGTTGGTTTTCTGCATATCTTTTACAACAGTACTATAGTTGTTTCTGCTTCCAACTCAGTGAATGCTTATAAGTGCTATGGAGAGATAGTGACAATAGAGAAGTATCTGGTTTCTATGAGTAATGCATGGATTCAGGTTTGAGTATGATAGCACAATATATGTTGTTGAAGTTTGATCAATACTGGGATGGCATGAAGCGTATAAACAAGATGTTGATTGTTGCAACCGTTTTTGATCCTAGGAAGAAGATGGGTATTCCAAAGATGTGTTTTGATAAACTATATGGGAAAGATAGTCAAGAATCTAAAGAGATATATGTTATGTGTTCTAATGGCTCTCTTTACCAAGTATTCTAGTAGGTATAGTAAAGGAACATCGATTGTGCAATCATCTCAGTCATCTCAGTCTTCTCAGCCATCAACTTCGACTGCAAACAACCATCAGGCGGAAAGAATGAATTTGGTCAATGGTATTCATCAATATGAAAGGATGGAGGACGAGTGAAATGAATTGGTTTCAGAGATAGAAGTAACAGATTCAAGAGATAAGTTGGGAGTATACTTGAAGGAGCAGATTGAAAATCCAAAGTTGTTGCCTGGAATAGAGTATGATGTTCTCGATTGGTGGAAGGTAAACAGTGGAAAATTTCCGGTTCTATCTAAGATTGCTAGAGATGTCCTTCCAATGCAGGTACCTTCAGTTACATCAGAGTGTGCTTTTAGCACTAGTGGTAGGATATTGGATCCGTACAGGAGTTGCCTAACCCACTACATGATCGAGGTGTTAATGTGTGCAAACAGTGGCTATTGGCTGACATTCATGCGAGTGAGAGAGGTTTGCTTACAAATGCTAAAATCCTATCTGAAGTTGAAATGCTAGATACATTTGAGAAAGGTAACATTATTCATTCCACTCCATTAGTTATTTTATTTCATCATTGTTTGTCATTCGTAATGTTTGATTGTATTTGTTCTATTTGTTTCAGATTTTAGATGCCCAGATTTAGAAGGAGAACAAGATTGAATGCCTTTGCCCTTTGCTACCATTTGCAGTATGAAGTTAACTTCTTTTTTACTTTGTTTCCTAGTAGGTAAAATGTGTTTGAAACTTGGTTTGGTGTGTTTATTTTAGTGTCAAACTCCGCTTTAATTTGGTGTGTTTGATACTTGGTGTGTTTGATCATTTTGTTGTGTTTGAAAGTTGTTGTGTTTCAAACTAGTTTCCATGTGTTTATGATATTGGCAAACTTGATTTGCAACTTAAATTTGGTGTTTCAACTTTCATCTTCAAACTCCTCTTTGAATGTTTATATTTTACTCAGTTCTTAAAGAAAATTCGGATCTTTTACTACTTTTAGTTACTTTGTCATTAGAAAGTAGAAAAATCTCGGGTATTTTGGTATCCGAACCTTACCCGAATGGTTTTCGGGTAAACAATGGGTCTCTAGCTGTGGAACCAAACCGATCCGACCCGACATGGATCCGAACCGACCACGGACCGAAGTTTAATAATACCCGATCAGATACAAATTGCCTATATCCAAAAAACCAAAACCCGATTGAACCCGACCCGAACTCGAACGGGTACCCGAATGCCCAGCGCTAAAGCTGATCTTTTAAACTCCAATTCTATACTTATACACTTGTCTTTACCAAAGAGTTTTGATCCAGGGATAAATGAAAGATGAAGACAAGCAATTGGAGACAAATGCACCACCAACCAATAGAGTGTAAAAATCTGAGCCAATTACCTTTGATCCATACCAGATAGCAGCTAAAGATTCTACACCAACTGGTGAAGGCCCTGGAGAAGCTTTATTCATCTTTGAACTAAAGCAAAGTAGCATTCAAGTTAGCAAAGAGCCAATTATTTTTAAACTTGCTAAAGTTATCAATGTGAATTCAAGTTAGCAAAGCAGTATTCCAAAATCTATATCTATATTTTTAAACTCAGATATAATGCACTTGTTTCTTGTCAAAAGTGTTGAGATTATTTCAGGTACTAAGGACACAAGCCACAAAGAAGTTCCAACAAAGAAGACATTGCTGATATATCAAACTCTAAACCAAGAGGCATCACCTCCAATGGTGAACAAGACCAAGGCTATCAAATGGTTAAAGAATATAAGGCAGAGGGGTCACACACCAGACCAGAAAAGAGGAGTAATTATATATTATTTACTCAAAGGAGAGCCACCAGATGTCCAACAACAACACCAACTCAGCACAACCCAAAACCACCTCCAAGGTATGCCTCTAAACCCTCATACAATTCAATGTACTAAGTTGAATTATCTATGTTCAGGTAAATCAGTTCTGAGGACAGAACTTTTACAAGGGGGAGAGGATGATGTATCCCTCAGAACCAGTACCAGGCTATCCAACCCGGAGCCAACCATGAAGGAGAGAAACATGAAGCTGAGGAGAGCTAAAGAGACCAGTGAGTTGAGTTCAGCTCAAATGGAGACCAAGACCAAACATTCCAGCTCAACAAGAACTTGGATCACGCACTCAACCCATCTAGGAGACACCACGAAGAAGAATCAGCCCAAAAACGTTTCACAGGAAGAACTTATTGGAGGTTCAATCCAGAAGATCATCAATGGACTCGAAGAAGACCGACGACAACTAAATGGAGTGGCCCGACCAAACCAGGAGGAATTAAGCAACAAATCCATTTTTTTTTTTTTTGTATTTTCAACTCAAAAAGGAAGCAATGAAAAATGGATTTGCATCAAACCGAATTCAGACTTGGAAGTTATGGATTTTACAAGTTGGTAAACCGGATTCGGACTGCACTGCGCGACCAGCCCAAAGATCGATCTGCACAGCCCAACTCACTCACAATCTCGACCTCAGACAACTTGGAGAATGTTAATGGACTTCTCATGGTTCCAACAATCCCAAGACAAGATGAAACATCCAATGGAGCACCAAATTATCATCCATTTCCCAAAACATGTCAACTTGGTCCCATTTAAAGAAATCTCTAGACCAGGTCGGTTGAGGAGCAACCAGATCTATTTATGGCGACCAGGAGAAGAATCAAACCAATCATTGGAGACACTAAACCAAACAGGAGAATCAGATAAAGTCTTACCATGCACCAGCAATCACAAGATCAAGATGATCAAATTCAAATACAACTTACAATCTTTGGAGCAGATCTTCATCAAGACTCAACAGCTCTTTTCCCCCCAAACAAGGTCACACCTATAATCAAGATCAAGCCAATATAGATGTTCCAGAGAAGCTCACGTACCCCTTAAAACCATCCAGATTCAAGTCAAACCAAGAATCCCATGACTCTAGCCCAATTCGCCATCAAATGCACAAAATGCTCCATCTTCATCATTTTTGTGAATTTTATTTATTTATTTTTATTTGTAATCTGAGCACTATATAAGCTCATAGCTAGCCATTGTAAAAGATACATTTCAATCAACCAAGTAAAATATTATAAATTTTGTTTCTTGTTTTCTTCAAAGTGTGTCTTTGATGAAAATTTCCTTTTCTTTAGGTCAAATGAGTGATTCATTTGTTTGTTAGAAAACACAGGATCAGTTTGTTTGTGTGATTCAAGAATCCTAGTTCTGCCAAGGATTGAGAGAGTCAATCATACACAAGGATTGAAAAAGTCAATCATACCCAAAGATTGAAAGAATCAATCACACATATCCATCAACCATCCAACCGGCTTGAATGAGAGTGCTATACAGCCAGGCTTCAATCCATCACCACCATCACAACCTCAGTTTTTTTAGGATACATCAAGTCAGGTGCAAAAGCCACCTGATTATATTGAAGTGTAAATATACACTCCATTGCCCAAATCAGCGCTTCAAACTCCGCATGTAACGAGGAAAAACTTCGTCGAATATTCCTAATCCCCATCATCGACTCTACCACACTCTCCTTACTACAAAATCATCCTTGACCCAAAAAAAATATCGGAATCTTTCCAGGAACCATCGATAAAGCACCACCATCCGTCAACAACTCTAGTATTTAACCGTGGAATTGTTTCTACATGTTGGGCTCTATCATCTGCCAATTGCGCCTCTTCCCATATACGTTCTTTCTGTCTCCGCAATATGTAAAAATTCTTGTGGATTCCATTCCTTATTCTCAAAAATTTTTGAATTCTGATTTTTCCAAAGATATCATATAATCCACGGAAAATAATTAACAGGATTGTCATGACAAACCCTCCAGAACAAATGATTCATATTTGCAAAGATCGACTGCAGCGGAAAATAGGTCAGGTTAGATGGAACCTTTGATAGGGCCCACGTCTGAACCGCCGGAGGACATTCAAAGAGAACATGATTAATAGTCTCTTCCTCTGCTCCACATCATATACATTATGTATCACATTGAATTCCACGAGACATGAGATTCTTTGTAACCAATACACATCCAGATATAACCTGCCAAATAAAATGTTTTATTATTGGAAGGCATCTGATTTCCATACGTGAACCAATAGAGATGAAACATCAGGGCCATAAAAACCTCTGAGGGCCCCAAATCCGGATATAATTGCTCCGTTTGATACCCCGATTTAACCGTATATTTCTCTGTTTTATAAGAAAGCCAGCCATATGTATCGGCCTTGACCATATGACTTAGCAGCAAGTGCTGTACAATGGCTACATCCTAGGGTATGATAATTGCCTCAAGCAGCTGCAGGTTCCACATACGCGACCTTGGATCAATCAACTGATCAACAATGAGCAGGGGGGGGGGATTTGTAAATTTGCATGTTCCTGATCTCGGGCGAGAGTCAGGAATCCATGTATCATTCCATACTGAAATGGACGATCCTGATTTCACCCTTTTAATTAGTCCTTTTTAACCAGAGATCTAGAAGAAATTATACTTCTCCATCCGTAAAACGGAGAGTATGATCGTATTGGGTCAATTGGATCTGAATGTCTGTAATAACGTCCCTTAAAAACCATAGCAAATAAAGAGTCCGGTTTATCAATTAATCGCCATAATTGCTTTGCCAATAACGCCGTATTAATCCTCTAATACACGAAAACCAAGTCCCCCTGTATTCTTAGTGAGACACAACTTTTTCCATGACATCCAATGCATACTCTTCTGATACCCACAAGAACTCCACCAGAATCTCGCAATTACACTTGTGATTTTCTTAGTGACGGCTTTTGGTAGCCGGAAGCACGACATTACATGGGTCGGTAACGCCATTGCCACTGATTTAACTAACACTTCCTTTCCGCCTTTCGTTAATAACCGGACTGTCCACCCATTCGCCCTATTATGAAGCTTTTCTTGAATAAAGATAAATATATGTGTTTTTGTCCCTCCTAAGCTTTCCAGGATTCCCAAATATGAACCCATTCCTCAAGTACAAAAAATACCCAAAACTTGTTTCAGTTCTTCCTTGATTGAGCTATCAACCTTATGTCCAAACTGTAATGATGATTTGGAAACTTTCTCACATTCTTTAAGAATCTTAAAAAAAACCTGACACTCTTCTTTAACTGCTTTGCAGAAAAAAAGACTATCGTCTGCAAATAGAAGATGTGAAATAGGTGGGCTTTCTCGTGCTACCTTCAAACCAGTAATTCATTTCTCCCTTTCCGCCCTTTGGATATTAGCAATTAGCGCTTCCGTACATAAGGTAAATAAATAGGGAGACAACGGATCTCCTTGCCGAAGACCCCTTTTAGGAACAATATTTCCTCGTGGTTGACCATTAATGAGAACTTTATGTTGAACTGTTGTAATACACTGCATTATCCATTTAATCCATAGAGACGAAAAACCCATCTTTTTAAGAAGGTTCTCTATAAAATCTCATTCCACCCGATCATAAGCCTTACTCATATCCGTTTTAGTAGCCATAAACTTTTCCTTACAAGAAGGGTGTCCTTAAAACCATGAAACATCTCTTGGGCTATCAGATTATTATCCGATATCAGACGCCCTGCCACAAATGCTTATTATATCTCTGAGACTAGTCCTGGCAGAAGCCGTTTTAACCTTTGACAAAGTATTTTTGATATGATTTTATACCCTACATTGCAGAGACTAATTGGTCGCAACTCCATCATACGACTCGATCGTTCCATTTTTGGAATCAGACAAATATTTGCCATGTTTAGTCGTCCATCAAAAAATCCCGTCCTTAAAAAACTATTAACCAATTCCAAGACATCCTGCTTAACTATCGGTCAAGCATGTTGGAAAAATAAAGCCGTCATTCCATCCGGGCATGGAGCTTTTTCTGGATGCATCATAAATAATGCATGCCGAATCTCCTCTTCTGTAGCCAGAGCGGTAAGCTCTGCATTCATATTTTCTGTAATTGAGGTTGCGACCTCCCGTACGAATTCCTCAAAGTCAGATGGAGAGGTGGAGGTGAACAACTCCTCAAAATAATGGACAGCCACATTCTGTATTGCTGCATCCTCAGTGACCCAGTCACCTGCTTTATTATGCAGACCAATTATCTTATTCTGCTCTCTTCGTTGCTTAGTTAAAGCATGATATAATTTTGTGTTATGATCTCCCAACTTATTCCACATATTTCGACTCTTTTGTTGCCAGTACAATTCCTCATCTCTATATGCTTCTTGTAATTTCCGGGAGATCTCCATAATTTCCTCCTGAGATCTACTTTCATCATTCTGAACTTCTTCTAAAGCTTTTTGTAAAACATTAATTCTACCCTTCCTGTATGATAGATTATCTCTCCTCCACATAGATATCTCATGATGACACCGATTTATTTTCTCTACAAAATTCTTACTGTTCTCTGCTCTAGATTCCCAGCCTGTTACAACAGATTCCAACAAACCCTCATTTCCAATCCATCTTTTGTCAAACCGAAGTTGAGACCGCTTTTTGACCAATTTATATTCTATATTCGCTACTATTGGTCGATGATCCGAGCCTGCCTAATACAAAATTTCCCAAGAATAGCACTTGAATATTGGTATACTTTAAACTAGATATGAACTAGGAAGTGGATGAACACTTCAAGGAACTCGGTGGATCGATTTGGACCGTTAGAAGATGCGGAAGTCTCCTGGTATTCCAATCCCTTGGCCAACCTTGGATATGACTCACCAAGATGCTGGATCAAGGGTGTTGAATGGATATGACACACCAGACAACAGTTTGCTCACGAAGAACAAAAGAGAGAATGTAAATTCTCGAAAATAAGTTTTCAATAAAAAAAATGATCAAAAGTTGTTACAAAATCACGCCAAGTACAAATAAATAGAAAATCAAGTCAAAGAACTTGATTGTGGTATAGAAAACCAAACATAGATTTTAGCATTAATTAATGTTAGTCAAAGTGACCTCTTTGGCTACTCGGTCACACAGCCGTAGTCGAGTCCATCGACCTGGATCACGGTCGTGAAACCTGTCTCGGTTGTAGGCTCACGGTCGCAAGTGAGGTTAAGAAGGATGAACCCCAAATTGGTCCTGAGCTGATCAGTCGGCACTCGGATGAGTGTCCCACACGGTAGGTCCTCCAACCGGTCGAGAAAAGCTGACCCTCGACCAATCCCAAGGGCCGGATGGACCAAGGCAATATGGTCTCGACCAAAGCTTCAGAATGCCCTCTTGGTCGAAGTCTTTCACGGCTGGGTCGAGGATTGTCACTTCCGGTCAAGTTTCCATTCTTAGCTCACTTTCCGGTCGTGTTGGGTCGATACGGAACACAGTATGGTCATGGAGCCTCGTCCTGCGGTCGTTGGGACTTGTCCTACGGTCGATCATAGGGTTTCCTCGGGCAACCTCCATCCTGGTTTCCTCAGTTTCCGTCTGCGGATCGTGATGATGTCCCTGCTCATTGTCCGCGGGTCTGTCCTGGTCCATGACCGTATCATCCCCTCCCCATTGAAAATGATTTGCCTTCAAATCCGCTTCATCTGCAAGAAAAAGAATTAAGTCAGAAGTATTAAAACTTGAACTAACATTATACTTACCTTGAAGGTCAACTTGATACGCATTGTCATTGATCTTTTTGTTAATAGAAAATGGTCCGTCAACTCTAGGCATGAACTTCGATTTCCTCTCGTTTGGGAACCGATCTTTCCTTAGGTAAATCCACACAAGGTCCCCTTCCTCAAAGACTTGGTCTCGTCGGTGTTGATTGGCTTTGGCCGCGTATTGCTTGGTCATTTTCTCGATGTTTTCTTTTGCCTTCTCATGAACTTTTTAACTTGTTCAGCTTTCTTTTTCCCATCCAAACTGCCCCTTTCACTCAAAGGTAAAGAAATCAAATCTATGGGAGACAAGGGGTTGAACCCATAAACAATTTCGAATGGTGAGAACTTAGTAGCTGAATGCATAACGCTATTGTAGGCAAACTCAACATGAGGCAAGCAATCTTCCCAAGTTTTTAAGTTCTATTTCACGACAGCCCTAAGCAAATTAGACAAGGTTCTATTTACAACTTCTGTCTGACCGTCAGTTTGCAGATGACAAGTGGTCGAAAACAAAAGTTTTGTACCTAACTTAGCCCACAAAGTTTTCCAAAAATGACTCAAAAACTTGGTGTCTCTATCTGACACGATAGACTTAGGCATGCCATGCAATCGTACCACTTCTCTAAAAAAACAGGTCAGCAATATGCACAGCATCATCAGCAGTGTGACAGGGTATAAAATAAGACATCTTAGAGAACCTATCAACCACCACATAAATCGAATCCCTACCAGTTCTAGTTTGAGGTAGTCCTAACACAAATTCCATTGAAATGTCTGTCCAAAGTTGATCAGGAATAGGTAAGGTGAGGTACTTACCTGTCGATTGTGCTTTGGCCTTTGCACGCTTGCAAACCTCACAACGAGTACATACCTTGATCACGTCCTTCTTCAACCCTGGCCAATAGAAGTGATCCTGCAGGGTCTTAAGGGTTTTTTTCAATGCCAAACTGGCCTATCAAACCACCACCATATGCTTCCCTGACCAGAAAATTTCTCAAAGAACAGTTAGGAATGCAAAACTGGTTTAAAAGAATAAGAATCCATCATTCCTAAAGTACTTTCCTGAGGCAAACCTAGGACTAGCATGATACAGTTTCTTAAAGTTTAAGTCTGAAGCATACATTTCCTTAATCTGTCCAAACCCTAAGACTTTAGCATCCATAACCGTAATCAAAACACATTTCCGAGACAAGGCATCAGCAACAATACTCTTTTTTCCTTTCTTATATTTAATCACATATGGGAAAGTTTTGATAAACTCTACCCATCTGGCATGTCATTTATTGAGCTGTTGTTGACCTTTCAGATGTTTGAGAGTCTCATGGTCGGTGTGTACCACAAATTCATTTGGCCATATGTAGTGTTGCCAACTGTGTAAGGCCCTCAGCAGCGCATACAATTCCTTGTCATAAGTGGGATAGTTCTTGGTTACTCCTCCCAACTTCTCACTAAAGAAAGCAATTGGTCTTCCTTCCTGCATTAACACAGCACCAATACCAACTCATGAAGCATCACATTCAATCTCAAAGGTCTTAGAGAAATCAGGCAGAATAAGTAAATGAGCATTGGTCAACTTAGCTTTGAGTTCTTGAAACTATTCCTCTTGGGCTTGTTCCCATTTGAATCCCACGCTTTTCTTGATAACTTATGTGAGTGGTGCTGCCAAAGTGCTAAAGTCTTTTACAAACCTGCGGCAAAACCAATCGAGGCCATGAAAGCTTCGAACTTCTCCAATGGTCTTATGAGTAGGCCAATCCCGAATGGCCTTCACCTTTTCCTCATCCATACTGACGCCATCAGCTCTTACAACAAAGCCAAGAAACACGAGATTGTCTGTAGCAAATATGCATTTCTTAAAGTTAGCATAAAGCTGTTCTTTCCTAAGCACTTCTAGAACCGATTTCAAGTGTGACAAGGGCTCTTGCAAACTTTTACTATAGACCAATATGTCATCGAAGTAAACAACTACAAAGATGCCAATAAATGATCTAAGTTCATGGTTCATCAACCTCATAAATGTACTAGGTGCATTAGTAAGCCCAAATGACATAATTAACCATTCATACTGTCCTAGTTTTGTTTTAAAGGCAGTTTTCCACTCATCCCCTTCCTTAATCCTAATCTGATGGTACCCACTCTTCAGATCTATTTTAGAAAATACATTTGAACCGTGGAGTTCAACTAGCATATCATCAAGACGAGAGATAGGATGTCTATACTTAACTCTTATTTGATTGATTGCCAGACAGTCAAAACATATCCGCCAGCTTCCATCTTTCTTGGGCACCAGGAGAACGTGTACTTCACAAGGACTCATGCTCTCACGAATGTACCCTTTTTCCATGAGCTCACCAATCGTGTTTTTCAGCTCATTGGTTTCCACAGGGTTGGTTCGATAAGCCGGTCGGTTTGGTAACGAGGCTCCTGGCAGAAAATCAATCTGATGCTCAATACTGTGTATGGGAGGCAATCCACTCGGGTTTTCTTCTGGAAACACATCGCCAAAGTCCTGCAATAGTTGCTTGAGTTCACTCGGAAGCTCCAGTGTATGGTTAGACTTAGTTATTAGTGTTTCCATAAACAAAAGAAGTATCATGGGTTGTTGAAAACAAGGAGTCTTTCTTACCTGGCTTGCCTTGACATAGAAGTTAGACTTCTTACCCTTAGCCTCGGTATGTGCCTGATCTTTGTTGCGGCTTTCCTTGAGCTGAAGTTGATCTTCATGAACTTCGTAGGGAGTTAGAGGCGCAAGTCTAATCTTCTTGCCTTGATGCACGAACGAATGGCGGTTGGAGAAACCATCATGCATCTCTCGCTTGTTATACTGCCATGATCGTCCAAGATGTATATGGATGGCGTCCATAGGCAGCACATCACAAATGATGTTGTCCTCATATCGGCCAATAGCGACAGTAACTTCTACCTGTTCTTTGACTTGCATCTCGCCAACATCATTCAACCACTCTAGCTTGTATGGCCGTGGAGGCCTCTGGGTTTTCAAGCCTAATTTCCTGATAAGGGACTCACTAGCCACATTAGTACAGCTCCCACCATCGATAATTAAGCTACATATTTTGTCTTGTATAAGGCATCGGGTGTGAAAGAGGTTTTTTCGCTGAGCTTAGTCATTGATCTTGGTCTGGACATTCAAAGCTCATCTGGCTACTAGCAACTTTCCTTTAGTCGGCAAGTCTAGGTCTTCCTCCTTTTCCTCTTCCTCATCAAACACTTGTCCGGTATCCTCCCGGTCAGATTCTGATGTGAACTCTCCACTTTCTCGTAGGATCATCACTCGGTTGTTTGAGCACTTGTTGGCATAGTTGCTTAATCCATGACACTTAAAGCATTTGATTTCTCTAGCTCGGTTCGGAGCTGTTTCCTGCTTGGCTATGTCAACAACAGCAACCGGATTAGTTTTAAAATCAGTATTTTTTCGGAAAGGAGCCTTACCTTTGTATAGTTTACTCGGTTATGAAAAGGACTGGTAGGAAGGCCGTGTAAAGCTCTTTCTCTTGACTTGTTGTTCCACCAGAATGGCTTTGTGCAACATCTCAGCCGAACTGTCATACTCTTGCAGCTCCATGCGATCTTGGATCTCTCGGTTGAGTCCACTAGGAATCGTGCCATAGTGGCTTCAGGATCCTCATCAACATCGGCTTTCATCATCAAGATTTCCATTTCCTGAAAATAGTCATGAATACACTTTGTTCCTTGCGTTAGTCATCTTAGCTTCTGATGAAGTACACTCAAGTAATGATTGGGCACAAATCGCTTCCTTAAAAGGGTGAGAAGCTCATCCCAATCCGTTAATGGATCGTCTCCTTGCCTCCTCCTGTTTGTCACAAGTTGATCCCACCATTTTAGTGCATGACCATTAAATTCAGTGGCAGCTAGACTTACCTTTTTATGGTCTGAAAAGTTTTGACAATCAAACAAGAGTTCAATCTTCCTTTCCCACTCAAGAAAGGCATCTGGATCATTTTTGCCATGGAACAAAGAAATTTTGAGCTTCAATCCACCAAGGCTGTCGTCTGAACGTCTTGCCTCTCTAGAAAAGGATTATTAGCTTCTCTCCCACGTATCGGTTGTCTTCTAACAGGTCTCCTCTGGCTGTGTTCGAAAGAAGATCCACCATCATCCTCTTGATCCGTCCTGGCTTGAGTTCTGGTCCTTCTTCTAGGCGCGGCTGCCTGTCCCGTTTGTAGATCCAGTTGGATCTTATCAAGCTGTGCATGCAAATCTTCCATACATGTGGTCATAAAATGCATAAGCTCACTAGTTAGTGCTCTCATTTGTATATTCGATAAATCGGCTCCAACTCCTTCCTTTTGCTCTTCCATGCTTGCCTGAACTTACTTAGCAAACAAGTTAGAAGATAACAACTCTCTCTCTCTCACGAACTCGGAATTCCTCACAAGGTTTTCACTCTTTAAAAACTTCACTCCAATGTTCTAGGTAAGCAATGCAATCAAATCCAATGCTTCATTACCCAAATCACCCAAACAAAGATAGAAGGTTAAAATTTTATTTCTTTTGGAATCCGACTTAACCACCTCCAGGTCGACTTTCTCCTCACCCAACTGGATTTCTCTTCAATCACCCCAACCGGTTTTCTCCTCGGTCAAAATACAAACTTTTTTTTTTTTTTTTTGCAATTCGCAAACAGGGTAAGATATTGGCCCGGATTTTAGATATATAGAAAGAAGAAGTGTTTCAGAATTTTTAGACGATGAAGAGATGAGAAGATGAAAATACCCTTTCAAGTGTGCTCTGATACCACTTGATACAATTTTGCCCATGACTTGCACTTGAATATTGGTATACTTTAAACTGGATATGAACCATGAAATGGATGAACACTTCAAGGAACTGGGTGGATCGATTTGGACCGTCAGAAGATGTGGAAGTCTCCTGGTATTCCATTCCCTTGGCCAACATTGGATATGACTCACCAAGACGCTGGATCAGGAGGTGTTGAATGGGTATGATGCACCAGATAACAGTTTGATCACAAAGAACAAAAGAGATCATGTAAATTCTCAAAAATAAGTTTTCAATAAAAAAAATATGATCAAAAGTTGTTACAAAATCACACCAAGTACAAATAAATAGAAAATCAAGTCAAAGAATTTGATTGTGGTACAGAAAACCAAACATAGATTTTAGCATTAATTAATGTTGGTCAAAGTGACCTCTTTGGCTACTCGGTCACACAGCCGTGGTCGAGTCCATCGACCTGGATCACGGTCGTGAAGGCTGTGTTGGTTGTAGGCTCACGGTCGTAAGTGAGGTAAAAAAGGATGAACCCCAAATTGGTCCTGAGCTGATCAGCTTGCACTCAGGTGAGTGTCCCACATGGTATGTCCTCCAACTGGTCGAGAAAGGTTGACCCTCTACCAATCCCAAGGTCCGGAAGGCCAAGACAATATGGTCTCGACCCAAAGCTTCAGAATGCCTTCTTGGTCGAAGTCGTTCACGATTGGGTCGAGAAATTGTCACTTCCGGTCGAGTTTCCATCCTTAGCGCACTTCTCGGTCGTGTTAGGTCGATACATAACACAATACGGTTGTGGGGCCTCGTCCTTCGGTCGTTGGGACTCGTTCTGTGGTCGATCGTAGGGTCTCCTCGGGCAACCTTCATCCTGGTTTCCTCAGCTTCCGTCCGCGGGTCAAGATGATGTCCCTGCTCATCGTTCGCTGGTCCGTCCTGGTCTATGACCGTATCATCAATCATGGGTTGTTGAGAACAAAGAGCCTTTCTTACCTGGTTTGCCTTGACATAGAAGTTAGACTTCTTACGCTTAGCCTCGGTATGGGCCTGATCTTGGTTGCGGCTTTCCCTGAGCTAAAGTTGATCTTGATGAACTCTGTGGGGAGTTAGAGGCACAATTGTAATCTTCTGGCCTTGATGCACAAACGAATGGCAGTTGGAGAAACCATCATGCATCACTCGCTTGTCATACTGACATGGTCGTCCAAGAAGTATATGGTTGGCGTCCATAGGCAGCACATCACAAAGGATTTTGTCCTCATATCGGCCAATAGTAAGAGTAACTTCTACCTGTTCTTTGACTTGCATCTCACCAACATCATTCAACCACTCTAGCTTGTATGGTCGTAGATGCCTCTGGGTTTCCAAGCCTAATTTTCTGACAATGGACTCACTAGCTACATTAGTACAGCTCCCACCATCGATAATTAAGCTACATACCTTGTCTTGTATAAGGCATTGGTGTGAAAGAGGTTTTCTCGCTGATCTTGGTAATCAATCTTGGTCCATCAGGCAAGCCCACAAAATCTTATTCAGACCAAAAACAATCAAGGAAGATTAATTTTCGTCCATGGCGAAGACTACATTTAATTATGTCAATTTCTCTCTTTTACATGCAAAATAAAGTTTGAATTTCAACTCCCATGTTGTGCTGCATGATAGGATACTTTTATTGACCAATTTATTATAATTCCTCTATATAATGAAGCTCTGATACCACTTGATACAATTTTGCCCAAGACTATCACTTGAATATTGGTGTACTTTAAACTAGATATGAACTAGGAAGTGGATGAACACTTCAAGGAACTGGGGTGATCGATTTGGATCGTCAGAAGATGCGAAAGTCTCCTGGTATTGCAATCCCATGGCAAAACTTGGATATGACTCACCAAAACGCTGGATCAGGGGGTTGTTGAATGGGTATGACACACCATACAACATTTTGCTCACGAAATACAAAAGAGAGAATGTAAATTCTCAAAAATAAGTTTTTAATAAAAAAAAATGATCAAAAGTTGTTACAAAATCACGCCAAGTACAAATAAATAGAAAATCAAGTCAAAGAACTTGATTTTGGTACAATAAACCAAACATAAGTTTCAGCATTAATTAATGTTGGTCAAAGTGACCTCTTCGGCTATTCGGTCACACGGCCGTAGTCGAGTCCATCGACCTGGATCACGGTCGTGAAGGCTGTCTCGGTTGTAGGCTCACGGTCGCAAGTGAAGTTAAGAAGGATTAACCCCAAGTTAGTCCTGAGCTGATCAGCCTGCACTCGGGTGAGTGTCCCACACGGTAGGTCGTCCAACTGGTCGAGAAAGGCCGACCCGCGACCAATCCCAAGGCCCGGATGGACCAAGGCAATATAGTCTCGATCCAAAGCTTCAGAATGCCCTCTTGGTTGAAGTCCTTCACGGCTGGGTCGAGGAATTGTCACTTCCGGTCGAGTTTCCATTCTTAGCTCACTTCCCGGTCGTGTTGGGTCGATACGAAACACAGTACCATCATGGGGCCTCGCCCTACGGTCACCGGGACTCGCCCTGTGGTCGATCGTAGGGTCTCCTCGAGCAACATCCATCCTGGTTTCCTCAGCTTGGGTCGTGATGACGTCCCTGATCAACGTCTGCGGGTCCGTCCTGGTCCATGACCATATCACTACCATACCCAGGTATTCAACAAATAAGAATGAATAAAGAGAGTGTCATTTCTCATTAGCAAGCGCCCTGTCCAACCTACATCTAATAATCTGACCCCCCCCCCCGGGCCTTCCTCGCCAAGATAATGTGTTCCCTCGGGAAGGGATTTCCATAAGAACACAATTATCAATCATATTATTGAAAGAAACAAAGGTCGATGCATGCCGAAGTGGCCCTTCATGTTTTTCATGATTAACAGTAATTTCTTTTAAATCTCCGTTTACAAACCATGGAGCTGACCGAACCAATCCAATCCGAGTCAGCCGTTCCCAGACATGTTCTCGAAGTTTTTGAACTGGATCTCCATAAACAAAGGGTAAAAACCCCTTCTTTCCCCGATATTCAGCTTCCAAATCTATAACTCTATTATCAGAATAAAATAATATACACATTAAACTGATTATTATATAAAAGTGTCAATCCCCCGCTTGTCCCTCCCGGCTCAACCGTATGAAGTTTATCATAAACAAAGTGCATTTGAAATTGCTGAACAAAATCACAATTTTGTTTAGTTTCAGAAAGAAATAGAAATTCTGGTTTGAACTTATACCATGACTCCCAAAGATAACTTATTCTCCATTTGCTTCGAAGCCCTTGACAATTCCAACTTAGAATCCTCATTAAAAATAATAAAGAATTGAAACTAATGGTACCACCACCCCCGTGTATAAACATCTTTCCTTTACAACCCCATTTATTATTTCCACCAATATTGTATTCAATAATGAATCTACATACCTCACCCAACTACATACCAAAATGTAGATAAAAAAAAATTGCACATTCCATAATATCCAATCTCAAATGAGCTGTCAACCTTGACTTATTTCAACCAGGGAATGATCGAGAAGACTCTTGTCGCTAGTAAACTCACTGATCACCACTTTTTGAGTCTCCATTGTCATTACCTGGTCCTCCTTTGATTGAGTTATCTCATTACCATGAAAAGCTTTGAGCATAACCATTTCATGCTTTGACAGCCCTTGACCCACCTCCGGATGTATCAAGTCCTTGATACCAGAAGCAACTGGTTTGAAATGCTGGCTCTGTCTATTCGTATGAGTACCCCCTTAGTCCGGTTTGAGAAGAAGATGAGCCATCCCCCAGCTTCTTATCCTCCCGCCTTGTCACCTTTTGTTGATCCCTTCTATTGCCATTTGAACGTTTCATACTTCTGTCTTCGTATTGCTTGTCTTTACCTTTGTCCTGACCCTCCCATCCTCTACCAGAAACTCTATTATCAGAACCTGCATTAGAACCCCGTGTGTGACCATTGTTGACCGCACCTTTGAAATTCTTAAACTTTCATTCCTGCTCCCTACCACCTGGAACCCTGCGACCTTCATCTCTTTGCCCATCTCCCTTACGACCTTCATCCCGCCACCCATCTTCCCTACGACCTTCCCCCCTGCGCTCTTCTTCCACCTTAGCCGTATTATTTCTTAAGGAACACATTTCTGAATCGTGACATAGACTAAATCACACTTTGCAAAAACCATATAATTTCTCATACCTAAGAGACACCAATATCTCCTCCCCATTATAAAACTCAATAGCCGTTTCAAAAACTAAAGCTTTAAAACTATCAACCTGAACCCTGACTCTACCATTATCAATATCAACTTCCTCCGCTTTGCCCAACCCATTCCCTATACTCCTAAAGGCAGGGTCTACCCAAAATTGCAAAGGAACCCCCATCATCCTAACCGAAAACCAAATGGCAGAGGGATAATTTCTATCAATCACCGGCTCCCATCTCACTACCGAAAGTATCCATGATTCAAAGTGGAAAGGGGTTCCATCTTTAATACCTCAACAATGTCTTCTTCATTGTCAAAATCCATTTGGAAGCATCCTAATCCTAGATCCGCTCCAGCAATACGATCCTCCATCAATATGTGTGGGAGCATATATATCAGAGCCTTCATGTCTTGTAAATGTGGGTTCATGCAACGGCCAATCAATGTCTTGGAATATCCCTTTATCAACTCAGAGTTGTCAAAATGAGGAACAATGATTTTCAACCCTGGTGCAGTTGCCACCACTTTATTCCCCCCCCCCCACCTCCTTAGCAATGAAAGCTCCCTGAGACATTTTCGGAAATGAGCGAAACACCAATTGACCAACACCAATGATAGCCAAAGTAACGTAAAAACAATTGTTGATATTATGCCAAAAGCCTCTCCCCTTTCTCCAGTTAATATTACCAGAGGCAGTTCTAGTATCCATCGCCTGATCTTTTCTTTTAACTCAGAATTAAAAGCGAAATCTTAAGTTTTCCAAAATCAGTACCCGACAATCACGAAAATTACTAAATCCCCTGAAAACTAACGCACTCTCGGATCCTCTTACCTTTAAACCTCCTTTATCTCCGCCGAATCTCTTCTGGTTTCCATTTGAAAAGACTTTATGATCTTTGTAATCTTCGTCATCGTCATAATCTTGTCTTGGACAAAAATTTCCAAAACCAGTGATGAGAAAATCTTCCCCAAATCTCCCATCAAACCATTGTAACACCCCCAAACCACCAAAACCATCCAATATAAAACCCAAAGAAATTGCCAAAAGTTAAGTATGGGGCCACACTCTTCCGACCCGAGATCTGTTTCCTTATGCTTCCTTGATTCCTTATCTCAACCAGATCCACCCTTGTTGACCCCTGAATAAACCAAATTGTATCATCATCCTTGATCAGGACCCAGATCATCGATCAAAGATTTAAATCGTCATCGAATCGCCCTGCGAACGTTACGTCTCTTCAATTTTATTTGTAATGTCAAATAGTTATTACTTTGATTATAAAAATAATATTTTAACAAAAATTCTTAATTATATCTTTTATAAAATATATATTAAAAAATCTTGGTCGGTGAAAAAGCTAGTTATAAGATGTTTGATCTATTTGATACTTTTTTACCATTTAGAGTCTAAATCGTTTTAGATAGTTTACTTTTTGCCATTAAAAAAAAAATTTGTGTATTTATGTGAAATTTTCCCTACTCCATATATTATGGACTATGAGCTAAAATGCCCTAGTGATTTCTAAAAAATCCTATATACCCCTCTCTCAATCTCACTATCCTCTTTTAAATTTTCTGTCAACTGTACCCTTTTATTTTATTTTCTTTTTTCTTTCTTTTCTTCCTTCTTTTCATTTCCCTCTTCTTTTCCTTTCTCTCTCTTCTTTCCTTTCGTACATTCCCTCCATTTTTTCTCTTTTTTTTTTCATATTTTAATATTATTTATCAATATATTATAATAATAAATTCTACCTATTTTAGATGGATTCTAGCTTTTTTTCATTAAAAAAATTAGGTTATCTCACATTCCACCATTAAAAAGTTCAAGCTTCAAATTTAAAGTAGTTTTTTTTTTTTTGCCTTTTCTACTATTTTATTATGTATAATTGATTTTTCTATGCAAATCAATTTATATTTTAAAAATTATAAAATTGATACTCAATTTGTAAAATAAATCTCTTTATTATAAAGAGATTTGTTGTTATTACATTACAATAAATGTGAATTTGTTTTTTTTTCATTGGATTACTGAACTTGATAATTTTTTATCTAAGTTAACTAGAGTTTACACTGACTATTTATGGATTATATCAACTGAATCACGTAGACTTATTCTGAATCTTAGTGATTAGTATGTAAATAAAAACTTTGTGGATAATATTCAGACAACTCGTACTACTATAAATAAATAAATAATATTTTTGATGTAAAAGTTTGTTTTTTGTATTTTTATTGGATCACTGAACTCGAAAACTTGCTTTCTAAGTGGTTGAAGACATTATATTAGTAATATATGGATTATAGTGGTTAAATCTCATTGAATTGTAACGAATCCCTACTATTTATGAATAGATATAAACATTTTAGATATTATTGAGAGTGTGAGACAACTGATATTATTAAGAAAATTGAGGATTTGATTATAGATGAGAAAATTTGTTGTTTTATCTTTTCATTGTGGATCGCTGAATTTTTATTTATAGATGTGAAAGTTTGGGTCTTATACTAGTCGCAAAAAAGTCAAATATATGGTCACTAAATACAAAAAAGTACTATTTTTACTAAAATTGTCTTACACTTATATGGTTAATATGTAAATATTAACATCATTGTTATGTGAAACAAAAAAAATTAATATTTTAAGATATGTTATTATATGAAGTACGGTAAATAGTTTTTAATTACCTAATATCTTAAGTACAACTGCAAAAATTTAGATTTTAACATAGTAGAACTAAATAAACGCAAAAACTGTTAAAATATAACTGTTATGTTAGTATTACTACAAAGTGCAGTATAACTATGTGAAAATTATATAACTATGATGTATTAAGTACCACTGGTGTAATTGATTGTATTATGAACTCATATTCGTGTACTTTCTATTATAATATGACAGGAGAACTAGGTATCATTAGTATGACTAAGTATTTTTGGGACAACTAGTATATATGTAATAACTATGTGGTTTAGGTATAACTAGTACGACAAGTATAACTAAGAGTGTTTTGGACAACTAGTATAACTGGTATAACTATGTGGTTTTGAGACACTTTGTAATAGGTAATTTTTGTTTTGGTAGACTACATATTTAACACATGCACTTTGTAATATTAAATCTTAAAAACCATTTATTCTTATTAGTTTTATGAAACCTTTAAATTTGACCAACAAAAATTTACAAAACTTATTCTTATTAGTTTTATGAAACCTTTAAATTTGACCAACAAAAATTTACAAAACTTGTTATTTTAACCAAAGTAACCTTATGCTTACATGGTTAATAGTCCAATATTAACCTCATTGTTAGGTTTTTCACACAAATGAAGTATTTTCAACATTTTTATTGTATGAAATTATGTTAAATGTGCCTTAGTGTTCTATTATTGTAAGTTCAACTATAAAAAATTAGAGTTTCACTCAGTTTAACTAAATAAACCTATAAACTGCCAAAATACAACTATGTGTAAGTTAGTATTACTATAAACTCCAGTACAACTATGTGACAAAAATTATATTATTTTTTAAATATGACAGCTCCATGTTTTAAATTAGGTAGTTTTTATTATTATTAATATTAAACACGTGTTAAATATAATTTCCGTGTCGTTTTATTTTGTTCATAGTAGTACATAAACCATCCAGTAGTACAAAACATTTTTTAAGTGCTATTAATACCTTATAAAAGTCAAGCCCAAACCTGTTAAAAATACAAAAGATGTTTCAAACATCCAAAAACATACAAACTATAACCAAAAAAAATCTTAAGCTTTAAGAATCCAAACCATCTAAACAATATCCAAAAATAATAATATCTAGTAGTACCTAGTAATATTCAAACCATAAGTTTTAAACATCCAAAAATAGTAATTCCTAATGAAATACAAAATATTCAATATCAAACATAAATATAAAAACAGACTATAAGTTCTAAGTTTTGTCTTTGGTATTTCCTTGGTCCCCCATCTCTGCATCTTTCACCAACTCATACGTCTTGTTCATATCATCAACCAGTCTGCTTCGTTTGAAATCATTTTAGTCAAACCCAAGCTTTATGGCCTGCAACAAGCAGAGCAGTTATGTGTCAAAATCACCCATTTATACAAGCAGAACTACTGAAAGCTCTATCTTTGTTTCTTACAATAAGAAGCGAAAGTAAGACTGAAGCATATATACAATAGTCATTAGACTATACTAAAGATGATTTTGTCTTGAGGCAAAATTGTTCAAAGATTTCAATCTTCGGAACATGGTAATGAACAAGCGCTAACAATTTTACCAATCCGTTTTGAAACTTTGAAATGGAGCTAAGTGTTACATCCAAATCCTTTTTGCAAACTCGGAAATGAAATAGTTTATTGGCTCATTACAAGATAAAAACTGGAAAGTAGTTCATTTCATCATCACTACCATATCTTATCACAACTCTGTTCCTATTGTTTTCAAACGCAAAACAAAAGTATGATCACTACAATTAGAATCGCTTAAAGATCACATCCAGTGCCTAATGTAAGAGGCAACAACAACTGGTAGAATAGAAGAGGAAGTAACAACTAAAGAGGAGATATGCCGGATTTTCACAGTTAACCATTACATGTACACAATTTTAGAACAAGGAACAGCCAGATTTTTTCATGGAAACACCATTATCTAACATCAAATTGAACAAGAGTAAAGCTCGGAGAAGGCAAAATCGAAGACACTCTCAAAAAAAGGAAAGTTATGAAAATCTGGAAAAGCACCATCGTACCGTCGCCTGCATCAGCGGAGAGACAGAGAGTTTTAGTGTGATTGAGAAGAAGATTGATATCGCAAAATCAGAAGAAAAAAAAAGGAAGAGGAAGAGGAGGAGATGTGATTTCAAAGCTCTAGAGAAACAAATGTGAGCCTTTTGCTGGTGAGAGCTGCACAAGCGCAAGGGGAAGGGAAAAAGATGAAGGCCACAATGAGGAAAGAAAAAAGTAGAATCTTTTGGACTCTAATCTATAATGCCCCTTGGGCTACAAAAACAATCCACATACCCTTCATATAATCTCACTACCCCCCCTCCCCCTTTAAAAATCTTCTCAACTCTACCCTCTATATTATATTATATAATAATCAATTTTAAAAAAACAAATAAAAAATAAAACAAATTCTATTTAATTACACAACCTAATTTCTACCAACCAAAATTAACACTTAATCTACTACCAATTAAAGAAAAAAAAGCTGGACCCACTCTCTTCTCTCTCTCTCTCTCTCCCTCCCTCAACGTTTTCTTCCTCCACCCCTCTCCTCCCACCATTAATGAAAACACAAGCTTCATACAGCAGGTTAGATTAAGCTAATTTTATGCCATTTTTCGTTTTCATGATTAAATTATCAAAGCTTTGTGTAATGTACATACCAATATTTAGTGTTTCTTCTCAATTTGGAGATTTAAATTTTAAATTTAAATATTTTTGTTTCCAGTCATTTGGTATGCGAATTTGTTGGGTAAGTGTTTTGGAACCTTAAATTGTTAACTAATGAAGATATATTGGGTGAATTACCAATGAATGAACATACATTATAGTGATTCAGACGTAAAAACCTGACTTTCTGGATATTACTGAGACTAGTGGTATTATTGTGCATTACCGAAATTACTACGAAAACTAGTATTACTAGGATATTATTGTATAACTACGACAACTAGTATTACTAAGATATTATTGTATAACTACGACAACTAGTATTACTAAGATATTATTGTATAACTATGACAATTAGTGTTACTAAAATCGAATTTTTGTTCTTTTCAGGGGGCAATGAGTAAAAGTCGTTGCACAATCATATGTTTTGATCATGGGGGATGTTATTCAAAGGAAGGTGATGACATGAAATGGATTTCAGGAGAAGATGAAATTCACACTTTAGTGATGAAGACATCATTGGATGAGGTCACTTATAGTGGGTTGGTTGAGATAATTTATAAAAAGCTTATGATGGATGAAGCTACAATGCAGTTGAAAATTAGTTACTTTCCTTTGGTCTTGAATCCGAAGAAACCATCATATATATGGAATGATGAAGATGTTTTTGTTTATCTACTCCAAGTAAATAAATATCAATGTAGAAGTCTTCTACATGTGGAGTTCATCAAAGATCAAAGTCAGGGGTGTTTACAAGTTTCAACAGACGATAATGAAACTTATGTTGATGAGGAGCTGGTTTCAAGTGGTAGAGATGGTAATGATTGTATGATGACTCTTTATACGGGGGAAGCATCGGAAGACCATGAGATGCATGACCATGTTACAGATGTCGTAGAAGGAGATGAGAATGTGTATGAAGATGCTGAAGTAAGACCTTCTGTAGGAGATGAGCATGTATATCTTGGGTGGGATGATGGTATAGATATGACTCTAGGCCAAGAATTTGGAAGTAAGGAGGCAGTGCAAACTCTCGTTCAGATAGCTTCACATCAGAATTGTTTTGAGTATGATACAATTAAGTCAGATACTAAGTGATACGTGATAAAATGTTCTGGAGCAAAAGATGGTTGCAAGTGGTCTGTTCGAGCTGCAAAGCATAAGAATTCAGATCGTTTCATGATTAGTACTACAATAAGTTGCATACATGTTCTCGAGTTACTACAAGTACAAGCAGAAATAGAAGGAAAGGCACACCACGAATAGTTGCATCCATTTTGCCTGAAGATTATTCAGGTCGATTTGACACACCAACTCCAAAAAGTCTGTTCAATATGGTTCAAGGAAGGATTGGTGTGAATGTATCATACTCCACGGCTTTGAGAGGAAAACGCCTAGCTGCTAATGATGTGCGGGGAAGTCCAGAGGAGAGTTATCGTATGTTGTATCCTTATATGCACATACTAGAGTCCATGAATCCGGGTACACGAACTTGTGCCGAATTAGATTAGGGAAATAGGTTTAAGTATCTATTCTTTGCTTTGGGAGCTTGTATAGAAGGATTTCAAGCGATGAGGAAAGTCATCGTTGTGGATGGAACACACCTAAAGAATGTGTATGGTGGAGTTCTAATTGTTGCTACAGCTCAGGATCCTAATCATCATCATTATCCACTTGCTTTTGGTGTAGTTGATGGTGAGAAAGAAGCAAGTCGGAAGTGGTTCTTCAATCAGTTGAAAGCAATAGTACAGGATGTCCTTGAAATGGTGTTTATTTCGGACAGAAATGCAAGCTTGATCAAGTCCATACGTGGGGTGTTCCCGTCGGCAAAGCATGGGTATTGTATATGGCATTTGTCTCAGAATGTGAAATTAAACGTTGCTAACCACAGAGATACATGCGCAAAAAAAGTTTAGAGATTGCACTCATGCTTATACCGAGAGTGAGTTCCTTACACTCTATGGTGCTTTTAGGATAAAGTATCCTGCTGCTGCCACGTATTTAGACAAAAGCGTATAAGAGAAAAAATGAGCAAGATGCTATTTTTCAGGAGAAAGGTACAACATTGACACCACCAATTGTGCAGAATCTATTAATGGTGTTTTTGTACAAGCAAGGAAGTACTCGTTGTTGCCAATGATTGATGTGATAGTGGTCAAATTGGCTGAATGGTGGAACACCCATAGGAAGAGTTCCGCAGAAGTACCAACCATCCAAAAGCTTGTGCCTTTCGTGGAAACTGAAATGCACGAAAGATGTGTCATTGCAAAGACACTCACAGTTATCGAGTTAAACAGCTTTCTCCTAGAATATAACATGATTGGACGTGATGGAAAGACTTATTTGGTTGATATGACTAGGAAAACTTGTAGTTGCAAGTATTTTGATATAGATAGATACCCATGTGTGCATGCAATAGCTGCTGCCATCTATATGAGCAGAGGAAGGGATCTCTATCTACAAGATTTTTGCTCCAAATATTATTTGGTTGAACAATGGTCATTGGCATATTGCAGGACAATTTTCCCGGTGCCCCATATGTCTGACTGGATTGTTCCTGACGATATACGAGCACAAGAAGTCTTGCCTCCACGTTATGAGAAAAAGAAAGGAAAAACGCAATAAACAAGATCCCATCAGTTGGAGAACATCGTGGAAGAGGAAGAGGAAGAGGAAGTGGAAGAGGATTGGGACACATGTATGAATGGTTTGTGAATGATAATATTGAAGGTTGATGTAAGTTATTTGTATTATGAGTTATCAGGTGCCAATGGTGTAGTTGTATGTATGAACTCATATTCGTGAACTTTTTATTTTAGTACGACTAGTATAACTTATATACGACTAAGTAATTCAGCTTCTTGAAGTGTCTTCACTCAAACTTATCGCTACTCAGCTTCTTATAATTCTGTAGATATTCTTGGCAGTCCAATCCACAGATAAGAGCATGCTCTCTCAAAGAATATCGGATGGGGACTCCATTCACAACAAACCACATCACAGATCTTCCATCAGTACTAACTGTCCGAAGAAGCAGCATCCACATACCCATCAGCTTTCGGTTTGGTTCTTTGGCCACGTGTAAGAAGTGGCGAAATTGAGGGTGACTTTCGAACCACTCAAACTTTGGTTTAAACTCCTTCGACTTAAACAGCTCCACTGTTGCACTCACATAACACCTCGTCTGTATCTTGCATTGCTTTGTATACTCAGAGTTATTGAAGAAAAACTCGAGAGGTTGCATTGGTTCGCTAACCTGCAATCTAAACACATCCAGTTGTTCAAAACTATGGTAGTTATCCTCAGTTGAACTAGTAATACGATATTTTGCTAGTTTTCCTAGTCGTACTAATAGTTCTCACTTCTTATTATTCCTAAGTCGAACTAGTAGTTCTCACTCTTTATTATTCCTAAGTCGAACTAGTAGTTCTCACTTCATATTACTCCTAAGTCGAACTAGAGTTCTCACTTCTTATTACTCCTAAGTCGAACTAGTAGTTCATAGTACTTAAACACATCTTCATTTCGAAATTTTAAAACAACAATTGACTTCAAAATACTACATACCTTCGATGTTGTAGACAAGTCATCAGTTTCGGATCCGGCACTGAGCGACACTACATCTTCTGGAGCCACTGCATGCTCCACTTCTTCACGCCGCTTTGAGGCTTTCTTCTTGCTCACCCTTTTCCGTTTCTGTTTTCTAGCCATTGCAGTTAACCTAAAAATAATCAAAATCTGCACCATTAACTATCAGTGTCAACCTCACTTCACATACACCACTTACATTTTCAAAGAAGGTATAACCGCAATGACAAAAAATCAACAAAAAATTAAGAAGTGAAGACAATGACACCCACACAAAATCCGAACACAATCAAAAACCTCCCACAATCAAAGAATTTTCGACACTAACTGTCAATGGTATCGGTTCCTCTTTCTATTTTGAACCCTAATTTTCGACACTAACTCAGGTTCCTCCCTCCATTTTCGACACTAATTTTCAACACTAACTCACGTATACTATCAATTGAAAAGTCATATTGAAATCTCTTTCGATATATGAAGAGATACAACGATTTGATGGAAAAAAAAAGAGAATCGATCGGGAATGGTTTACCTTGAAGATGAGAAGACGACAATACTATCAGAATTGACCAGGCGATTTCCCAGTGTATCGAAAAGAGCCGACGAAAGATTCCGACGAAGAAGAGGTAGAGACGAGAGGAAGAACAAGGGTTTACTCGAAAAGGAAGATTGGGGAAACAAAAATGGAAGAAAATGAAAAATTGGGGAAAACAAATTAACCTTGGGGGAGTTTAGTCGAGAATTAATTGAGGCTTAGTAGAACCCAATACCATTCCGTAATTTTTTTGATTCATTAAACCCTTTTTCGTCATTTCGTGTGTTTTGATTAAAAACAAAAATCAAAATGAAATCATTTTTTATAACAAGGGTATATTGGATTGTTTTTGTAGCCCAATGGGCATTATAGATTAGTCTCTCAATCTTTTTAGGAAAAATAATTATTCAATTAAGATAATAATTAGAGACATTAATCTGTGATACCCTTTCATATTTCAAAAAAAAATCTAATATGCCTTCGATATAAAAATCATTTTCTTTTTTTATTTTTGTTTTTAATGTATGAAAAGACATTAAAGGATTTAATGAATCTAAAAAATTACGACCCAACCAGTCTTATTTTTCGAATATCCACCCAACCCCAAAAAAATCGGATCATATCCACATCCCAATTTTTTTTTTCTCCAACTTATGTAACAAAAATTATTTTCCTCACATTTTTTTTCCTTCTTCTTCGTCGTTCTATCTTCATCCCTCTCTTTCCCCTTACTTTGGTAGCTCTCCTCGAGAAAAATTCACCTCTACGGTTTGTAATCACGTATCTCCTCCTTCTTATCTTACTTTCTCTGATTTTGCTATCTCGGATTCTTTCTCAATCATACCAAAGTTGGCTGCTTCTATGCCGATGCAATCCACGCTCCAATGGTGCTTTTCTTCAGTCATGGTCCTATTATTTAGCCAAAGACAAGTCTCAGGTTCGCTTCAATTTCTCACTAGGGTTTGAAAATCGAGCATTCTCAGTTTCTTCTCCGGATTAGGTATTTGAACAATCGTTTCTGTATCGGAAGTGCATTTTTTCTTTGGATTCGTATTGGGCTGGTATGGGAGATAAAGTGCTTCTGATTTTCCAGAGGAAATGATATTAATTGATGCATAGTTTTTCAGTTTTGTGTTCTGCGGAACTATTCCTTGCTCTGAGTTAAAGCATTTGATTCCTCTAATTTGTAGGTACGGGTTCAAGCCATCAGCGGGCTCCCACTGTTCTGCAAGGATACACCAGATATTATATTTAAGATTTTTGATGTTCTTCTGCAACTTCTCAATACTGGTAACTCTTTAGATTTTGGTTTCTTGAGCTACCTATTTGGGTCTTTCTTATCTGACTTAGAGGTAACATGATCTGAAGAGGAACCTGTGGAGCGTGAAGCTGTGCATAAGATTTTGATGTCACTGATATGACAGGATCCAAAAGGTAGTCTAATTTTTTTTTTTTTTTTTTTTACAGTTGTTCTATATGAAGATGTTGATTCTTTTTTAAAACTATGAAGTTATAATGAGAAAGTTAGTAAACGTAAGTTTTCAGTCTCATGGTAGATAATTGGTTACTAAAAAGTGTATTTGGTTGATCATTTAAACACTTGATATGGGCTGTAGTGCCAAATTATCTTAGACTTACCATATGCTCTCGTTATTGACTTATGGTATCTGCAATTCCTTAGAGTTCTCATATCGTTCTCTAATTATTACATTCTTTTGCTACAGCATCTTCGACTGCATTGTTTACGTATGCTGGAGTTACTCCAACTAAAGACGATGAAATTCGTGAAAAGGTCTTGAATTTTATCAGAGATAAGGTCAGTTTTTTTTCTCTGCCCTTTTGCTATTTTCAATCTCGGAAGAGCATCACATGACTTATTCTCATTGCTTTATATACGTGGTTTAAATGGGTGTTTCTAACACTTAACTGATCTGCCTATTGCAGACTGGTTGATATGAAGAAGATGTATAAGTTGGTGAAAGATGCAGAGATGGAGGGACCAAGAAAAAAACAAAGACAAAACTTAAAACTTATGGTCTGAATGTTTTTACTTTTATAATTGATATTGAATATTTTGTATTTTACTAAGAATTACTATTTTTGGGTGTTTAAAACTTATGGTTTGAATTTTATAAGTTTTAGTATTTTTTTGTTTAGATGTTGTTTTAGATGGTTTGGATGTTAAGAACTTAAGGCTTTTTTTGAAACATGGTTTCTATGTTTCTGGATGTTTGAAACATCTTTTGTATGTTTTTTTGATGATTGGAATAGGTTTGGATTTGAATTTTATAAAGTATTTCCAGCACTTAAAAAAAAGATTTTGTACTATTGGATGGTTTAGGTATTACTAGGAGCAAAAAAAAAAAAGTCACGAGAATATCACATTTAACACGTGTTTAATATTAATAATAATAAAAACTATGTAATTTTAAACATGGTGCTGTCATATTTAAATAAATAATATAATTTTTTCACATAGTTATACTGGAGTTTATAGTAATACTAACTTACACATAGTTGTATTTTGGCACTTTAAAGGTTTATCCAGTTAAACCAAGTGAAGCTCTAACTTTTTGTAGTTGAACTTATGATATTAGAACACTAAGACACATTTAACATATTTTCATACAATGAAAATATTGAAAATACATAATTTGTGTGAAAAACCTAACAATGAGGTTAATATTGGGTCATTAACCATGTAAGCATAAGGTTACTTTGGTTAAAATGACAAGTTTTGAAATTTTTTGTTGGTCAAACTTAAAAAGTTTCATAAAACTAAATAAAACTAAATAGTTTTAAAGATATAGTATTATTAAATACATGTGTTAAGTATGTGGCCTAATAAAACTTAAATTATGTATTATAAAGTATATGAAAACCACATAGTTATATGAGTTATACTAGTTGTCCAAGATACACTTAGTTATACTTGTCGTACGAATTATACCTAAACCACATAGTTATTCTAGATATACTAGTTATCCCAAAAACACTTGGTCATATTAGTGATACCTAATTCTCTGTAAAATACTTAACTTTACATCATTTATATCAGTCATATTATAATAGAAAGTACACAAATATAAGTTCATAATACAATAATTTATACCAGTAGAACATAACAATGAGGTTAAGACTACACATTACCCATACAAATATAAGGTATAGTAACAATAAGATGTTCTGTATCAAGTGATCTTTTTTGCGTAATTTAGATTTCTCATAAATTAACATTAATTAATTATTATTAAGTGAATGGATTTAGTATGTTTTTATTGTTTACTTTTGTTTTTATACAAAAGAATTTATACTTAGTAATACCAATTATACCTAGTTGTCACAAATACATAAGTATTTATATGTAGTTGTCTTTAGTTGTACCAAGTCTTCTTCCTTGAACACCAAAACAATTTGATTTTTTTTTCCTCTAACTAAGTACAATATAATATCTTAACACCAAATTTCAGTTGCTTCGTTACTCTATCTATCAAAATATTTCTACAAATTCTATCAACTAACACCAAGTCTCGGTACTAATAGAATTATTGGGTACTACGATGAATTTTTTAAAAATTTAGAATTTTTTAACACAAATCACATGTTTAGAAAAAAATAATTAAAAATTACCTCATTAAACACATGATACCGTCATACATAAAAATGAATATAAAATTTTCATATAGTTGTACTCAAGTTCATAGTAATACTAACTTACACATAGTTGTATTTTGACAGTTTTTGCGTTTATGTAGTTATACAATATCTAAATTTAATATTTTGTAGTTGTACTTATTATATTAGATAATTAAAATCAATTTGTCATACTTTCATATAATAACATGTCTTATAATTCTAAATTTATTTGTTTCAGATAACAATGATGTTAGTATTTACACATTACTCATGAAAGTATAAGGTAGTTTTAGTAAAAATAAAATGTTTTGTATCTAATGACCAAATTTTTTTTCTTGCTTAATTTAGATGTTTCACAAAGCAACAAGGTTTATTATTATTAAATTTATGGGTTAAATTTGTTTTTTTTTTTATGCAAAAGCATTTATACTTATGTTTACCTTGGATTCCATTATCTAAAAATTTCGGTTTGGTTTGGTTAAACCAATTAATTTCTGAGGTAATTTCTTTCAAATGACCGGATTATACCAAAATTATACTATTTTATACCCAAGTTGAAACAATATTTGCAAATACCCAAAAAATACCCAGCATTTATAGTAATACTAGTTGTTTTAGTAAAACCCAGAAATTTTTATTTACCTACAAATTGCAATGATTTAGTACTATTCATTGTGCATTAAGCTACTTAATTCTTTTTAGTTATCAATGCAACATCCTAATAAACTTAGAAAACAAGTTGAATAAACCAATACACAAAATAAGCAAATTTTAAAATTTTGAATAAAATCTCCAAATTGTGAAAAATATTAAATTAACTAGTTTGTACATTATATAAGTTCGTCAATTTAATTATAAACACGAAATTAACATAAAAATGATACGAACTGAATTTTAATTTAAAGCTTCAAATGCCTCAATGGTGGAAATGGGAAAGACAAAAAAAAATTGCACACCTTTTTGGTTTGAAGGAGAAAAGAATGAGAGAAGAAGAGATAAAAGTGGGTCCATGTGAAATTAATTATAATTAGTTTGTAATATTTAAATTGATTTAGTTTATATAGATATTTTATTGTGTTGGTAAAGTAATATTAAAATAAGAAGGGGTAAAGTGGAGAGAATTTTAAAAGAAGGATAGTGAGATTGTAGAAAGGGTGACTAAACTTTTTCTGAAGCCACTAGAACATTTGAGAACATTGTCAAATAATTAGGGAGAACCCAAATTTATGTGGGTTTGGGTGGATAATCCGATTAAACTATGGTTGGGTTTGTAAATTTGTAGACTTATTAAGGGTTTGAATGTCTTTGTATAGATGGGTGTTTTAAAAGAAAATAGAATAGAAAATAACTTTTAAAACCAGGGTATATGAGCTTTTCTCCTATGTGAGAGGGGCATTAGAGATTAAGGTCCATATATTATCCGTCTCGTTAAGTAAATCGGGACTCTAATCTAAAATGCCCTAGTGGCTTAAAAAATGATCTCATTACCCTTCCCCTAATCTCACTACCCTCTCTATAAAATCTTCTCAACTTTACCCTTCCTTTTAAATATTATAATATTATTTATAACAAATAAAATAAATCAAAAACCAAAACTATCTACCCAATTAAAATAATCTAGGTGGACCCACATTCTCTTCCCTCTTCCTCATTCTCTCTCCCAATGTTTTTTTTTTCTCTTCCCTTTCCACCATTAATGAAAATTGAAGCTTTAATTTAAGGTTAGATTTTGCCAATTTCTAAGCCAATTTTTGTTTCCATGATTAAATTATAAAGCTTATCTAATGTGCATATCAATTAATGTAGTGTTTCTTCTCAATTTGGAAATTTCAGTTATAAATAATTTTTTTTTGTTCGTTGGGTTAACGAATTTGTTGGGTAAGTATTTTAGAACTTTACATTGTTAATTAAAGAAGATATATTGGATGAATGAGCAATGAATCGACATAAATTTAAGTGATTTGGACGTAAAAACCAAAATTTCTGGGTATTACTAAAATTAATGGTATTATTGTGGCATATTGATATTACTACAACAACTAGTATTACTAAGAGATTATTGTATAACTATGTCAACTAGTGTTACTTAGTTATACTAGTATGATTGAGACAACTGAAGTACTACTATAATTAGATAGTAACACTACTTTTGTTTTTTTGAGGAGATAATGAATAAAGGTCGTTGCACAGTCATATATTTTTATCACAAGAGACGTTATTAAAAGGAAGGGGATGACATGAAATGGATTTTGGGAGAAGATAAAATTTACAATCTAGTGATGAATACATCATTATAGGATGTCACTTATAGTGGGTTGGTTGAGAGAATTTGAAGGAAGCTTATGATTGATGAAGTTAAAACACAATTGAGAATTAGTTACTTTCCTTTGATCTTGAATTCGAAGAAACTATCATATATATGGAGTGATGAAGATGTTTTTGGTTATCTACTCCAAGTAAATAAAGATCAATGTAGAAGTCTTTTACATGTGGAGTTCATCAAAGATTCAACAGACGATCATGAAACTTATGTTGATGAGGAGCTGCTTCCAAGTGGTAGAGATGGTAATGATTATATGATGACTTATTCCACGGGCGAACCATCGGAAGACCATGAAATACATGACCATCTTGTACAACTGGGTATGACTAGTATGACTAAGTGTTGTTGGGACGATTAGTATGACTAAGTGTTGTTGGGACGACTAGTATGACTAAGTGTTGTTGAAACAACTAGTATAACTGATATAACTATATGGTTTTCAGACACCTTATAATATGTAATTTTAGTTTTATTAAGCCACATATTTAACACATGCAGTTACTAATACTAAACCTTAAAAACTATTTAGTAATGTTTAGTTTTATGAAACCCTTAAATTTGACAAACAAAAATTTACAAAACTTGTCATTTTAACCAAAGTAACCTTATACTTATAAGGTTAATGGCGCAATATTATCCTCATTGTTAGATTTTTCAAACAAATTTTATATTTTCAAAATTTTATTGTATGAAAATATGTTAAAAGTACGTTTATGTTTAAATATCATAAGTTTAACTACAAAAAATAGAGTTTCAATCGGTTTAACTAAATAAACCTATAAACTGCCAAAATACAACTATGTGTTAGTTAGTATTACTATAAACTCCAGTATAACTATGTCAAAAATTTATATTATTTTTTTTAAATAATGGCGCCATGTTTTAAATTAGGTAATTTTTATTATTATTAATATTAAACATGTGTTAAATGTGATATTCTTGTAGTTTTAATGTTTACTCATAGTAATACATAAGTCATCCAGTAATACGAAACATTCTTTAAGTTCTAATAATACCTTGAAAAACTCAAGTTCAAAAGTTCTAAACATCAAAACCATAAATTTAAAAATCCCAAACCATAAGTTTTACAAAAAGCAAAAAAAAAAAAAAAAAACTCAAAACTATAAGTTTCTTTTATCTTTGATTTCTTCTTCACCCTTCATTTCTCTTCCATTGCTTCCAAAAGAAAAGTTATAACATCCAGGAATATCAAAAAAACAAAAATTCTGGCTTCTCCTTCTTTGTTTTCTTTCTCCTCAACAATAGCCTCACCAAAAACCTCACTACCATCCTCATAACCAACAATAGCCTTCAGCTTCTTGGACAACTAGTATAACTCGTATAACTATGTGGTTTTCATATGCTTTATAATATGTAATTTTAGTTTTATTAGGCCACATACTTAACACATGCACTTAATAATACAATATCTTAAAAACCATTTAGTTTTATTTAGTTTTATAAAACTTTTAAGTTTGACCAAAAAAAACTTACAAAACTTGTCATTTTAACCAAATTAACCTTATGTTTACATGGTTAATGACCCAATATTAACCTCATTGTTAGGTTTTTCACACAAATTATGTATTTTCAACATTTTCATTGTATGAAAATATGTTAAATGTGTCTTAGTGTTCTAATATCATAAGTTCAACTACAAAAAAGTTAGAGTTTCACTTGGTTTAACTGGATAAACCTTTAAAGTGCCAAAATACAACTATGTGTTAGTTAGTATTACTATAAACTCCAGTATAACTATGTGAAAAAATTATATTATTTATTTAAATATGACGGCACCATGTTTAAGATTAGATAGTTTTTTATTATTATTAATATTAAACACATGTTAAATGTGATATTCCTGTGATTTTTATTTTTTTTTTGCTCATAGTAATACCTAAACCATCCAATAGTACAAAATCTTTTTTTAAGTGCTGGAAATACTTTATAAAAGTCAAATCCAAACCTATTCCAATCATAAAAAAAAAACATACAAAAGATGTTTCAAACATCCAGAAACATAGAAACCATGTGTCAGAAAAAGCCTTTAAGTTCTTAACATCCAAACCATCTAAACAACATCTAAACAAAAAAAATACTAAAACTTATAAAATTCAAACCATAAGTTTTAAACATCCAAAAATAGTAATTCCTAGTAAAATACAAAATATTCAATATCAATTATAAAAGTAAAAACATTCAGACCATAAATTCTAAGTTTTCTCTTTTTTTTTCTTGGTCCCTCCATCTCTACATCTTTCACCAACTTATACATCTTCTTCATATCAACCAGTCTGCAATAGGCAGATCAGTTAAGTGTTAGAAACACCCATTTAAACCATGTATATAAAGCAATGAGAATAAGTCTCTTCCGAGATTGAAAATAGCAAAAGGACAGAGAGAAAAAACTGACCTTATCTCTGATAAAATTCAAGACCTTTTTCACGAATTTGATCGTCTTTAGTTGGAGTAACTCCAACATACGTAAACAATGCAGTCGAAGATGCTGTAGCAAAAGAGTGTAATAATTAGAGAAAGATATGAAAACTCTAAGGAATTGCAGATACCATGAGTCAATAACAAGAGCATATGGTAAGTCTAAGATAATTTGGCACTACAGCCCATAGCAAGTATGTACTTACTTAAACCTATCAATGATCAACCAAATACACTTTTGAGTAACCAATTATCTACCATGAGAATTGTTTACTGTTTGTGGATATGAGACTTGGCGATGATTGCCTCCATTGTAGATCCGTGAAGCTGGTCTGCCACCACCAACCCAACCATCATGGCTTTTCCTAAGACTGACAAATGCAGGTGGCTCGTGTCCCATGAAGTAGTAAGAGCTGTGATGCTCCTCTCTGCATAAAGTATGAGTTGGAGACCATTGTTGTCCTTTAGAGGCAGAGTCTTGATTATAGCTCTGGAAAGTGCAGGAGGATTGAGAATATGAGTGGCCCATGAAAGGGATGTTTGCGGGTATGAAACTCGGCGTCTGTTTCCTGTAAGGAAGCCCAGGATATGATGCCATACTCCAGTCTTCGATTGTGATTCCTTGTTTTGCAGCGAGGTTGAACACTTGTTTCTCTTCAACTCCTAAACCCATTAGCAAATTCCATAGGTTTCTCTGAGCTTTCCTTTGGTTGTAAATGATTTGGTCCCTCATTGCCATTTCGAACTGTAGTTCGGTATTACCCATCCCCTAGATTTATAATAAAAACAACAATAAATGTGAATCGGTATTGAAAGAGTCTCAGGGTCAAGAATATAAGACATAACTTTGGTTTATTCTACTCACCAGGAGCTTATACTGGTTGAGAATATGCAGATAAGTTTTGTTTTCGTTGTTATTTATTGCTTCATTGAGCATATCCTGTAGTTTGCAACGATGTTTTTCATTTTCTTCTATTTCCTGTAAAAATAGAGACATGAGGATATGACTAAAGAATGCAAAGATAAATTGCAGAGTTAAAATATCTGAGAAGAAAACGGAGGTTTACTCTGTGGTAGTTAACACCAGCTTCATCATTATCTCGGATATTATCAAGTATCACTTGTCGTCTGCTATTTAGAGCTTCCACAACATCTTTCTCTGTCGCCTATAAAACAGAGAAAAGGTTACAGTAATGCTATAGAATTGACCCTTTTTCAAGAGAAAGCTTTTATCACCTAACCTGTTTTGCATTTGCATCGTCGAGATGCTGAAGTTCAGTACGATTTCGGAGGTTGGTTCAGACAGAGATAACAAAAGAGACAGAGATAGCAAAATCAGAGAAAGTAAGAGGAGAAGGAGGAGATACGGATTACAAACCCTAGAAGTGAATTTATCTGGAGGAGAGCTAGCAAAGTAAGGGGAAAGAGAGGGATGAAGAGAGAACACTAAGAAGAAGAAAAATAAAATGTGAGGAAAATAATTTTTGTTAGATAAGTTGGAGAAAAAAAATATAAAAAAAAATTCGGATGTGGATATGATCCGAGTTTTTCGGGTTTGGGTGGATAATCCAATTATTAGACTGGTTGGGTCGTAATTTTTTAGATTCATTAAACTCTTTAATGTCTTTTCATACATTTTGGTTAAAAACAAAAATAAAAAAGAAAACGATTTTTATATCGAAAGCATATTAGATTTTTTTTTAAGTATGGAAGGGTATCACAGGTTAATGCCCACGGATTCATGGGTTTCAAAATAATCTACATACCCTCCTCATAATCTCACTACCCCATTAAAAATCTTCTCAACTTTACCCTTCATATTATATAATATAATAATCATTTGCTAAAAAAATAAACCAAAAAGAAAACAAATTCTATTTAATTACTCAACCTAATTTCCACCAACCAAAATTAAAACTAATCTAACTACCAATTAAAAAACCCCAGCTGGACCCACTCTCTTCTCTCTCTCTCCCTCAACGTCTTCTTCCTCTCCTCTCCTCCCACCATTAACGAGAATTAGAAGCTTCATACAGCAGGTTAGAGTAAGCTAATTTTATGTTATTTTCGTTTTCATGATTAAGTTTTCAAGCTTTGTGTAATGGGCATACCAACATTTAGTGTATCTTCTCAATTTGGAGAATGAAATTCTGAATTTGAAAATTTTCGTTTTTTAGTGGTTTGGTTAACGAATTTGTTGTGTTAGTGTGTTAGAAGCTTAAATTGTTAAGTAATGAAGATTTATTGGGTGAATGACCAATGAATGAGCATAAATTGTAGTGATTGAGACGTAAAAACCTAACTTTTTGGGTATTAGTATGACTAATGGTATTATTGTGTATTACTAAGCAATTATTGTATCACTACGAAAACTAGTACTATTAAGCTATTATTGTATGACTACGTCAACTAGTATTACTAAGTTATTATTGTATAACTATGACAACTGGTGTTACTAAGATCGAATTTTTGTTCTTTTTAGGGGGAAATGAGTAAAAGTCGTTGCACAATCATATGTTTTGATCGTGGGGGATATTATTCAAAGGAAGGTGATGACATGAAATGGATTTCAGGAGAAGATGAAATTCATACTTTAGTGTTGAAGACATCATTGGAGGAGGTCACTTATAGTGGGTTGGTTGAGAGAATTTGCAGAAAGCTATTGATGGATGAAGCTACAACGCAGTTGAAAATTAGTTACTTTCCTTTGGTCTTGAATCCGAAGAAACCATCATATATATGGAATGATGAAGATGTTTTTGGTTATCTTCTCCAAGTAAATAAAGATCAATGTAGAAGTCTTCTACATGTGGAGTTCATCAAAGATGTTGATCAAAGTCAGGGGTGTGTGCAAGTATCAACAGACGATCACGAAGCTTATATTGATGAGGAGCTGGTTTCAAGTGGTAGAGATGGTAATGATTGTATGATGACTCTTTACACGGGGGAACCATCGGAAGACCATGAGATGCATGACCATGTTACTAATTCCGTAGAAGGAGATGAGCATGTGTATGAAGATACTAAAGCAAGACCTTTTGTAGGAGATGAGGATGTGTATGAAGATACTGAAGTAAGACCTTCTGTAGGAGATGAGCATGTAAATCTTGGATGGGATGATGGTATAGATATGGCTCTTGGCCAAGAATTTGGAAGTAAGGAGGCAGTGCAAACTTTAGTTCAGATAGCTTCACATCAGAATTGTTTTGAGTATGATACAATCAAGTCGGATACTAAGTGATACGTGATAAAATGTTATGGAGCAAAAGATGGTTGCAAGTGGTCTGTTCGAGCTGCAAAGCATAAGAATTCAGATCGTTTCATGATTAGTACTTACAACAAGTTGCATACATGTTCTCGAGTTACTACAAGTACAAGCAGAAATAGAAGGAAAAGCACACCACGATTAGTTGCATCCATTTTGGCTGAAGATTATCCAGGTCGATTTGACACACCAACTCCAAAAAGTCTTATCGATATGGTTCAAGGAAGGATTGGTGTGAATGTATCATACTCCACAACTTTGAGAGGAAAAAACCTAACTGCCAATGATGTGCGGGGAAGTCCAGAGGAGAGCTATCGTATGTTGTATCCTTATATGCACATGCTAGAGTCCATGAATCCAGGCACACGAACTTGTGTTGAATTAGATGAGGAAAATAGGTTTAAGTATCTATTCTTTGCTTTGGGAGCTTGTATAGAAGGATTTCAAGCGATGAGGAAAGTCATCATTGTGGATGGAACAAACCTGAAGAATGTGTATGGTGGAGTTCTAATTGTTGCTGCAGCTCAGGATCCTAATCATCATCATTATTCACTTGCTTTTGGTGTAGTTGATGGTGAGAAAGAAGCAAGTTGGAAGTGGTTCTTCAATCATTTGGAAGCAGTAGTACCGGATGTCCCTGAAATGGTGTTTATTTCGGACAGAAATGCAAGCTTGATCAAGTCCATTCGTGAGGTGTTCCCGTCGGTAAAGCATGGGTATTGTATATGGCATTTGTCTCAGAATGTGAAACTAAACGTTGCTAACCACAGAGATACATGCGCAAAAAAGTTTAGGGATTGCGCTCATGCTTATACCGAGAGTGAGTTCCTTACACTTTATGGTGCTTTTAGGACAAAGTATCCTGCTGCTGCCGTGTATTTAGACAAAAGTGCTGAAGAGAATAAATGGGCAAGATGCTATTTTCCAGGAGAAAGGTACAACATTGACACCACCAGTTGTGCAGAATCTATTAATGGTGTTTTTGTACAAGCAAGGAAGTACTTGTTGTTGCCAATGATTGATGTGATAGTGGTCAAATTGGCTGACTGGTGGAACACCCATAGGAAGAGTTCCGCAGAAGTACCAACCACCCAAAAGCTTGTACCTTTCGTGGAAACTGAAATGCACGAAAGATGTGTCATTGCAAAGACACTCACAGTTATCGAGTTAAACAGCTTTCTCCTAGAATATAACGTGACTGGACGCGATGGAAAGACTTATTTTGTTCATATGACTAGGAAAGCTTGTAGTTGCAAGTATTTTGATATAGATAGATACCCATGTGTGCATGCAATAGCTGCTACCATCTATATGAGCAGAGGAAGGGATCTCCATCTACAAGATTTTTGCTCCAAATATTATTTGGTTGAACAATGGTCATTGGCATATTGCAGGACAATTTTCTCAGTGCCCCATATGTCTGACTGGATTGTTCCTGACGATATACGAGCACAAAAAATCTTGCCTCCACGTTATGAAAAAAAAGAAAGGAAAAACACAACAAACAAGATTCCCATCAGTTGGAGAACATCATGGAAGAGGAAGAGGAAGAAGAGGAAGAGGAAGTGGAAGAGGACTGGGGCGCATGTATGAATGGTTTGTGAATGATAATAGTGAAGGTTGATGTAACTTATTTGTATTATGAGTTATCAGGTACCACTGGTGTAGTTGTATGTATGAACTCATATTCGTGAACTTTTTATTTTAGTACGACTAGTATAACTAGTATAACTAAGTGTTACGGGACGACTAGTAGAACTTATAGACGACTATGTATATTATGGCTAACTGGGTATAACTAGCTAGTATAACTAAGTGTTATGGGGACGACTAGTATAACCTATAGACGACTACTGCTATTATGGCTAACTAGGTATAACTAGTATAACTATGTGGTTTTCTGATAAATTACATATTTATAAGTAATTTCAGTTATGTTAGGCCACATATTTAACACATGCAGTTAGTAATACTAAATTTTAAATGTTATTTAGTAATGTTTAGTTTGATGAAACCCTAAAATTTCACAAATACAAAATTACAAAGTAAATTTGTCATTTTAACCAAAAGTAATCATAAACTTATAAGGTGAAAGACGCAATATTGTCCTCATTCTTAAGTTTTTCGAACAAATTTTATTATTTTAAAATTTTAATTGTATGAAAAGATGTTATATGTGTCTTAGTGTTCTAATATCGTCAGTTCTACTACAAAATAGTAGAATTTCCATCGGTTTTACTAAATAAACCTAAAAACTACCAAAATACAATTATGTGTAAGTTAGTATTACTACAAACTCCAGTACTACTATGACAAAAATTATATTATTTTTAAATGGAAAGTGTTAATTGACAGTGTTAATGGACGGCGTTAATGTACGGCGTTAATGGACGGCGTTAATGGACGGCGTTAATTGACAGTGTTAATTGAGGACGACGTTACTTGACGGTGTTATGTTTTTATTATTGTTATACGATTTATAACAATCATAGAGTACCTTAGTAGTACCCAAGTCATCCAGTTGTACAATACGATTTATAAGTGCAACAAATATTTTGAAAACGTGAAGTCCCAACCTGTTCAAATCATCCCAAAACACACATATTCAAATCATCAAAAAACATACCAAAGACGTTTCAAACATCCAAAAACATACAGACCATGTTCCAAAAAACATACACTACACAAGCCTTAAGTTGTAAGTTATAAATATTGGTTCTAACCATTCGAAACCATTAAACATCTAAGCCTTAGTCTTTGCTTTCTTCCTAGCCTTTCCTTTCTCCTCCACTTTCTCATCTGTTTTTCCCTCGGTAAAAGGATCTGAAACCCACTGTGATGGTACACATTTCCTCTTCCTCTTTGGAGTCTTGGTTTTTGGTGAAATGACATTCTTCTTCGGTCTTCCCCTCTTCTTTGGTGGCGAGGCATCCTTTGATGGTGATGCATTCTTCTCTGGTCTTCCTCTCTTCTTTGGTGGTGAGGCCTTATTTGGTGGTGACGCCTTCTTCGGTGAGCCTGATAGGCTCCTCATAGACAATCATAGCCCATCGATTTTCATCCTGAACTTTGTCTTCAACCGCTTCTCCTTCACCGGTTCTTTTGCTGCCGCTTCTTGACCCGGTTCTTTTGCTGCCGCTTCTTCTTCAGCAGCTTTCTCAGCTGCTAGTTCTTATTCGAACAACCTTGCTTCTTCAGCTTCTTGTTCTTCGTGTTCCCTTCTTGTTTCTTCTAGCATCCGTATGTCTTCAGCGGTTACCTCTTCTCCCATTGTTTCTTCTTCAGCAGCTTTCTCAGCTGCTAGTTCTTCTTCGAACAACCTTGCTTCTTCAGCTTCTTGTTATTCGTGTTCCCTTCTTGCTTCTTCTAGCATCCGTATGTCTTCAGCGGTTACCTCTTCTCCCATTGTTGCTTCTTCAGCAGCTTTCTCTTCTTCTTCTTCTTCCTCACTCTTCTCCTCTTCTTCGTTGTGTTCTTCTTCTTCTTCTTCATCATCAGCCTTCTCTTCTTCGTTCTGTTCTTCTTCTTCCTTCTCTACTTCGTACTGTTCTTCTTCTTCTTCTTCGTTCTGTTCTTCTTCTTCTTCTTCTTCTTCTTCTTCTTCTTCTTCTTCTTCTTCTTCAGCTTTCTCTTCTTCAGCCACTTCATATTCTTCTTCACCAGTTTTCTCATCTGTTTCTTCACCCGGTTCTTCTGGTGCTGCTTCTTCACCCGCTTCTTTCTCTTCATCATCTTCTTCGACGCCAACATTCTTTTCTTCAACCGGTTGTTCTTCACCAACATTATCATTGAAACCAAAATCATTTGGTCTTTCCCACTCATTATCATAACCCATGGAATGTCCACGATTCAGGTCTTCATTGACACAACCTTCAACTATTGTTATCCTCCTATCCACCTTCTTCAATTTCTTTTTCAACAGACGCTGGCTTTTCTGCATGCCATCAAGCCTCAATCCCATCCGATCGACCTTCGCAATTATTTCCCCAAATCTTTCTTCCATGGTTTCCACCATCCGCTTTTCAAGCCCTTTCAGAGCACTCTCAAAGCCTTCACCAGAGGCTTCTTCCACGTCTTCGGTTTGGACTTTCTTCTTAGGGAATTCCCGAAAGGCCAAGTCCCTCTCATACAACTCCTCCCAAAATATTATCTTCTGCTTGACTGTTAAATGCTCATTCCAAGATCCACCAATTCCCTCATCAGCTTCATCATCTGAATCCTCTCTTATGATCCGCGCCATCATAACTTCCTCATCCACTGTAGGTATTAAAGTCGATCGAATGTCCTGTCAATAAAAGAAATGCATATTAGAACAATCCTAGTGTATCGTAGTGATAAAATAAATGCATATTAGAACAATCATAGAGTACCTTAGTAGTTATAAGTGCATCATAGATCTCTTCTAGTGGATAACCTTTCATACCACTACTTTTGAACTTCTGCTTGCACATCCTAGGACACTCCTTGTCGCAGTCATCTACATCTGACCGAAATCTTTCCCTCAGTTTAGGTATGCACTCAAAGGCCAGAACCTACACAAGCAATTAACAATATGTCAATTTTTCATCCATAAATAATAAAACAAATGATAAACATATAATTACCTCCAGAGGAATTATGAATCCAGGAAAGTTGTATGTCCTGTTCGCAGAGTCTTGCATAAGGTTATTCAAGTGATGGATCTCTTTGATATTATCCTCAAAAGTCAATCGCCCCCAAGGAAAGTATTTCCACACCTCTAGATCATCCACAATCCTCAGGATGAAAGGATCTACTGGTCCACTCACCTTTGCCACCCCTCGGATCACTGTGCTTAAGAAATATAAGACCCCCATCTTCAAGCGGTCTCCACAAGCGCTCATTGATAGAAACTTCTGTTTCACATCTTCAACTGTTATCCTCTTCAACTTCTTGAAGTGTCTTCTCTCAAACTTATCGCTACCCAGCCTCTTATAATTCTGTGGATATTCTTGGCGGTCCAATCCACAGATAAGAGCATGCTCTCTCAAAGAATAGGGATGGGGACTCCATTCACAACAAACCACATCGCAGATCTTCCATCAGTACTAACTGTCCGAAGAAGCAGCATCCACATACCCATCAGCTTTCGGTTTGGTTCTTTGGCCACGTGGAAGAAGTGGCAAAACTGAGAGTGACTTTCGAACCACTCCAACTCTGGTTTAAAATCCTTCGACTTAAACAGCTCCACCGTTGCGCTCACATAACACCTCGTCTGTATCTTGCATTGCTTTGTATACTCAGAGTTATTAAAGAAAAACTCGAGAGGTTGCATTGGTCCACTAACCTGCAATCCAAACACATCCAGTTGTTCAAAACTATGGTAGTTATCCTCACTCGAACTAGTAGTACGATATTATGCTAGTTTTCCTAGTCGTACTAGTAGTTCTCACTTCTTATTATTCCTAAGTCGAACTAGTAGTTCTCACTTCTTATTATTCCTAAGTCGAACTAGTAGTTCTCACTTCTTATTACTCCTAAGTCGAACTAGAGTTCTCACTTCTTATTATTCCTAAGTCGAACTAGTAGTTCTCACTTCTTATTACTCCTAAGTCGAACTAGAGTTCTCACTTCTTATTACTCCTAAGTCGAACTAGTAGTTCATAGTACTTAAACACATCTTCATTTCGCGATTTTAACACATCTACATACCTTCGATGTTGTAGACAAATCACCAGTTTCGGATCCGGCACTGAGCGACACTACATCTTCTGGAGCCACTTCATGCTCCACTTCTTCACGCCGCTTTGAGGCTTTCTTCTTGCTCACCCTTTTCTGTTTCTGTTTTCTAGCCATTGCGGTTAACCTAAACATAATCAAAATCCGCACCATTAACTATCAATGTCAACCTCACTTCACATACACCATTTACGTTTTCGAAGAAGGTATAACCGCAATGACAATGACACCCACACAAAATCCGAACACAATCAAAAACCACCCACAATCAAAGAATTTTCGACACTAACTGTCAATGGTAACCGACACAAAATCCGAACACAATCTCTATTTTGAACCCTAATTTTCGACACTAACTCAGGTCCACTCAGGTTCCTCCCTCCGTTTTCGACCCTAATTTTCAACACTAACTCATTTATACTATCAATTGAAAAGTCATATTGAAATTTCTTTCGATATATGAAGAGATGCAACGATTTGATGGAAAAAAAAAGAGAATCGATCGGGAATGGTTTACCTTGAAGATGAGAAGACGACGATACTATCGGAATTGCCCAGGCGATTTCTCGGTGTGTCGGAAAGAGCCGACGAAAGATTCCGACGAAGAAGACGTAGAGACGACGACCACGAGGGAGAACAAGGGTTTACTGCTCGAAAAGAAGAGAGGAAAGACGAAAATTGAAGAAAATGAAAAATTAGGTGAAACAAATTAACCTTAGGAGAGTTTAGTCGAGAATTATTTGGATCTTAGTAGAACCCAATACCATTCTATAAATTTTTTTGATTCATTAAATTTTTTTTCGTCATTTCCTACGTTTTGGTTAAAAACATAAAAATCAAAAATAAAATAAAATCAATTTTTATAAAAAAAGTATATTAGATTGTTTTTATAGCCCGAGGGGACCAGTAAATCGTGAAAAGAATCTTCAATGCTTCCGAAAGAGAAACCGCAGACCCCTCTCTTCTTCTCTCCCGGAGTCTCCAAATTCTGAAATTTGGATAAAAATCAGGTTTGTTTCTTTCTTCTCTTCGCGTGTGTTAGTTTCTTTTCACCTTAGAGGTTCATAAAAATTCGGGATCCACTGATGAATTTTTGATTTCCTGATTTAGCGTTTTGTTCTGCATGTGGGGTCTATACAAGGATTGTGACCATGGTGAATCCGAGGCAGCTAGATTTCTCCGAAGATATCTCTCCATCTTCACCATCTCTCTCCCGAAGAAAATCCCCGCGGAAACACACCTCAAAACTCTCTCCTCCCGCCGAACCAGAAGCAGAACAAGCGACAACGGAGAAGAAGAAGAAGAAGAAGAACAAGAACAAGAAGAACAAGAAACTGGTTTCTTCGGTGAGCAACAGAATCTGGAACGAGGAAGATGAGCTCACTGTCTTAAAAGGGCTTGTGGGTTATCAAGCTAAGACAGGACTCGAACCCAAGAGTAACTGGGATGACTTTTACTGTTTCCTCGGAGGCTCCATCGCTGCGAGATTCTCCAAGGAGCAGCTTTTGAGTAAGATCCGCAAGTTGAAAGGTAGATTCCTTGGTCGCATGCAGAGAATCAACCATGGAGACGATCACATCGTCGCTGGGGCTAGCAAAGCTGAAGCCTTTCGACTTTCCTCAAGGGTTTGGGGCCAAAATGATTCTGAATCTGCTAATCACAGCAAGAGTGGTGTAAGTTATACCATCAATGTGTTTGCTTGATGACGAGTTTCCATTTTTGGATATTGTTTGATAGATTTGTTGAATCAGGAGGAGGCATGCAAGGAGGACGAGGAAATGGCTAATCATGAACCTTTGAATGAGACTGCAGTAGCAAAATCTGACTTTGAAGGCAATGATGCTGATGTGTCATGCGCTTTGGGGGATGCATTTGAGACCATGATGTCCCGAGGTTTAAGTGATTATCAAAAGAAGTCGCAGCTTGAGAAGCTGATGAACCTTGGATCTGGAAAAAGAAAAGAGCTGAGTGATGAGTGGAAAGCGTTATGTGCTGAGGAAGTGAAACTGAATATCAAGAGGTTTAGATTTTCCGCAATGCTTGCAGAGGCAGTAAATGGTAGATGAACCCAAGAAAGATAGCAGTTTGCAGCACTTGGTAAGTTGTCGTTTTAGGAGTTGGGGCTTAGTTCTTAGTAGCTAGCTAGTGATAACTTTTTCAATTACCTATGGATGTGGTTTTCGTCTTTAGCTTGCTAAAACTTCGGTGTATCTACTTGGGTGGTTTGTAGAAGCAGTGTGTTTTGTGCTGGGAGATCTATGATCAAATTTTTCTCTGGTTGTACGTAATCTAACGTTATCATCTGTAATATATCGGTTTCTACAATTCTAATCGTATTAGTCGTTTGTGGCATTCATTCTGGAATGAGCTTAGTTTCTTGTTTTTATCGAAAGCTCCTCTCTTTCAAATACAGTCCTGTGTGAAAAGGAAACCTAAATAATAGCAACTCAGCTTCCACTATCTTTAACCGTTACTCCCAAACAACCATAAGAACATACTTAGGACACAAACAACACAAGTCTCTGTCTCATTTGGAAACGAAGAAACAAACGCTCAAACCAGGAAAAAATGTAAAGACCAAACAAACTACCAAAGTTTCTAAAAACACTTAAAAGGAAATTAAAGAAAGCCATCGAGCGTGAGAGGTACTTTAGCAAGTGCAACCTCTGCCTTGAGGTCTGAGCATTTCTTATTCAATTCCAGCAACTGCGCCTCACCAATCTGCACTCTATTCTTCTTTTCCAGCACTTGATACAGCTTCTCCTCCAACCAATCCACTTTAAAACCTGCGTTTGCAACATATGACACTGCCACAGAAGCTTCTTCCAGATCATCATCGTTGAGTTCCTGAGGTGACTGGCACAGCGTCTCCACGATTCCAAGGAGGACATTGATGTATGTCGTCTTCAAATTGTGATTCTTTGTACGAACCTGTGATGCAATCTCCGGGTGCCTTTCAAATACACGCATCACAGCATATACCTGTAACATATGAATAATAAACGTAAAATCTGAAAGCGTCTATACAATTTGGTTTAGAACTACTATTACTTTCATAACATGAAACCAACATTTCTCTCCAAAATCAGCTACTCTTTATTTGAAGTGTTTATTATATAACTTCAGTAATATTAATTTAAAAGTTTCTTACCTGTGAAAGAAGAACCCTAAACCCATAGACCTCAAAGTTTTCCTCGAATATTTGGGTCATGTTGGGTAAGTCACTAGACAGCAACACAAAATCCTGCTTCTCTTGATTTATGTTTATCAGGGGATGAATAGCCTCTTCAGATTCATCACCAACAACTTCTACTTCGGCAAGAATTTTGAGTTCTCCGTTTACCAGAAACCCACTATTTTCGAAATCAAGAAAAGCAAGGGGAAGCATTAATGCAGAACCCAAAGAGGGAATCTTCTCATCAAACCACTTTTGAAATTCTGTAAAATATCAGGAAACATACACAAATATAGTTAAAACAAATAGGTAAAACACAAGTCCTATACATGAACATGTCGTGTAGTATCATGAAAAATCTGATGTACACAAAAATCACCTAGCTTTTGGGAGAGTGATTCAGAGAGTTGATTTACTACTGTAAGAGAAACTTTTGCGTGTCTCTTCCATCCAAGAGGCAACGATCCATCTTCGGTAACTGAGATAAACAGAGATAAGTAATCAACATTGTATCCCTTGGGATAAGCAGTAAGATGACTGCAGGAAACAAAACTAAAAAGAATCAGAAACAATACCACTATAAATCGTTCCTACATGGGCATGGGAAGGCCCTTACCATTTACATCCACCGATGATGAATTGATCAGAAAACATTGTTTCAGATTGCAAAATGTTGAAGTTTCTTATCACCCAAGAGATCATTTTTTTATTATCAACGTGACTCCCCATTGAAGAATCCCCGGAACCAAAACTACAAAGTGCACAAACGAGAGACTATGAAAAAACAATCTTGAGTAACAAGCAAACCACTATGAAGCAAGAATCATTACCCTTAGATGAGAGGCATAGACGATTCCTATACTGTTTTTTAAGAAACAAAGAGGCGAGTTTTTAAACTAGCTGTAGCTTCTCGTGACTTGTTCTGCTGCATTATTTGTTTTTACACGACTCTTTGTATTCCACTCTCTGTTCAAACCAAAATTAAGTTTTTGTTTTACTTTACCAACATTGTCTTCAATGAGACACGTCTTCACAAACAATTTTGCGGCAATGACTGCCAAAAAAAAATGTAATGTATCCTGAGACCTAATAATAAAAAAAAATTGTTTTCTTAATCACAAATAACCAAACGTACTTTTCTCTTGATCTCTTATCTTCATACTTTTGTCGTAAATTCCTGATTGGACCAAAGAGATACTTTGGTAAATCTAACCACAATTAATACGTTAGGGAGAGACACTAGTAGAAAAAGAGAGTATAGCCACGATATTTACCGTGACTAAGGTTTAAAATTCGTGCCTATACAATGAAATAGCCACCAAGAGTCACGAAAAAAAAATCGTGTCTATACGATCGTGATCAAAATAATTCGGGACTTTTCATGACTGTATATATACGATTTTGCCACGTTCATTTTGTGATTAATTTAGTCACAAAATAGACACATAAAAATATGTGATTATATGATTATCTTGCTACGGTTTTGTTACCAGACTATTTGGTGGCTATTTCAAAAAAAAATCCAAAAAAAAACAAACAAATTGTTTTGTATTTATAAATTTCTTATTAGCTAATTACAAAATAAAATAAAATAAAGAATATATATATATATATATACAATAAATATTGTGTATATATTGATGTACTGGTTTGCTGGCGGCGACGAGTTTAGCTGCATCAAGACGGCGAGGGAGAGCAGATACGTGGCGGCAGAGAGAACATGAGAAAGATCTAAGATGCAGCGGGGGATGGTCCGAGATGTGGCGGCGGAGAGAACAGAGAGAGATTCAGCAGTGGAAGGTCGAAGATGCGAGACCACGCAGAGGATTCAAATGTGTTGATGAACGACGACGGAAAATTCAATCGAGTATATAGCGGTGGTGATGAAGCCACGACCGAAGGCTCACCCGAAGACCCACCCGAAAATGATGTGGAGGTTGCCGTGCCAGTCATGAGGAACACACCACATACGTGGTCTGGAACAAGGAACTTACGTGAAGAGTTCAACCAACAAGTGGAGAGCATGATCACCCTATTGGAGCACGAGGAACTTAAAGGAAAGTTACTCAACAAAGAAATACTCGAAGAGATTCCAACCGGACCAACAGAAGAACCTAACCTGACCTTGGGCCGAACCATGGAACCAGCCGGATCAACAACCAGTCCCCGAACCATCACCTTCCTACCAGTTCTACAAGGGCTTGCGACGACCAACGTGTTCCACATATCAGCTATCACGCCTGCGAAGGAACAACCAAACTCCACCATGGAGCAGACGGTTCCAGACGGTTCCACACTCAACCGGCCACCCGAGTTCAACCCACGGTAAGCTCGTGAATAAAAGCTATTTAACGAGTTTCCTTTTTGTGTTTTGCAGGTTTTCTTTCCTTTTCTTCTGTTTTCCTTTTTCCTTTTTCGTTTAGGGACCCTGTTAGCATTTGGCAAAGTGTTAGGCATTTTCTTAATTTCTTGTTTTCGGCCCAAGTAGGTCAAAGGCTGCAGGACTATTTAATAAAGTCCCACATTCAGTCTGTACTCACCTTTTGCCCATATTAATAAAGTATAGGAGTTTTCTTCTGAAACCCTAGCCGTCTAAGCTTCTTGCGTGAGAATCCTTGAAGTATTTCGGTTTGACTTATCACAAAAAACCTCATTGTCCATACCATCCATTGAGTTACTTGAAGAGAGCCTGTCGGTCACCAAGAAGCTTCCATCCGTGACTTCCAAATAAAGAGAGCCTTTCGGCCAGTTGTTCGGATCACAACCTCCACCCCAAAGTAGAACCACCCGTGTGGGGCTACATCATCTGGTATCAGAGCTAAGGTTCGAAAATCAGGTTGTATCTCATCTCATCTTTGCTTGTTTTTATATTTCTAGTTCTGTGATTTTTTTTTCATTTCATTTCTTTAAAATATATATATATATATATATATATATATCGTTGTGGTTCATCTTGTTAGTAGTTTGTTGTGTTAGGTTGTTAGCTTTGTGATTTTTGCTTCGTCTGCTTGTTGTGTGTGAACTGCTGCATCATCTCAACCGCTAAGAACCTTGCATTCGAAAATTAGGGTTGTTGCATTAAACTTTCCATAATTGATAGTTTACAAAAAAAAATAGCATATTTCCTTTTCAATTGATTTTTACCTTTTTTTGCTTATTTAATTTCCATTTAGCATAATAGCTGGATATTGGCTTGTTGCTGTCGATTGTGGTTAGTGAAAGTTATTAGCCTTGTTTGCCATAACCGCATAAACTGAGTTAAGAAGCCCATAATACACTTGTTCTGTAAGGTATCTTTTAGGACCACATGGGAAGTACCAGTGACGACGCCCTGGCTCAGATTCTGGCCAACCTCCAGACTATGCAGGAGCGTTTGGATCGGTTGGAACAACGACGAACCGAAGATGATTACACTTCGGACACGCACAGTACCTGCGAACGTACATGGCACATTCCACCACCACCAGCACCCGACCAACCTAGGAATGACCGCACGCGTGACCATCACCGTGCTGGAAACGACCGGGACAGGCACCGGCAGTCTGAGGAAAATCCACCGTGGCAAGGTAAGGTTCTTAAACTAACGCCTCGTACTTTTGCAGGAAATATCAATCCGGAGGCATACTTGGATTGGGAAAGGCGAATTGAGTACATCTTTGAGTACTACAACTACTCTGATGCAGGAAAGGCGACCATAGCCGTGGCCCAACTCACAGACAACGAATTGGCCTGGTGGGACCGAGAAGTAGCGGAACGGAGGAGACGGCGCCTTCGCCCAATCACCTCATGGGTAGACATGAGTTTCCACCTCTGGAAGAGGAACATACCTGCTTCTTTCTACAGGGATCTTCAGAAGAGGTTTTGGAAGCTGAGCCAAGGAAGCCGGTCCTTGGAGGAGTACTTCGAAGAGTTTGAAACTCTGAAGAACCGGCTGGAGGTCAACGACTCGGTCGAGACTCTTATGGCCCAGTTCTTGGACGGACTACACGATCGCATCGTCCGAAATGTGGAAAGGCAGACGTACAACGACCTAGACGAGTTGCTGCATGCATGTGGCTATCCAAGTCGAGCAACATATCAAGCAGAAGGGAACCGCTATGAGCAGGACCAAACCTAGCTGGAACGCACAACAGCCGAGGAGCTTTGACAAAGGGAAGATGGCCATTGTTGAGGACCGGACCAAGAAGGTCATCCTCGGAGCCCCAAAACCCACAGCCACACCAGGTAAGTTTCCAAACACCCAAGCTAGAGACATTACCTGTTTTATGCGAGAGAGTGCCCAAACCAATGGGTCATGGTGATCCGTGCCAATGGAGAGTACGAGTAAGAAGATGAGGCTCCACCAGAACAAGTCGAGTCCGAAGAAGAAGTGACCGACTACCCTGAAGTGGGAGAGATCCTAGTTACCAGGCAAGCCCTCAGTGCCCTATACGACCCAGACGCCATCCAGATGGAGAACATCTTTCACACGAGATGTAGCGTAGAGGCTAAGGTATGTAGTCTCATTATCGATGGAGGTTCCTGTACTAACGTGGCAAGCAGGTACCTAGTAGAGAAGCTCGTTTTCCCTAAGACCAAGCATCCCCGACCATACCGACTCCGATGGCTCGATGAAAAACTGGAGCTAAGGATCAGTGAGCAGGTCCAAGTGCCATTCAGTATCGGTAAGTACTCCGATCAAGTTCTCTGTGATGTTGTCCCTATGTAGGCAGGTCACATCTTGCTGGGACGACCATGGAAATTTGACAAGGAGACTCTCCACAATGGCCGGACCAACTATTATAGTTTCATGCACAACAACAAGAAGCACAACCTGGCCCCACTCGCACCACAACAAGTTTTCGAACTTCAGAAGGTCATGGACAGAGGAGCCAAGGAGGACAAGGTAAGTAAGGTTAACCTGTATGTAACACCTAGTACCATTTGTAAATCCCTTGCGATGAAAGAAACGGTGCTACTAATGATCTTCAAGAAATGTATGATTTCAGGTTCTGATGAGGATGCACCATTACACCCGGCTGTCAATAACTTCTGGAGCAATTCGTGGATATCTTTCCTGAGGAGATTCCACTCAGTCTACCTCCCGTCCGAGAGATTGAGCCCCAGACCGATCTCATACCTGGAGCCCCATTACCAAACCGAGCTGCTTATCGGGTCAACCCCGAGGAGGTCAAAGAATTAGAACGTCAAGTCCAAAACCTGATGACCAAGGGCAATATCCGCGAGAGTTTGAGTCCCTGTTCCGTACCTGTGATCCTTGTGCCCAAGAAGGATGGATCGTGGCGTATGTGTGTTGATTGCCAGGCCATCAACAATATCACCATCAAGTACCGGCACCCCATCCCATGGCTGGACGACCTGCTGGACGAACTCAATGGCGCGATCATCTTCTCGAAGATTGACCTGAGGAGTGGTTACCACCAAGTGCGGATGAAGGAAGGTGGCGAATGGAAGACAACCTTCAAGACCAAACGCAACCTGTACGAGTGGTTGGTCATGCCATTCGGCCTCACCAACGCCCCAAGCACTTTCATGCGGCTCATGAATCATGTTCTGAGGGCCTACATCTGTAAGTTCGTGGTAGTGTACTTCGATGATATACTTGTTTATAGTACTTGTCAAGAAGATCACCTTAGCCATCTTGAACAGGTCTTAGCTACGCTTATATCGGAACACCTCTATGTGAACCTCAAGAAATGCATCTTTTGCAAGTTCGCAGGGTTTAAAGGTGGATGATGACTAGATTAAGGCGATCCAAGAATGGCCTACCCCTACCACCATTGGGCATGTCCGGAGCTTCCATGGACTGGCCAGCTTCTACCGGCGGTTCATACGGGACTTCAGTACCATAGCTGCTCCCCTCACCGCGGTCATCAAGAAGAACGTCTCATTTGGCTGGGGACCAGCTCAAGAGGAGGCCTTCCAGAAACGCAAACAGAGTCTCACCCAATCACCGGTTCTGGTACTTCCAAACTTTAACCAGACTTTCGAAATAGAATACGATGCTTCTGGAACAGGTATCGGAGGCGTGCTTACCCAAGGAGGCAAGCCGGTTGCTTTCTTCAGTGAAAAGCTCAGTGGAGCTTCACTCAACTACCCCACCTACAACAAGGAGTTGTATGCCTTGGTAAGGTGTTTAGAGGTTTGGCAACATTATCTTTTGTCCGAAGAGTTTGTTGTCCATACAGATCACGAGACACTAAAGCACTTGAGAGGATAAACCACGCTCAAGAAGAGGCATGCGAAGTGGCTGGAGTTCATCGAGACTTTTCCCTATGTTATCAAATACAAGAAGGGCAAGGAGAACATTCTACCCGACACATTGTCCAGGAGGCATGCCTTGATCACCACCATGGAGGCCAAGATCATGGGCTTTGAGCATATTAAGGAGGCCTATGCAGAGGACCCTGACTTCAAACAGGCTTATGAGGCGACCCACACGACTGCATCTGGAGGTTACTATCAACACAATGGTTTTTTATTGAAGGATAAAAAGCTTTGTATTCCGCAGGGTTCTATGAGGGAACTACTAGTACATGAAGCCCACAGAGGAGGCTTGATGGGACACTTTGGCCGGGACAAGACTCTCAGCGTCCTCATGGAACATTTCTATTGGCCACACCTGAAGAGAGACGTGGAGCGGCTCTGTGCAAAGTGCATCACCTGCCTGAAGGTCAAATCCAGGTCACATCCTCATGGTTTGTATATGCCTCTGCCTATTCCTAACCTACCATGGGTATATATTTCGATGGATTTTGTTCTAGGTTTACCCAATATCAACCATTGTGATTCTATCTTTGTGGTGGTATACCGGTTCTCCAAGATGGCCCATTTCATTCCATGCAGCAAATCCAATGATGCCACTCAGACGGCCGATCTGTTCTTTAAAGAAGCCGTGAGGCTTAATGGGATTCCCCGGACCATTGTCTCTGATCGGGATTCCAAGTTTCTTGGGCATTTCTGGCGGACCCTTTGGAAGAAGCTAGGCACCAAGCTGCTCTTTTCCACCACTTGCCACCCACAGACCGATGGTCAAACAGAGGTAGTAAACCGGACACTCTCAACCCTTTTGAGATCTACGGTCGGTAAGAACTTACGTAACTGGTTATCTTGTTTACCATACATTGAATTCACATATAACCATGCTAGACACTCAGCCACGAGGCAATCACCGTTTGAATTTGTTTATGGGTTTAACCCATTATCCCGTTAGGTCTCACTACTCTTCCCCAAGCTGTTTATTCTAGTGCAGAAGGAGAAACAAAGACAGACTTCATGAAGAAACTTCATCAGCGGGTCAAGGACAACTTGGAGAAGAAGACGGCCAAGTATAAGGAGCGAGTGGACCAAGGCCGGAAGGAGATCATATTCGAACCAGGAGACTGGGTCTGGCTACACATGCGCACGGAGAGGTTTCCCAATCTACGGAAGTCCAAGCTCGCACCTAGAGGAGATGACCCATTCCGAGTGCTGGAGAAAATAAACAACAATGCCTACAAGCTAGAACTCCCAGGTGAGCTAACCATTTCACCCATGTATAATGTTACTGACTTATCTCCATTCCATGCAGATGATCCAATTCTGAGGTCAGAATCTTTTCAAGAGGAAGGGGATGATGAAGCCACAACCAGGCTCACCGGAAGAACCACCCAGAAATGAAGTGGAGGTTGTCGTGCCAGTCATGAGGAAACACACTACGGGCGCGGTCTGGAACAAGGAACTTACGTGAAGAGTTCAACCAACAAGTAGAGAGCCTGATCACCCTATTGGAGCACGAGGAACTTAAAGGAAGGTTACTCAAAAAAGAAATACTCAAAGAGATTCCAACCGGACCAACAGAAGAACCCAACCTGACCTTGGGCCGAACCATGGAACCAGTCGGACCAACAACCAGTCCCCGGACCATCACCTTCCTACCAGTTCTACAAGGGATTGTGACGACCAACCTGTTCCACATATCAGCCATCACGCCTGGGAAGGAACAACCAAACTCCACAATGGAGCAGACGGTTCCACACGGTTCCACACTCAACCGGCCACCCGAGTTCAACCCACATGAAACTCGTGAATAAAAGCTATTTAACGAGTTTCCTTTTTGTGTTTTGCAGGGTTTCTTTCCTTTTTTTTTTTTTTCCTTTTTCATTTTTCGTTTAGGGACCCTGTTAGCAATTTTGGCCAAGTGTTAGACCTTTTCTTAATTTCTTGTTTTCGACCCAAGTAGGTCAAATGCTGCAGGACTATTTAATAAAGTCACACATTCAGTCTGTACTCACCTTTTGCCCATATTAATTATGATGTGGATCTAAAATCCAAGTTGAAACAGCCATGAATTAAACCACCTTGGCATGTATCTACCAGCTTCTCAAGAGCCCATATCAATAAAGAACCAAGAAACTTGAGCCAGGACAAGCCCATACACTTACAATCGTTCCAATGGCCCGATAAAGACATATGGGCCTTTCTTGCAAGATTCCGGCTCAACCAGAAAGATTTAGGCCAAGCAACAAAATTGGTCTAGAAACTCAACTCATCAGAGGCACACGTCGAATTGGAATCAAATCAAAATCAATTTTGGTTTACAAGATATTCAATTTATAAACCGAAGGATCCTCTGCCTTCCTTATTTGGAACCTCACGGGTTTAGCTTGATTTATTTACAATTTAGCTTGATTTATTTGTATTTATGTTGATTTATTTTCATATTTATGTTCTTAGATTAAGCTATGCACGAGCTATATATAAAGCTCACACCCCCTCATTGTATGATTCACCCTTGAATTTGAAATATTAATAAAGACCGAGAATTCTCTCACCTTTAAAGCTTAGGCTTTATTTGCTTGTCTTTTCTATTGTGTGTGATTTCCTTAGAAAACAAGTTGAATCTTTGTCTTTATGTGTGATTCATATAGACATTGATTTGTGTTCTTATCACAAAGGCTTACACAACTTTGTATGGCGAGCTTCGATCCACTGGTCACTGTGTTCATCCCATCCACCGAGTTCCTTGGAGAGAGCTCGTCGGCCAGCCAAGAATCTTCCATCTGTGTGGTCCAAGCAAAGAGAGGCCAGTTGTTCGGTTCACAACCTCCACCCAAAGCCAGGACCACCCCCGTGTTCCTATATCATCTGGTATCAGAGCTAAAAGCTCCTATCCATTTTTTTCATTATATTCTTACTTAAAGAAAAAGAAAAGCAAAATATAATTTTTGGCTTATTTTTTTCTTTTTCTGCAAGTTTATTTATTCAGATATTTTTTTTAAAAGAGTAATTTTCTTTTATCCTACTTATTTTATTCTATAAAAAAAAAATCTTCAATTTGTTTGTTTTTATTCAAAAATTTTTTTTTAAAAGTTTTCACATGCCTATTCAAAATTATATTTTTCAAATGATCAAGTTGATAAATTTTGATGAGGCAAAAGCAATGTGTGCTGACATTATGGTTCCAGCGGATGCACACCTCGATCACATGTCTTCTGCCATGGTTTTGAGGACAAAACCTTTCCAAGAGGGAGAGAATGATGTGGATCTAAAATCCAAGTTGAAACAGCAACGACCCAAACCACCTTGGCATGTATCTACCAGCTTCTCAAGATCCCATATCAATGAATAACCAAGATACATGAGCCAGGAAAAGCCCATACACTTACAATCGTTCAAATGGCCCGATAAAGACATATGGGCCTTTCTTGGAAGATTCCGGCCCAACCAGAATGATTTAGGCCAAGGAACAACTTGGTCTAGAAATTCAACTCATCAGAGGCATACGTCGAATTGAAATCAAACCAAAATCAATTTTGGTTTAAAAGATATTCAATTTATAAACCGAAGGATCCTCAACCTTCCTTATTTGGAACCTCACGGGTTTAGCTTGATTTATTTATAATTTAGCTTGATTTATTTGTATTTATGTTAATTTATTTTCATATTTATTGTCTTAGATTAAGCTATGCACAAGCTATATATAAAGCTCACACCCCCTCATAGTATTATTGACCCTTGAATTTGAAATATTAATAAAGACCGAGAATTCTCTCACCTTTAAAGCTTAGGCTTTGTTTACTTGTCTTTTCTATTGTGTGTGATTTCCTTAGAAAACAAGTTGAATCTTTGTCTTTGTGTGTGATTCATATAGACAAGGATTTGTGTTCTTATCACAAAGGCTTACGCAACTTTGTGTGGCGAGCTTCGATCCATTGGTCACTGTGTTCATCCCATCCACCGAGTTCCTTGGAGAGAGCCCGTCGGCCAGCCAAGAATCTTCTATCCGTGTGGACCAAACAATGAGAGGCCAGTTGTTCGGTTCACAACCTTCACCCAAAACCAGGACCACCCCCGTGTTCCTATATGAGGTGGTGAACAGCGGCTCGCGGTTCAATAGATCTGGAATAAGAACAAAAAGCTTAGTTCAGATAAAAAGAAAAACTAGATAGAAGAAGAAGAAGCTAAATGTCTCACCTCAGGGTGATGGGGAAGGCGAAGTCTTGTTGGAGAGAAATTCTGATTTGCAGAAACAGATAGAAGAAGTAAAAGAAGATCGAAAAAGAAGAGATTTGGTACAAGAAAAAAAAATTGGCCTCAAGAGAAAGAGACAAGTTGAAGATGAGAGAGACAACAAAAGAAAGAAGAGATTTGGTCCATTGGATTGAATCTATCAACGGTGGAGAGTGCAATCCTTGCCTCTAGCTATTAGCCAATGAAAAGCTTTCATTATTAACTTTCTTTTTTTTGGCAATGTTCATTAGTTTTTTTTTCTATATCTTTAATCAATTTTGCAATTTGTAACAATTTGGATTTGGTTTTATATTTTTTATTAAAATTTTATGTTTAAATATAAAGTTTAAGATTTAGATTTCATAATTTAAAATTTGGGATTTAAGTTTTAGGATTTAGAAATTGAGGTTTTAGGATTTAAAAAAAAAAGGATTTGAGTTGATTTAGATTATAAATTGGTTAGATTTAAAATCCTAATTGGTGGATTTTATTTCTGACTGTATATATTAATTACTGGTTTATAGTTTTAATTTATATGTTTATGATTGAGAAACTGATTACATTTCAATTTTTTTTATAAGTTGATATTTTTAAATTGATTTTATGTAAGATATATTTTGTATTAAATATTGGTTTAATGTATATGTAATTAATGGCTATATACTGATTTTATGGTTTCTGATTTAATTAATCTCTATTATTAAAATTTTAGAGGTTAAGGTAGAGTTTATGTTTTAGGATTAATTTAGAGTTTGGTTATAGGGTTTGGGGTATAGGGTTTGGATTTAGGTTTGAGGTTTGGAAAAGATTAGATATGGAAAATAGAATTTTTTTTACAAGTGTTGAATCTTTATTTAGAGTATATATTTTAGGGTTAAGAGTTTTGAGGATATGGTTTGGACTTTGGAGTTTAGATTTAACATTTAGGATTAAGAATGTGAGAAAAGTTAGATTTGAAAAATTATAATATTTTGTATAAGTATTGAATCTAAAGTTTTTTGGTATATTATACTAATTATAACTTTTGTGAAGAACTAAATGTTTTAAGGTTTGTGTTTTGAGGTTTAGGGGTTTGAGTAGCCACAATAAAATATTTTTTTTTAAAGAAAATTAGTTTGTTACAAATAGATATGTGACAAAATCGTGGCAAGGTTTAGCCATAGTTTTTTAATGTGGCTAAATAGTCACAAATTTATCATGGCAAAACGTGGCTAATTTGTCCACGTTATATTTTGTGACTAAGTCGTGGTTATTTTAGTCATGAAAATGTTACGAATTAGTCACGTTTTCACAATTTTTGTCACAATTTGCTTTTTGTGACTGTTTGTGACTATATTAAGAAAAGTCATGAATTGATCGTGACATGTTCGTGGCTATGAAAAAAAATTATACTAGTGAGAGAATTAAATGAAAGGAAACCCAAAAGACATCATCAGACCTCTCTTACTTCAATTATAGGCAAAATCACAAAAGAAGTAGTTTTTCCCTCCCCCAAATATCTGCAAAATGCGAATTAATTTTCGAATTTTCGTGTGTGCAAATTAATTTTTTAAATTTACATTGATTTTCCAAAATTAGATTCAGAAAAAGTCAATGTTAACCTAGAAAACAGAGAAGTTGACGTTGACTTTTTTTCTAAATCCAATTTTGCAAAATCAACATAAACTTGAGAAATTAATTTGCTCTTGTGATAGCTGGAAAATAATTTTGTTAATTACAAATACTTGACGAATTAAATAGCTAGTTTTAAAATATAATATATTTTTAATATATAGGTATTTAATATAAAAATAATAAGTATACACATTTATTATTATAATTTATTTGTAACATTTTATAGAATTTTTCTATAACACTAAAATTATAAAAAATATTAAAAAATCAATCAAATATATATATATAGCTATGTAAATACTTAACTTGTTAATTTTAATAGTTATATAATTTGTTTTGATTTTTTTATGTTATTAATAAATCAATTGCGATTGTATTTCTATTGCACATTCATAAAAGGATTAATAGAGACACACATTATTTTTAACTGAATCTTATCTTCATACTTTTGTATATGTATATAGTTCATTTTCTTTTTTTCTTTTAAAGTTAATAGTTTTCAGTGACATGATATAATGTTTATAACAAATGTATATATTTAAATTGACATCAGTTATTAAAATTTATTTATAATAATAATAATATTGATCTCATATCACTAAAACTAAATTTAAAAAATAGAAGCAAATAAATTATATATACATTTATAAAAATATGATGGCAATTTTGAATTAAAAATAGTGATTGTATCTTTATTTTTTCACTTTTTAAAAGATAAATAATGAAAAAATAATCGAAAAATGATTGGGTTTGTTTCAATTTTTAGGTCGTTCAGGTTAATTAATACCATAAAATACAACAAAAATTTATATAGCTATTAAAAGTTATCACTTAAGTATTTATATAGATGTATATATATATTTGTTTTGTTTTTTTTTTCGATTTTAATATTTTTGAGTGTTAGAATATAATTCTTATGTTTGTTACAAATAAATTTTAATAATATATGTTTATCTTTTTTACCTTAACAATTATATATATTAATATATTATATTTTGAAATTATTCATTTAATTCCTCAAGTACTTTCAATTGACAGACTAATTTCTAAACTATCATTTGCGCAAATGAATTCCTCATTTTTACGTTGATTTTGTAAAATTAAATTCCGAAAAAGTCAACGTTAACTTCTCCGTTTTCTTGGTTAACAAAGACTTTTTTGAATCTAAGTTTGCAAAGTCAACATAAACTTGAGGAAGTAATTTAACACATGAAAATTCAGGAACTAATCCGCATTTTTCAAATACTTGAGGAATTAAATACTCATCTTCCCTTTGTTATGACCAGAATTTTTTCATTATCATAGTGACAGAGGGGAGTGTGTGTTGAAAGAATGAATTATTCTCCATCCTTACGAATTAAGAATCTTCACAATTATTTTAATAATGATTATCTCTTAATTCCTATCAGAGATTTTTTTTTTCACTGAAATTTGTGATTTTAAAAATCATTGTAAATTGAAGAGGAAGTCAAACAGATTGGAGAGGAAAGGAGAGAGATAAGTATAATTTGACCATTTGTTTTCCTTAAAAATAATTTTAATGTGTTTTGATTTTTGTTAATTGACCTTTGGAATTTTCTCAAAGTGCATGGTATAAATGTACTGTAGAGCCACAATTTTCTTACTTCATCTCTTTATACTTCCAATTAAAAATGGGTACGGATGATTCCTCACTTGAGATCCACTGCCTGTTTGTGGATACAAATCTCGGTACTCGTCTCGTTGTTGATGTTAACAACAATGAATTCGTCTCTCTTTTCAAAGGTGAATCATATTTTTAATAATCACACTATTATGTTGGTGATGTTTTAATTTGCTAACATTTTTTTGTTTATTAACAGAAAAATTGTGCAAGGAACATTCACAATGTTTCTCAGAAATGGGTAAAATTACCATTTCAGCTTTGAAGGTAGGGTATCTGCTCTTTTTGCCTTTCTTCATTTCTTCACACGTTATCTTTTAACAACAATAACTTAGGAGTGGTTGCGGATGGGTTTTAGATTGAACGGAATGGTCAGTTTTATCACTTGACAGATTCTATGAATGTGAGTAAGGCTTTTGACAACAACAGTAATCAGGACTGGTTTTTATCTTTTGATGCTGCCGTAAGACTTGACAAGGGTAAGCAAATAGATGCTTCTGGTTCAAACTTAAACCGTTATGAGTATGATTGACTCTCTCAATCCTTGGAGAACTAGCCTTGCTTGAATTACACAAGCAATCCTAATCCTATAATCTATAGAATCAAATGAATCTCTCAAATGAAACTAAAGACAAATGTTTAAACAAAGACTCTCTTTGAAATAAACTGAAACAAACTTTATATTTTACTTGGTTGATTGAAAGGTGCCTTTTACAATGGCTAGCTATGAGCTTATATAGTGCTCAGATTACAAATAAAAAGAAATAAATAGAATCCACAATATTAATGAGAATGAAGTATTTTGTGGCTTTGATGGTGAATTGGGCTAGAGCCATGGGATTCTTGGTTTGACTTGAATCTGGATGGTTTTAAGGGGTAAGTGAGCTTCTCTGGAACACATTTATTGACTTGATCTTGATAATAGGTGTGGCCTTGTTTGGGGAAAGAGAGCTGTTGAGTCTTGATGAAGATCTGCTCCAAAGATGGTAAGTTGTGTTTGAATTTGATCCTCTTGATCTTGTGCTTGCTGGTGCATGGTAAGACTTTATCTGATTCTCCTGGTTGGTTTATTGTCTCCAATGATTGGTTTGATCATTCTCCTGGTCGCCATAAATAGGTCTGGTTGCTCCTAAACCGATCTGGTCTAGAAATCTCCTTAAATGGGACCAAGTTGACATGTTTTGGGAAATGGATGATATCTTGGGCCTCCATTGGTTGTTCTGTCTGGTCTTGGGATTGTTAGACCCATGAGAAGCCCATTAAAATTCTCTAAGTGGTCTGAGGTCTAGATTGTGAGTGAGTTGGGCTGTGAAGATCGATCTTTGGGCTGGTCGCGCACTGCAGTCCGAATCCAGTTTGCCAACTTGTAAAATCCATAACTTTCATGTCTGAATTCGGTTTGATGTGAATCCAGGTTTCCTTGCTTCCTTTTTGAGTTTTGAATCCAAAACAATTGGGTTTGTTTTTTTAACTCTTCTTGGTTTGGTTGGGCCGCTCAGGTCTTCTTCGGGCTCATTGATGATCTTCTGGATTGAACCCCCAATAACTTTTTCTTGGGCAACGTTTTTGGGCTGATTCTTCTTCGTGGTATCTCCTAGATGGGTTGAGTGTATGATCCAAGTGCTTGTTGGGCTGGAAAGTTTGGTCTTGGTCTCCATTGAGCTGAACTCAGCTCATTGGTCTCCTTAGCTCTCCTCAGCCTCATGTTTCTCTCCTCCATGGGTGGCTCCGGGTTGGATAGCCTGGTACTGGTTCTGAGGGTCACATCAGTTAAGGATGGGAAAGACTAGCTGGAATGAGTTCACCGTCCCTGATGGACAGTGACACTCCAGCTCAGCCAGCTCAGTCAGCTCAGACTCCAGCTCCGTCAGCTGGAGGAAGTGACCTTCAGCTCGGACCAGCTGGTGGTCAAGTGAGTCAGCTGGGCCAGCTAGTGTGACGGTTAGTGGCCAGATGGTTATGGTCGCGAGCCAAGCGGTTATGGTCTTGAGGCAAGGTGGTGAGTCGGCCGTGGATGGACAAGGACACGTGTAAGGGATATGGGTGAAGATGTGTCTGTGGCCGAATGGTTGCTTGTTGGCCGAAAAGACACAAGTGAACCCTTGCAACCCAAGGGAACCCACGCGACTCCAATTTCTGCCTGTTCGCTGGTCCATACCCTCGCCTAAAAATATCCCCTCTCCTCCTTCCATATACGCATCCGATTTCCTGCAAGAAGGAAAGAAAAACTGTGAGAATAAAGAGAGAAAGAAAGAGAAGTTCGACAGAGGGAAGCATGGAGGAAATCTCCAAGGATAAAGGAAAGGCTCCGACTTCTCCTGAAAAGGAGAACAAGGTTAATTTCTCAGACTATTAAACCGTGGCATGGATTGCCGGTTGTAACCGTAGTGATCCATGGCCGGATTGTCTGGATGGCCTTGAACCTTATCCTCCTTTGGATAACCATCTCTCTCTCTTCTTCCCTTGTTCGCGGATGATCACTGGGCATTTCTAAGTCTCGGCCGTGTGCCAAGAGACTCGGTTAGTACCGTTGGTTCGTCCTTGATCCCGACCTTGGGTCATGCGATCAAGTTGAACCAGCCCAGAAACCCAAGTCTTGGCCGTGTGTCTTGTGACTGGGAATGTTCACGATTCATGGATCCATAAGTTCATGGTCTCGGACCTGAACTTATGCAGGCAAGTTTCTGGATCTTGGGATCGGTTCGTATGGTACTAAGGTGTGCATACGATTGGTGTAAGGGTCGAGTCGCGTATGCACCTGGATCTGGGCAAGGATCCTATCCATGGAGAGCTCTTAAAAGATCCCATGACCATGCATGACACCAAGAGGTGCCAATAAACCGATGGAATCAGGAAAGGAAATCGCTGGTTGCCTAAGGGAATTTATATCGAGAAGATCTAAGGGCGGTTGACGTAGGTTATATGGGTGATCCTGGGTCGGGCCTTAGAGGCAACCGATCTTCGGACAAAACCGATTTCGCGGTTGGTATCTGTCGCGGAATCGGTTAGCCTATGGCCGAACAGGTGCGACCTGTGAACCATCACAACCGTTTGGCGTATGGTACCTTTTGGGGCAATAGGCCTTGCAGTCGGGTAGCAAGCGGATCGGTGGACCGGTGCGAGTGTGTAAGTGTACCTTGGACATGCTGGGTCGTGTCCTTGGCCGGTAAAACCTCTTCGGTCGGGAAACCTTGTTCGGTTGTGTCACCTTTCGTGACTGTTCGGCCATTCGCACCCTGTGAGTCAAAAAGCCATCACGGCCAGATTCAACCTAGGACCCAAAGAACCGGTGTGAGTTGTTGGCGTGTCATGGTCGTGCAGAGACAAGGCCAAGGGTGACCAGACCTCTACAGTCATTACAGGTGGTCCGGTTGAGTTTATCCGGAGCAGTGCCGCGGTCGGCCGAAAGGTTGATACGTACCAAGGAGTGCCACGGTCTTTGGCCGATGGGTCCTCCAGATAAACAGTTCGTCCGTTTATCTCTAAGGCTACCCAGTTGTTACTTGATCAGTGGGGTGGTTGGTTGAATAACTAAGTACAACTGGGGAAAGTTATAGGATAAGTTAGGATAGGCTTCGGCTATACTAACGGGGTATTGGGTCTGGGGAGCATATGCATAGTCGGTTATGGTTAAGACCTGATACTGACATGCTTATCTTCTTACAGGAACAGAGGTTGGTCCGGATACGGACCAAGCCTAGGATGCGCATCCTGAGGTACCCTGGGGGGGATGTGTGTGTATTGTGTGCTAGGAGAATGCGATAGTCTAGGATCAGTCCATGTAAAGCCCAAGGGCAAACATTAGCATGTTGTATCGAATCCTTTTTTATTTAATTAATATCGTATTATCGCCTTATAACCGTATATCTTATATTCCACATAATGATAGATAGGGAACCTCCGGATTAGTAATGATAGGTTGCTGGATAGGATCTTAGTCTCATGGAGACTAAGAAGTGGAACAACCATTCTGGTCGTGTATCCGGGTCGGGTGTTTCAGCAGTTCCTTGGTTTCCACAGGATTGGTCCTATAAGCTGGTCGGTTGGGCAGGGAAGCTCCTGGGATTAAATCAATTTGGTGCTCAATCCCACGGATGGGAGGTAATTCACTGGGGTTCTCCTCTGGGAATACATCTCTAAACCTGCCCAATAATTCTGTAAGCTCACTCGGGATTTCCAGTGGAAGTTCAGTAACCGTTAGATTTTCTTGATAAGCAAGCAAGATATATTGTGTTTGGAATGGGTTAGATTTCCTAACCTGGTTTGGCTTGATCAGGAGACTAGCTTTTTTAACCGGCATTTTACCTTTCTTGTCTAGTTCTCGGCTTGTCCAAAGCTGGAGCTGGTCCTGGTGTACCTCAGATGGGGTTAGCGGAACCAGGATGATCTTCTTACCATCATGGTCAAAGAAATGGCGGTTAGCGTAACCATCATTAACAGCCTTCTTGTCAAACTGCCACGGTCTTCCAAGGAGTATGTGACTTGCATCCATTGGCAGCGCATTGCATTCCACTTCATCCGTGTACCTTCCAATGGTCAGTGGAATTGTAACTTGCTCCTTAACCTGTAGCTCCCCATCCTCACTCAGCCACTCTAGTTTGAAAGGATGTGGGTGAGGTCGCGTTGGTAGGCCCAGTTTCCTGACAAGTGAAACACTAGCTACATTAATAAAACTACCTCCATCAATTATCAGAGAACATACCTTGCCTTGCACGACACATCGGGAGTGGAAAATTTTCTCCCTTTGCTCTAAGTCTTCGGGTCTGGATTGCATGCTAAGGATTCGTCTGGTAACCAAAAGCTGTCCCTGAGCCGGAAGGTCAAGTGGCTCCTCTTCTTCATCAAATATTGGGCCGGTATCTTCTTTCTCTTCTTTGGACTCGACCTCTCCATTTTCAAGTAAGATCATCACGCTCTGATTTGGACACTTTTTAGCATAGTGTCCCAAACCCTGACATTTGAAACATCGAATGTCTCTAGCCCTGCTCGTGGAGTCCACGGCTTTGCCTTTGTCAAACGAGATGGTTGGTTAGTTTTAAAAGTAGAAACATGTATTTGACTCGATACTAAAACTTTTTCTTGAGAGACAGGTCTTGTTGAAGACGCGGCTTGGTAGCTGGCTCTAGGAGGATAGGTCGGCTTGATGAATCCCCTCCTCTTGGTCTGCAGCTCAATCAAAATAGCCATAAGAAGGATTTCCTCTATGCTTTCAAATTCATGTAGCTCCATCCGGTCCATAATGTCTCGGTTCAACCCGGATAGGAATCAGGCAATGGTCGCTTCGTCCTCTTCCTCGATGTCAGCATTCAGCATTAGAGTCTCCATATCCTGAAAATAGTCCTCCATGCTTCTTGTTCCTTGGGTCAAACGTCTCAGCATCTGGTGGAGTTCCCTGTGATAATGACTAGGGAAAAAACGTTTTCTCATTAGTAAGGTTAGTTCATCCCAAGTAGCAATAGGTGGTTTAGCAGATCTTCTTCTTAAAGCTACTACCTGGTCATACCAGTTGATCGCATATCCCCCAAACTTAGAGGCTGCTAATCTTACCTTTTTCATTTCTGAAAAATTCTGGCAGTCAAAAGTAAGTTCTACCTTTCTTTCCCACTCTAGGTAGGCGTCCGGATCATTCTTCCCTATGAAGGATGGAATCTCTAGTCTGAGTCCTCCAAGATTGTCATCGGTCGTCCTTCTAGCAAAAGGGTTTTCCTCTTTTCTTACTCTTTGGTTTCTTCTTGGTTGCATCAAACGAGTCTCCACTCGATCCTCTTCTGAAACACCCCAACACAGATACACGATCCGGATCGGTTGTCCCACTTCTTAGTCTCCGTGAGACTAAGGCCCTATCCAAACAACTTAACAATACTAATCCAGGAGGTTCCTCTATGCTCCATTTATGCAGAATTAAAGGAGATAGATAAAAAAAGGAAAACTCTTATTGATATAATAAGGATTTGATACATCATGCTTAAGTTTGCCCGAAGGCTTTACATGGATCGATCCTATTCTATCCAGAATTCCTAACACACACCACACATCATCAGGGGGCCGCCGGACCGTGCACCTAGGCTTAGTCCATACTCGGACCAACCTCATGTCCTGAAAAGATACAAGCACATCAATATTCGGATTATTCTGTAACCGAGCTATGCATATGCTTCCCAGAACCCTTATGCCCTGTTAGTATAGTCGAAGCCTATCCTAACTTATCCTAAGACTTTCCCCAGTTGTACTTAGTCATTCAACCAACCGCCCCACTGACCAAGTAACAACTAGGTAGCCTTAGGGACAACCGTTTGTCCGAAGAAACCATCGGCCAAAGACTGTGGCTCTCCTTGGCACGTATTAGCCTTTCGGCCGACCGCGGCACTGCTCTGAATTCTCGCAACCGGACCACCTGTACTGACCGTAGAGGTTCGGTCACCCCTAGACATGTTCCAACATGTCCATGGCATGCCAACACTCACACCGATTCTGTGGGTCCAAGTTGGGAATCGGCCGTGATGGCTATTGACCCAAAGGGTGCAATTCGCCGAACATTCGCAATGGTCCGCAACCGGACCAGGTTCACCGACCGAAGAGGTTTTACCCGCCAAGGATACACCTTAGCATGCCCAAGGTATGCTTACACACTCGCACCGGTTCACCCTATCCATTTACGACTGACCGTAAAGCTTATTACTCCAAAAGGTGCAACTTGCCGAACAGTCGCGATGGTACCCAGGTCGTGTCTGTCCGACCATAGGCCCAACCGACCATTCCGTCTGGAATCATTCTGATCCAGACGATTCCCATAGGCAACTGGCAGTTCTGGTTCGCAACCGTTCAAGGCACCTGGACGTGACCATGTGGCCGAGGGATCTTTTACGGATTCATCCCGGATCGGCACACAGCCATGATCCGAGCGCATTACGCGACCCGACCCTCCCAACCGTTCAATCGCACCTATGGTATGCCCAGAACCGATTGCCAAAACCCAGGATAACTGCTTTCTCATGAGTCTGGCCGAGACCAGAAGTCACGGATCAGCCGTACAAGAAAGTTAGAGAGGGAGAGAAGACAAAGGGTGCGAGACATGGCCCATTTAGTTCGGTTCCGGGATCGCAACGATTGCCACCGGCGATCCAGGATCAACGGTTAGACATGGGTTAGTCCAGACATACCTTTGAGACTTGATGAGGGTCGACAGGGTCTTTCCCCTTGTCTATGGCCGGAACTCCTTCCACACCGGACATATTCCCGGTCGCAGTCTCTCTCTTTCTCACTTTCCGATCAAGATCGGTATTTCTCTCTATCTTTCTTTTCTCACGGTTTTTCCTCTGCAGGAAACAAGCGTGGGGGGGGGGGGGAGGTCTGGTATTTATAGGCAAAGCTTTGGCCTGTCAGACAGGCACCAGCGAATGGTTGTATCCATTCGGGAATGGTTGCATTGGTTCGTGGTGATCCTTCGACCAGGCACCCTTTCCCCATGCCCTTTCACACTCCCACCCCTTCCCCTGTCGCACCAGCTCATCTCTGGGGGTGACTGTCACTCCCCGGCCACTAGCTGACCCAGCTAGCTCACTAGGTCACCAGCTGGTCCCAGCTGCAGGTCACTCCCTCCAGCTGGTCAAGCTGGCCGTGAGCTGAACCAGCTTCCCAGCTGGAGTGTCACTGTTCCTACTGGACCGTGAGCTGCCCCAGCTGTCCTCAGCTAGTGGTTCACTTGGGTTCAGCTCTTTCCCATCATTTCTATCTCGGACAAGAGCCAACGTCCTTATCAGCTAACTCCCTTCCGGACCATGTCCCTTATTACCAATGTCTTTCAACCCGGTCCTTCTCTGTGGGCCTTATGGTCCGTACTCAGGACCTTAGTGAGATTTACAGGTCTCCCCCACCAATGAGGGATTCGTCTCCGAATCCGACTGGTATTCCGCATGGCCATCTCAAACCATTCCAGGTACAAAGTCTTCATCTAATCCTCGGTTACCCAAGTTGATTCTTCCTTCCCATTGCAAGTCCATACTACCCTTACAATAGGAACAGTTTTCTTTCTGGATGCCTTCTCCATCCGGTCGTCAATCCTAACTGGCTATGTTTCCAAGGTCAGATTCGGTTTCAGATCTTATGGCAACTCAGGTTCGAACACATCCCGGTCAGACAAGCATTTGCGGAGTTGGGAAATATGGAACACATCATGAAATGCTTCCATTTCCACTGGTAGGTCTAACTTGTAGGCCATCATCCTGATCTTCTTCAAGACCTTAAATGGTCCTAGGTGTCTAGGGTCCAACTTGCCCCGTTTCGATACTCTAGCCCGGCCCTTGAAGGTGATCATCTTGAGGTAGACACTGTAAGAATATGTGGAATAGATAAGGAGAATAGGAGAGTTTAGAAGAGATTGATTGAGAATATGATCTAGAACGAGAGAGAATGAGAGACAGAGTGAAAGAAACAGAGAGATTTCATTGTAACCAAAGAATCAAACGTTTACAAGAGGTGATACAAGAGGTTATAAAGGAGAACTCTGGCAAGAATATGCCAGAGGATCTAGTGACTCATAAGGCCGCGTCATAAAGCAGGGAACAGACCGAATCTTTGGTCAAAAAGGAGAAAGGGACGTCGTATTCTTAATCACCTTCAAGGAAGCTTCCTATCCACAAACGGTCATGACCAGCTGGCTCGTCGGTCTTCTAGGAAGCTTGCTATAAGCTTCCTTCTTGTCCTCTTGTGCCCGGGCTTTGCACACGCCTTCACTCTTCTGGGAAGCTTCTTAGAATGGTACGGTCGAGCTGGTACGGCCGGCCTTGTACGGACGGTGAGGCCGTACGGTACGAACGCTCGGACTTTGCACACTCTCCAAACTTCTTCCACAGAGCTTCCCGGGACAAACGGGCGTGGATGTACGGCCGGCCTTGTACGGACGGTGAGGCCGTACAGTACAGACGGCACGGTCGTACGTCCCAAGGTCAACACTCCCCCTCAAGCTAAACATTCTGGAATCACCCTAGAATGCTTAGCTTGGAGCGCCCATGAAGATACACCTCGTTAAAAACCTTAACAGATAAAACCCATTGGGAAAAACTCTGTTTAAGGAAAAGAGTATGTACTTCATGGGCAGAGAAGCGCTTACCCCCGGGACAAGCTCACTAGGCCGAGCTTGCTGAAGATGTGGTCACACACCTTTGGTCTTGCGGCCTTAGTGAATATGTTGGCAAGCTGATCCTCACTCCATGTGAAGCATGGAAGGATTGTCCCGTCCGCGATCTTTTCCCGAACCTTGTGGCAGTCCACCTCTATATGCTTGGTGTGTTCGTGAAAGACTGAGTTTGAAGCAATATGAATGGCCGCCTGGTTGTCACAATGCATCACCATCGGTGTGGTTTGCTGAATGTTAAGATCGGCCAGCAGACTCTTCAGCCAAGTCAACTCATTAGTCAGCTTCCTCATGGCCCAGTACTCTGCTTCAGCCGTTGAACATGTCACCACCTTCTGCTTCTTGGTCTTCCAGGTCACCATGTTGCCTCCAACGAACGTGCAATAGCCAGTTGTGGACCTCCTGTCCATTCTATCTCCAGCCCAGTCAGCGTCACAATATCCCACAATCTCGGTGCTTGCATTCTTTCCCATCCAAATGCCATGGTCCAAGCTCCCCCTGAGGTATCTGAGGATTCTTTCGACCATGGTCCAATGATATTTCGTAGGGGCCTTCATGTGCTGACTGACCTGGTTCACACAAAAACATAAGTCAGGTCTAGTAAGTGTTAAATAGATCAACTTACCAGCTAGCTTGCGGTATAGGGCAGGATCTTCAAAGGGCTCATCCTCCTTCTCCCCCTCTCGGTTGACCTTGTAGCCATCTTCAAGGGGACTCACAGCCGGCTTGACTTCCATTGTACCTGTCTCATTCAACAAGTCAAGGACATACTTTCTTTGGGAAAGAAAGAGACCATCAGTATTCCTACAGACTTCAATCCCCAAAAAGTATTTAAGTTCACCAAGATCTTTAATATCTAAAGAAGCTTGAATAGAGGACTTGCATGCGAGGATACCTTCCTTGTTGTTGCCAGAGATGATCAAGTCATCTACATAGACAACAACCACCACTATACCTTGAGAGGATTTGTGAGTGAATAGGATGTGATCAGCTTCGGATCGCCGGAACCCAAGATCCCACAATGTGCGGCTGAGCTTATGATACCAGGCCCTTGGAGACTGTTTGAGACCGTAGATGGTCTTCCTCAGTCGTAGCACCTGGCCTGGGTTAATAGTATCTTCAAGACCCGGAGGCGGCTGCATATACACCTCCTCTTCAAGGTCGCCTTGCAAGAAGGCATTCTTGACATCCATCTGCCACAACTCCCAAGATAGGTTAGCAGCTAAAGCTAAAACAACTCTTACCGTGGGTAGTTTGGCTACTGGGGCGAAGGTGTCTTTGTAGTCATTCCCATACGTCTGGGTGAAGCCACGAGCCACCAGCCTCGCCTTGTAGCGATCAATGTCTCCATTGGTCTTGTACTTGATGGTAAACACCCATCTGGACGTGACCACCTTCTTGCCCTTAGGAAGAACCGAAGCATCCCAAGTGTGATTCTTCTCCATAGCACCAACCTTAGCTACTACTGCATCCCACCATTGTGGACTGGCCATTGCTTCCTCGTATGTGGATGGAATGACCTCAGCTTCGATCTTGGTGAGGAATGCAAGATTTTCAGATGGCACCAGGGCAAGCGAGCAAACAGCTTCAATTTCTGGATGAGCCACGGCCTGACTATTAAAGTAGACACGAGAACTCGTTTTTGAACTTTCCGGAGCCTCGAACCCTCGAACTTTCCGATCCCTCGTACTTCTTCTTCGGACAATGGGAGCTGGCTCCTGGTCCACCAAAGGTTGAGTGTCAGAGGTTTTCTGGTCGCTGGCTTGAGTTCTGTCCTGCGGTTCTTCTTCTTGAGTTACCGCAACATGCTCCCCCTCATGGGTAGCATCAGTTTGGACCTCATCTTGAGGTTCTTCAGTTTGCTCCCCCTCGTGGGTAGCATTGGTTTGAGCCTCTTCTTGAGGTTGACCCCCTTCTTGAGGAGCTGTATTTGGAGTGGCCGGTCGTTGGACATTGTTGTGGCCGAGGTGATCTAGGAGGAAACGCAAGGTTGATGCTCGGTCAGAGGATGATTGAGCTAAGTTCTTCAAGCTATCCCAGTCCTTTTCCATGTAGAAGCCTTGATCTTCTAAGAACTTAACATCTCTGGAAACATAGGTCCGATTGTTGGTAGGATCGAAACACTTGAATCCCTTTTGTGTAGTGGAATAGCCAATGAACATACACTTCACACTCTTTGCATCAAGCTTGGTTCTCTGTATTCCTGGAGTTAAGACAAAACAAACACATCCAAACACTTTTAGATAATCAATTGAAGGTTTGGACTTGTTGAGTACCTCGAATGGAGAGGAGTTGTCAAGGACTCTGGTTGGAGTTCGATTGATCAGATAGCATGTTGTCATTACTGCATCTCCCCAGAATCTTTTTGGAACATTGGCATGGAACATCATGGACCGAGCCACCTCCATAAGATGTCTGTTCTTCCTTTCAGCAACTCCATTTTGTTGTGGAGTATATGGACAGCTTGTTTGGTGCAATATGCCATGTTTAGCTAAGTGATCTTTGAACTTGTGATTTATGTACTCTCCTCCATTATCTGTCCTTAAAACTTTCAATTTGGCTTTAAATTGGTTAGTCACATAGTTTTGAAAGTTTATGAAAGCATCAAATACTCTATCTTTAGAAGGAAGCAAGGTTATCCAAGTGTATTTCGATTTCTCATCTATAAATGTCACGAAATATTTGTTACTATCCCTAGACAGCAAGGAGATGTCCAAACATCTGAATGAACTAAATCAAAGCAATGTTCATAGATAGATAATGACTTTGGAAAAACCGATTTGCAATGTTTACCACGGATACAAGCTTCACAACTAGAGTGATCAAAGGAAACTTGAGGTAACAACAACTTTAAAGCATGAAAATGAGGATGGCCTAATCTAGCATGCCACAATTTATTCAGGCCAACAGAGAAACAAGAGGAAAACGAGACAGGTTTGACATTGCTTGGTGAAGTATCTTCCAAAACATACAGATCATCCTTAGTTCCACCTTGTCCAAGCAATTGCATAGTATCAATATCCTGAAACTGTACACGGTTAGGTCCAAAGATAGCATAGCAGTTTAAATCATTTGTTACTCTCTTGACCGATAGTAAATTGGATGTGAACTTAGGCATATACAAGGTTTTAGATTGCTTATCAAACAACCTAAGGTCTCCAATTCCACTAACTGCAACCTTATCACCATTTACTATAACCACACTTCCTAAGGCCGGTTTAATATTGCTAAGAAGCTCAGGGTTACTAATCATATGATGAGATGCTCCTGAGTCTACAACAAGTGAATTATTTGACCGAGTTCCAAAGGGTTTACTAGGCCTAGTCATTGAGAAATAAGTTGTACCAGACTCCTTTAGGTTGATGATGGATTTGATGAGAGCCTCCAGGTCCGACTTCCTTACTAGGTCATTGTCTGGTCCTCTGGCTCCTCCATGAACCACCATAGCTAACTCAGATCCCTCCACTTGAGTTTGACCGCTAGCTGCTGAGATTGAACCCTGAGTATCCACCGCTTCAGTAATGTTGGCCCTTGCCTCCTTGAACTTGGCCGGCTTGAGGTGTGGGTGGAGTATCCAGCACTTGTCCTTGTTGTGACCTTTCTTCTTGCAGTGGTCACAAATCCAGTTTCTACGGTCCTCTGACTTAGAGTAGGTCTTGTTGGTTGAGTGGAACAAGCTCTTGTTCGCGGTTGGAAGTTCTCCTGTTCCACCAAATAGTCCAAGTGACCCTTGTTCCTTCTGAATCTGCGAACACACTTCTTCAAGACAGGGGAGCTTGTCCGCTCTGAGCATATGCTTGATAAGGTCATTGTATGAGGAGCTGAGGCAGAGCAACAAGGCAAACACTTTGTCCTGTTCCCTTCGGTCATCAAGCACGACAGGATCAATGGTTGCTGGCCTTAGCATGTCGAGTTCAGCCCATAGTGACCTGAACTTCCCAAAGAACTCATTAAACTCCATATCTGCTTGGGAAAGATTGTTGATGGACCGTTTCACTTTAAACACCCTTGTGAGATTTGAAATGTTACCGAACACATTCATAAGGGTTTCCTAGAGCTGCTTTGCTGTCTCGCAGTATGAGTATGCCTCTAGGATGGACAGGTCTATCGACCCCTGAAGGATAGCTAGGACAGATTGATCTTCTTGGAACCATCGTGTGTCTTCCACACTTGTTGGGTTCTTGACGCTATCATCCGAGTCTTCAACGTGACTCCAGACACCTTGACCACAAAGAACAACCTTTGTGGTTCTCGCCCAGAGCAAGTAGTTGCTTCCCCCTTTGAGGGTGACCGGTAGCTTTGTGAACTTGGTATTCTCCATGGACGTCTAAGGAGAAAACTTGAGAGATTCTGAGATGGAGATACTGAACGAGTGAGTGAGAAGGAGAATAGACACCAGAACTAGCAACCTGGCTCTGATACCATGTAAGAATATGCGGAATAGATAAGGAGAATAGGAGAGTTTAGAAGAGATTGATTGAGAATATCATCTAGAACGAGAGAGAATGAGAGACAGAGTGAAAGAAACAGAGAGATTTCATTGTAACCAAAGAATCAAACGTTTACAAGAGGTGATACAAGAGGTTATAAAGGAGAACTCTGGCAAGAATATGCCAGAGGATCTAGTGACTCATAAGGCCGCGTCATAAAGCAGGGAACAGACCAAATCTTTGGTCAAAAAGGAGAAAGGGACGTCGTGACCAGCTGGCCTTATCCACAAACGGTCATGGCTCGTCGGTCTTCTAAGAAGCTTCCTATAAGCTTCCTTCTTGTCCTCTTGTGCCCGGGCTTTGCACACGCCTTCACTCTTCTGGGAAGCTTCTTAGAACGATATGGTCGAGCTGATACGGCCGGCCTTGTACGGACGGTGAGGCCGTACGGTACGGACGGTGAGGCCGTACGGTACGGACGCCCGGACTTTGCACACTCTCCAAACTTCTTCCACATAGCTTCCCGGGACAAACGGTCGTGGATGTACGGCCGGCCTTGTACGGACGGTGAGGCCGTACAGTATGGACGGCACGGCCGTACGTCCCAAGGTCAACAGACCCAGTCCCCTTCTTGGAACTCGATGACTTTCCTCTTTCTATCTGCATAGTTTTTCTGCCGGTCATGTGCCTCTTTCATTTTCTTTTTGAGGAACTTGATCTTCCCGGTAGTCTCATCCACAATGGCCGGACCGATTATGCTTCTTTCTCCAACTTGGGTCCAGCATAATGGAGTTCAGCACGGCCTTCCATACAATGCTTCACAGGGGGACATGTTTATACTTAACTGAAAGCTATTATTATAAGAAAAGTCAGCCAGAGGTAGGTACCTTTCCCATGAGTCTCCCCACTCTAGGGTGCAGGCTCTCAACATGTCCTCCAAGGTCTGTATGGTTCTTTCTGACTGACCGTCAGTATGTGGATGATAGGCCGTACTAATCTTCACCTTTGTTCTCAAAGCCTTCTGGACTGCCTGCCAGAAGTGTGAAGTGAAACAGTCATCTCTATCTTAGACGATACTAGCCGGTACACCAAGAAGTCTTACGATTTCATTGATGTACTTTCCGGCCAAGTTCTCCACTCCATCAGTTTTCTTGATGGCCATGAAATGATCGGACTTAGTGAGTCGGTCTACAACAACCCAAACCGCATCCTTTTTGGTCTTGGTCGTGGGCAACCCAGTCACAAAGTCCATTGTGATGTGGTCCCACTTCCATTCCGGGATGGGTAGACTTTGTAACAACCCACTTGGCACTTGGTGTTCTGCCTTGACCAGTTGACATATTGGACAACGCGAGACCCACTCGGCCACATCCCGTTTCATACCAACCTAGTGACAGTACCGTTTCAGTTCACAGTACATCTTATTGAGTCCGGGATGTATGGAGAATTTGGATTGGTGTGCCTCCTTTAAGATCTCTTCTTTCAAAAGCTTATCATCCGGTACACAGAGTTGGCTTTCCCCGGATGATAGGCTATATCTAGATCATAGTCAGCCACCAACTCCATCCATTTCCTCTGCCTTAAATTGAGTTCGGGCTGCGCGAACACATATTTCAAACTTTTATAGTCGGTAAAGATTTGTACCTTAGCTCCGTAGAGATAGGATCGCCAAATCTTTAAGGCAAACACCACTGCCGCCATCTCCAAGTCATGTGTGGGGTAGTTTCCCTCATGTTTCCGGAGTTTTCTTGATGCATAAGCAATCACTCGATCCTTCTGCATTAAGACACACCCCAAGCCTGTGATGGAAGCATCCGTGTACACCGTATACGGTTCATTGGCCTCGGGAAGGGCCAAAACCGGTGCTTTGGTCAGCATATCCTTGAGTTTCGTAAAACTCTCTTCACATGCTTCCGACCACACGAACTTAACTCCCTTTCCGGTTAGCACAGTCATGGCCTTTGCCATACTTGCAAAACTGTTCACAAACTTTCTGTAGTACCCGGCCAGCTCTAGGAAGCTCCTTACTTCCGTGGCATTTTTCAGTCTGGGCCATTCCTTAATGGCCTTAACCTTATCTGGATCTATTGACACACCTTGTTCTGAGACTATATGTCCCAAGAACCCAATGGTCCTCTGCCAAAAGCTGTATTTACGTAGCTTGGCATAGAGCTTATGCTCTCTTAATCTTTCCAGCACTACCCGCAGATGTTTCTGATGATCGGCTTCCGTCTTTGAATAGACGAGTATGTCATCAATAAAGATGATCACTGACTCGTCAAGACAATCTCGGAAAACTTCATTCATCATTTTCATAAAGGCCGCAGGAGAATTGGTAAGGTCAAATGGCATAACAACAAACTGATAATGGCCATACCTGGTCCTAAACGCGGTCTTCGTGATATCTTTGGGGGTGATAGGAATCTGATGGTATCTGGATGCTAGATCTATTTTGGGAATCCTTAGCATTCTGGGAATGTGTAGGGACCCTAAATATTGGTGGGCTACACATAGTTTCGTGAGTCCGAAATTAGTATTAAGGGGAAAGTTCAGGACGGAGGCCACCATGGAAGGCAGCATAGTGAATGCGGCCGGTGGTCAAGTCATGCTTCCCCTGGGGCTAATAAGTAAGGTCCCGGTCCTTGTTAAAGGAACCGAAATGCCTGTTGACCTGATAGTCATCGAACTCAAGAATCACGAGGCAATCTTGGGGATGGACTGGTTGGAAAGATACAAGGCGACTCTCGACTGCCACCGGGACGTGTGCGGTTTGAGAGGGACGAGGGGACGTTGGAATTCCAAGGAATCTGACCAACCTCGGGAAGCTTGTTGGTTTCGGCCATTAAACCAGAGAGGATGTTGATGAAGGGGTGCGAGGCATACTTGGCCACCATCAACATCCCAGAATTGGGAAAGGAGGCCGAGATGGATACCATACCGGTTGTCAGGGAGTTTGGGATGTGTTCCAGTCCTTGACCGGCTTGCCACCTGATAGGGCGGATCCATTCACCATCGAACTGGAACCAGGTAAGACACCACTCTCTAAGGCTCCTTATAGAATGGCTCCGGCCGGAATGGCTGAGCTTAAGAATTTCTAAGGATTTCTACAAACGGACGAACCGTTTTTCCGGAGGAACCATCGACCAAAGACCGTGGCACTCCTTGGCACGTATCAGCATTTCGGCCAACCACGGCACTACTCCGAATTCTCGCAACCGGACCACCTGTACTGACCGTAGAGGTTCGGTCACCCCTAGACATGTTCCAACATGTCCATGGCATGCCAACACTCACACCGGTTATGTGGCTTCAAGTTGGAAATCGGCCGTGATGGCTATTGACCCAAAGGGTGAAATTCGCCGAACAGTTGCAATGGTTAGCAACCGGACCAGGTTCACCGACCGAAGAGGTTTTACCGGCCATGGACACGCCTTAGCATGCCCAAGGTACGCTTACACACTCGCACCAGTTCACCCTATCCATTTGCGACCGACCATAAAGCTTATTGCTCCAAAAAGTGCAACTTGCCGAACAGTCGTGATGGTACACTGGTCATGTCTGTCCGACCATAGGCCCAACCGACCATTCCGTCTGGAATCATTACGATCCAGACGATTCCCATAGGCAACTGGCAGTTCTGGTTCGCAACCGTACAAGGCACCCGGACGTGACCATGCGGCCGAGGGGTCTTTTATGGATTCATCCCGGATCGTTACACAGCCATGATCCGAGCACATTACGCGACCCGACACTCGCAACCGTTCAATCGCACTCTATGGTATGCCTAGAACCAATTGCCAAAACCCAGGATAACTGCTTTCTCATGAGTCTGGCCGAAACCAAAACTCACGGATCAGCCGTACAAGAAAGGTAGAGAAGGAGACAAGACAAAGGTTGCGAGACACGGCCCAATCAGTCCGGTTCCAGGATCGCAACGGTTGCCACCGGCGATCCAGGATCAACGGTTAGACATGGGTTAGTCCAGACATACCTTTGAGACTTGATCAGAGTCGACAGGGTCTTTCCCCTTGTATATGGTCGGAACTCCTTCCACACTGGACATATTCTCGGTCGCAGTCTCTCTTTCTCACTTCCCAATCAAGATCGGTATTTCTCTCTTTCTTTCTTTTCTCACGGTTTTTCCTCTGCAGGAACTGATACCAAAACAAGCGTGGGTGGTCTGGTATTTATAGGCGAGGCTTTGGCCTGTCAGACAGGCACCAGCGAATGGTTGTATCCATTCGGGATGGGTTGCCTTGGTTCGTGGTGACCCTTCGACCAGGCACCCTTTCCCCATGCCCTTTCACACTCCCACCCCTTCCCCTGTCGCATCAGCTCATCTCTGGGGGTGACTGTCACTCCCCGGCCACTAGCTGACCCAGCTAGCTCACTAGGTCACTAGCTGGTCCCAGCTGAGGGTCACTCCCTCCAGCTGGCCGAGCTGGCCGTGAGCTGAACCAGCTGACCCAACTGGAGTGTCACTGTCTATACTGAACTGTGAGCTGTCCAGCTGTCCTCAGCTAATGGTTCACTTAGGTTCAGCTCTTTCCCATCATTTCTAGCTCGGCCAAGAACCAACGTCCTTACCGGCTAACTCCTTTCCGCACCATGTCCCTTATGACCAATGGCTTTCAACCCGGTCCTTCTCTGTGGGCCTTATGGTCCGTACTCAGAGTCTTAGTGGGAGTTGGGGATGTTACATCTTCTTCCTCTTCCTCATCCGAATGATGGGTTCTCCCTCTGGTCTGGTTCCTTCTCGGAGCATGGACTTGCCGGCCTTGTTGATCTTCCTGGACTCTATTTAGCCTCTTGTGAATTACCTCCAATCCTGCATTCAAAACTTGAATAAAATGCTCATTCAGATAAGTTAGTTGCTCATTGGTCAATCCAACTTCCATCAGATCTCTCTCACTCCTAGCCATCCGGCTTCCTGACACACTGAACAAACGAGTCAAGTAAGGTGTTTCAACTCTCAGGTGTTTGGCTCACACTTTAGGAACACTCTATGTTCTGTTTCTCAATGTTCTAAGCAAACAGCCCCTAACCAATCGGTAAGTGTTTCCGACCAAAGAAAGAGATAGACAGATTGCAAGATTTTCTTTTGCTAGCTGATTAACCAAACCAGATCCGATTTCTCCTAAATCTTTTTTCTTCTTTTTTTTTTATATTCGGTTGGCTCAGCTAGCTAAATCAGATAGACAGATAAGAAACTTTTTTTTTTTTTTTTGACAGAAAGAAATTTTTGGAAGATGAGGAATCTGGATTTGATGATACCAACAAGAAGTGGCTCTGATACCACTTGATAGAACCCTTATTCGGATTTTTCACTCCTTGTGGTATAGAAGTTGGATAGTTTCTTGGACCGTAGGCTACTAGCTCACACGGTTTGAGGTGGATCGAATGGGACCGTTAAAGGTTGCAGAAGGCCTCTAGTATTCCCACTCCAGTGGCCGTGGATATGACGCACCACGACACCTTCGAGAGGTTCACTGCGGAAGTAACCCTTACCGACAGTAGGACTGTTCTTACAGAACAAAGAGAAAAACCAGAATTCTTTAAGAAGAAGACAAGTTCATAAAAAGATCAAAACTTCTTATTCAATTCGAAATGCTTAATACATATAGAGTATTTAGTCAAAGGAATAAATGATAATGGTGAAATCTAGACATAGAATTCAGCTCAAACAGCTGGCAAATTGACTGGTCAAAAGTGACTCTTAAACTACTCTAGAAATGACCCTTGAGCTACTCGGTCGCGAGGGTCTGGATCACGGTCCACCAGACCGGTCCATGAGGGTTAACTGCTTGTTCCAACCCTAGATCGTGTCCTTGAACCATTGTCTGGAGTTCCTTGATCCTGCCCTTGGTGAATGGTCCTTGGAACAAATCCAACTCTCGGCCCAACTGTTCCGGCTGTACTCCATGATCGAGAAAGGTGGTTTCTTGACCATCTTCTGATTCCCCTCGAACCAAGGCCAATCTGACTCGACTGTTCTCACTTTCTTGGCCACTTGGGTGTTGATTCTGAACTCTGGGACGAAGGATTCGGTCATTCGGACGAAGATCCCTCCTCAGTTCACTTTTGGGTCGCATCGGGTTGATAAGGTAGACTACACAGTCGTTAGAACCTGTCCCACGGTTGATGGCTCCCGTACCACGGTCGATGGCTTCCGTACCACAGTAGACCACCTGTCCTTCTCGATCAACCTCCATTTCTTGTCCCAATGTTCCTGTTCCTAATCCGGTGGTGTGGTCCATGTCCTGATTCCCATCACCTTTTTCCTTAAAAAAAATGCAGTCAAAGTCGTAAACTGATTTTTCTCACCAGCTTTTGATATTGTGAAGAAGTACTTGTGACTGTTGGACAGAGCGATTTTGATAGCATCATCTCTCCTGAGTTGTTACGTTTTCTAGTCTATAAAAGAAGGAATTGAGACTTCATTTGGCACTGAGGAAAACATATCTTTTCTTCTACTTTCTTCTTCTTCTAAGGAACAATTTACACTACTTTCAATTGCCATTCAAATGAATTGAACAAACCAACAAAACCCAAATATGTTCTCAATCGATCCCTACGCTAGAACAGAGATATTAAGAACAAGTTAAAAACAAAAGTGAACTCCTTGAATTTCTAACTTTGATCGCTTCTTTGGCAGAAAAATAAGTTGAAACACAGATGCTAAATCACATGAAGCATTCATAACAGATTCATAAAACACAGATCGCTTATTCAAAGTAGTCTAGGCGAAATAAAACTTCATAAAACAAAAGAACAAAACATCTGAAACATATTCCATCCAAATCTAGCGAAAACAAAACATAAAATCCGAAAACATTGATTAAACTGAAACTGCAACTTGAACTTTGATGAAACAACAACAAAATAGAAATTAAACAGCAAACATTCAATAAAAACATGAGATCACTAATTAGAAAACATGTCTCTAATCAGCTTGTTCTTCAGAGCTTCTTCAATCTCAGAGAGTGGTTCTTTCTTTGCAAGGAGAGTGTCAAGTAGGTTGATCTTGTTCAGTCTTTCTTTCATAACCAAGTCCATCTCTATAATAGTCCACATGCTCTGAAACTCCAACAGAGGCTTGCCTTCTTCTATACTCCTTTTACCTTTGCCTTTTGCTGCCTTAACACCAGGTAGATGTTTGGTTGCTTGACCATTCATATTGCTAACTGTGTGAGAGCTTGGAGATTGTGCACCATCCTCACACTTTCTTCTTTTAGAGCTTCCTTCTGTCTTACATACAGAAACCTCACAACATTTCTGGTCTCTGCGCAGCTCATTCCATGCGTGTTCACGTGTGAATTTCTTCTTGTGATCATTGTAGAAGATTTGGTGAGCCAATTTAAGCACATCATTCTCATTCTGACTACTACTTTTCTCTCTGTTTGCAGCCTCATAGGATCCACATAACTTGCATAGGATCTAGGTCTCGCTTTTCACCACCTGCCACCTGAGGACTTCCCGCATAGTAAGCTGCAATACGCTTCCAAAAAGTTTCTGATTTTTGCTCATTACCAACAATGACATCCTTACTGGTGTTTAACCAGGAGCTGATGAGCACAATAGCATCTGTCGGTGTCCATTTCCTTCTTTCTCTACGCTCAGCAGGCGTGTCTTCGCCTAAGCTTGCATCTTCTGTACATTGAATACTAAAGATAGGGACATTGGATGATCCTAGAGGTATACTAGGGAAAAAACTCTCATAAGGAATGTGTTGAGGATATACATTATCTGTTTGGCTATTCAACAGGTCTATAAAATTGGAGGATTGACTATATTGACTCAGAGAATCCATAACACAAAGTTTATGGTTGTCAAAAAAAACAGAAAGAGAAGAAAGAATTGTTTTAAAGTTGATAAGAAAGAGAATAAAGGATGAGTTTTCGTTTTACTTATGTTTCGGTTTAAGTAGAACACCACAAGTTGTGGCTGTTGTTTAAACCATTCACTAACCACACATAGTTAATTCCCTACCTAGTTACCTAATATGCATTCATGAGTCACAGTGAATCTAAAACACTTAGAAGCATTAATTAAACTCATAGTCAGTAAACATCCATCACAATGGTAGTCAATAAACACTTATCACAAAGCAGACCTAATCTAACATTAATGATCATTTATTAAAAGCTTTAACCAATCAATGACAGAGTTATCTCTTTACATAACCAAAAACTATCACCAACAAACCTCAAACAAAACATTAGTTCTAAAATCATAAGAAAATTCATAACAAGCGAACAAAATAATCACGAGTTGGTTGTGAGCTGCCTCCGAGCCCAGCCCTCCGTCTCTTCCAATCATCGGTCATCTTCACCTTCTACTCTCTACTCTAGCTCAGACCTCAGGCACAAGAGATCTCAGGCACATAAATAACCACAGTCAACGTATTCTCCTATAAGTTCATATAACTGACTCAATAACGTGCTTATAATGCTTAAACAGAGTCAAACAGTTCACAAGAAGTACATTACTCAGCTCAACAAGTTCTGAACAATGTTTTCAAAATTAGAAATTGATCCAATAAGCATTAAAAAAAAGTATTACTAAACATTTCTCAGCAGATTGAATCAAAAAAAAAAAAAAGTTTCAGACTTTGGCAAAACCCCTTTAGCTAAGAGCATATAAGTTAAGATATTGATCAAACTATAAAATTCTGCTAAAGTCCACCTGGGAATATATATTCCTTTATGAAATCTGAACTTAGTCTGTACTCATTGTAACGCTCTTTGGGTATCGAGATGAACTGTTATGGTCAAAACATTATAAACCATTTAATGCACTGTGAAAACATTTAAGAATGCTATAAAAGAGAAGAAGCACAAGTCTTGTGACCTGCAAGACGATTAGGCAGACCTCAATCCAGCTTCTTTCACTTTTTCTTCTGCATATTTAAGCTGTTCACTAGATAGACTTATGTCAGTGTATTTGCATCCAGTTCTTCTAACTACTTCTATGGCCAAAGTTCCCCATCCGCATCCAATCTCTAAGACTTCATGGTTCATCTCTATTCTCGCCTCAAAATGTCTCTTTGTAGTTATTAAAGAACAAAGAAAATCTTGTTTAAAGGAAGAAAATGCTCTTTTCTTACTTTCTCAATTAGAAGAGATACTTTTCTCATCTGTGCAGTTTTCAGATACTCATTGTCTGACTATAACCGAAAGGTTGGATACTGCAGAGGATATGTTTGATCTCGTTCAGCTTGGCTGAGAGTTTCAGCTCCCCACCATAAATGTAGGCCAGATGACTAGCCCATGTCTCTAGTCCGTCAAAAATATGAGTTGCATATACAATTGTGTCTCCTCTCTGGCCAATAATTGAAAAAAATTCAACATTCGATGTTTCTAAACCATTATCTCAGTGACCTCTAAACGTAGGACATGTCCTTAAACCTGACTCGATTAGCTTCATTTGTGTGAGGAGAAATCACCTTGATGTGTCCTCTTTTTTATATAGCTAAGTTTGTATAAAGAGATATGTGTAATACGTGTAATAATTCACATCGAGAGCTAAACCGGATCATAATGACGCAACATTAAATCTATGTATACATATGCTTTTTCAATTACTAACTGCTGGGCCTATGTGAACATGAATATATGTTTTTAAGATAATGAGAGATATGAATGTATTAGAGCATCACATAGCTGTTAACATTCTTCTTTGAAAAACTCCAACTGGGTTTTAATGGTTTTTTCTCATGAGTTTGATATGGAATGCTTTGCACCATGAAGCTCACAAATTTGATATCGTACAGAGGGTTTTTCAGCCAAATACTGTGGTATGTATATAAGAAACGGTCTTCACTCTGTTGATTTGAAGTGATTCATTTCAAAACTCTACAAGATTTTTTTTTTCTTACTTGGAGTAACTGTGGGTTTCTTGCATTTCAAAACAGACTTGAAATCTTCCCAAAAAACTTTATTCTGGAGCACAAGAAACTGTAATCACAAGAACAGTGTGAAACTCTAATACGAATACCTCTTGGTACAGGCGAAACAAAGATGCTGGCGACCGTTCTCGTTGTTCTTCTCAACCTAGTGCAAAACAGTTGTGTCCTACAAACAAAGTAAAGTGGAAAACAGTTGTGTCATACAAACACAGCTATAAGTAAAATCGACCGCTATTTGCTTTATTGAAGAAATCTTACAAAACATGTAACTGATGGGTTAGGTACTACTGTTTTGAGCAGGAAACCAAAAGAGAATGGGAATCAAAAATAATGATTTTCTTCGCAGTGTGTGTTATTGATTACCACATCAGTAGTCTTCAGAAACTGTTTTCACCATCTTCTGGATGGAAGCAAAGTTTTGGCGTCAGTCAAAGATTTTCTTAAGAACAAAAAGGGAAATTAGGAATATGTAGAGGAATTGTAAGGGAAGAAAAAGAAGGGAGAGGTTGTACAGATTCTTACATTTGGAGAGTTTGTAAGGAATAAGATCAATGGCTTTGAGGTATATATCGTGACTTGTACACATATCTGCTTTCATTTCAAAACAAGATTAAAACCCAAAGCTTGAGAACGATGTGGTAGATATGTGAAAAGGCGAAATTTGGAAGAAGCTTGTTTCAGAGATTGTAGATTTGTAGATGCATATGCTGGAAAAGAAACGAGAATCACAATCTTTACACTCAGAACTAGGCAGAGTTTTGATGAGATAACAATATAACAAACCGAGTTAACAATAAAACTTTATTTCTAAGGACCTGAGGAGTTTGAAAGGCAAAGAACAGAAGATAGAACAACCCATAATGAAAAATAAAGTTTCTTTCTTCAGAAAAACATCTGATAACATGAATCACTATATTTCTATATTATTAAAACAGTCGTTACATCTACCTATTGCTCCCATAAGAACATCGTCCTCTTCCTTATTGTCATCCAAAATAAGTAATAAAAGTCATTTATAAAAGGAACAAAGAAAAGAATCTTTAGTTCGCTGGAGCCAATCAGGTTTAGTCATATCTTGAAGATGAACATGAATCATATGATCTGTTCAAACCATGGTATCTATGCGAACATGAAACGTTTAAATCTTAGAAGATGAAACTGAGAATGTTGTTCCATCGGCTGTATGAGATTCATACATTTTCCAGATTCTACTATCACTATCACTCGAAATAATAGCAACTCAGCTTCCACTATCTTTAACCGTTACTCCCAAACAACGATAAGAACATACTTGGGACACAAACAAACACAAGTCTCTGTCTCATTTGGAAACCAAGAAACAAACGCTTAAACCAGAAAAAATGTAAAGACCAAACAAACTCCCAAAGTTTCTAAAAACACTTAAAAGGAAATTAAAGAAAGTCATCGAGCGTGAGAGGTACTTTAGCAAGTGCAACCTCTGCCTTGAGGTCTGAGCATTTCTTATTCAATTCCAGCAACTGCGCCTCACCAATCTGCACTCTATTCTTCTTTTCCAGCACTTGATACAGCTTCTCCTCCAACCAATCCACTTTAAAACCTGCGTTTGCAACATATGACACTGCCACGGAAGCTTCTTTCAGATCATCATCGGTGAGGTGGTTGGCACAGCGTCTCCATGATTCCAAGGAGGACATTGATGTATGTCGTCTTCAAGTTGTGATTCTTTGTACGAACCTGTGATGCAATCTCCGGGTGCCTTTTAAATATACGCATCACAGCATCTACCTGTAAGGATGAATAATGAACTACGATTACTTTCATAACATGAAACCAAAACTTCTCTCCAAAATCAACTACTCTTTTTTTTCAAGTGTTTATTATATAACTTTAGTAATATTAATTTAAAAGTTTCTTACCTGTGAAAAAAGAACCCTAAACCCATAGACCTCGAAGTGTTCCTCGAATATTTGGGTCATGTTGGGTAAGTCACTAGACAGCAACACAAAATCCTGCTTCTCTTGCTTTATGTTTATCTGGGGATGAATAGCCTCTTCAGATTCATCACCAACAACTTCTACTTCGGCAAGAATTTTGAGTTCTCCGTTTACCAGAAACCCACTATCTTGGTAATGAAGAGAAGCAAGGGGAAGCATTACTGCAGAACCCCAAGAGGGAATCTTCTCATCAAACCACTTTTGAAATTCTGTAAAATCTCACGAAACATACACAAATCTAGTTAAAACGAATAGGTAAAACACAAGTCCTGTACATGAACATGTCGTGCAGTATCATGAAAAATAAGATGTACACAAAAATCACCTAGCTTTTGGGAGAGTGATTCAGAGAGTTGATTTACTACTGTTAAGGAAACTTTGACATGTCTCTTCCATCCAAGAGGCAACGATCCATCTTCGGCAACTGAGATAAACAGAGATAAGTAATCAACATTGTATCCCTTGGGATAAGCACTAAGATACCTGCAGGAAACAAAACTAAAAAGAATCAGAAACAAGACCACTATAAATCTTTCTTACATGGACATGGGAAGGCCCTTACCATTTACATCCACCACCGATGATGAATTGATCAGAAAACATTTCAGATTGCAAAATGTTGAAGATTCTTATCGCCCAAGAGATCATTTTTTTTATTATCAACGTGACTCCCCATTGAAGAATCCCCGGAACCAAAACTACAAAGTGCACAAACGAGAGAATGAAAAAAAAACAAATCTTGAGTAACAAGCAAACCACAGTGAAGCAAGAGTCATTACCCTTAGATGAGAGGCACAGACGATTCGTGAGAAACAAAGAGGCGAGGAGTTTTTAATCTAGCTGTAGCTTCTCGTGACTTGTTCTGCTGCATTATTTGTTTTTACACGACTCTTTGAATTCCACTCTCTGTTCAAACCAAAATTAAGTTATTGTCTTTAATGAGACACGTCTTCACAAACAATTTTGCGGCAATGACTGCCAAAAAAAATGTAAAGTATCCTGAGACCTAATAAAAAAAAAAAATATATTGTTTTCTTAATCACAAATAACCAAACGTACTTTTCTCTTGATCTCTTATCTTAATACTTTCGTCGTAAATTCCTAATTGGACCGAAGAGATACTTTCATAACTCTAACCATAATTAATTCGTGAGGGAGAGAGAATTAAATGAAAGCAAACCCAAAGGACACAGGTATTTGCAAAATGCAAATTAATTTTCCAATTTTCGGTGTGTACAAATTAATTTTTTTTAATTTATATTGATTTTGTAAAATTAGACTCAGAAAAAAAATCAACCTTAACCTAGAAAACGGATAAGTTAACGTTGATTTTTTTCTAAATCAATTTTTGCAAAGTCAACATAAATTTGAGGAATTAATTTGCGCATGTGATAGTTAGAAAATAAATTTGTTAATTACAAATACTTGATGAATTAAATGATTAGTTTCAAAATATAATATATTTTTAATATATAGTTATTTAATGTAAAAAATAATAAATATACACATTTATTATTATAATTTATTTGTGACATTTTAAGGAATTTTTCTATAACACTAAAATTATAAAAAGAAAAATTTTTAAAAATCAATAAATATATATAGCTATGTAAATATTTAACTAGTTAATTTTAACAGTTATATAATTTTGTTTGGCCTTTTTATGATATTAATATATCAATTTTGACTGTATTTCTATTGTACATTCATGAAAGGGTTAAGAAGGACACACATTATTTTTAACTAAATCTTATATTTATACTTTTGTATATGTATATAGTTTATTTTATTTTTTTCTTTCAAATTTAATAGTTTTCAGTGACACGAGATAATGTTTATAACAAATGTATATTTTTAAATTGACATCAGTTATTAAAATTTATTCATAACAATAATAAGACTGATCTCATATCACGAAAACTAAATTTGAAAAATAAAAGCAAATAAACTATATATACATTTATAAAAATATGATGACAATTTTGAATTAAAAATAGTGAATGTATCTTTATTTTTTTCAGTTTTTAAAAGATAAATAATGAAAAAAATAAACGAAAAATGATCGGGTTTGTTTCAAAATTTCAGGTCGTTCAGGTTAATTAATACCATAAAATACAACAAAAATTTATATAGCTATAAAAATTTATCACTTAAGTATTTATATAAATGTATATATATATATTCGATTTGTATATATATATATATATATATATATATATTATATTTTGAAATTATTCATTTAATTTCTCAAGTACTTTCAATTGACAGATTAATTTCTAAACTATCGTTTGCGCAGATGAATTCCTCAATTTTACGTTGACTTTGTAAAATTGGATTCCGAAAAAATCAATGTTAATTTCTCCGTTTTCTAGGTTAACAAATATTTTTTTGAGTCTAATTTTGCAAAGTCAACTTAAATTTGAGGAATTAATTTACACACATCAAAATTCAAGAATTAATCCGCATTTTGCAAATACTTGAGGAATTAAATACTCATCTTCTCTTTGTTATGACCAGAATTTTTTTCATTATCATAGCGACAGAGGGGAGGGGAGTGTGTGTTGAAAGAATGAATTATTCTCCATCCTTAAGAATTAAGAGTCTTCACAATCTACTATATAAAAGCTAAATAAATCTCTCCTTGCTTGACACATTAGCACAGGAGAGAGCGACACGTCATCATTTTTTTTTTTGCATGCAAGTCTTTTCGTTTTTTTTTCGCTTCTATCTCTTACCATATAAATTTGTAATATAATTATATAAACAAATAAATATATATATCTTATGCAAAAAAAAAACAATATATACAAATCTAACATAATTTTATTTCATTTAATTAACTTTTTAGTAAACAAATAAATATATATTCTATGCAAAAGAAATAAAAAATATATACAAATTTAACATAATTATATTCCATTTAATTAATTTTTAGTAACTAAAATTTTAAATTCTAGAAAATATATAAATATAATCTCTTTAAATAAAGTTTATAAATAAAATTTCAGAACTTGAAAATTTATATATAGAAAAGTTAGAAAGACAAAGAAGATAAACTCAAAAGTTTTCTGTTTGTTTTTAACTATGGATATGTGTCTATTTTTAAATGTTTTCTGCCTAAATTGAATTATAGTATTGAAAAGTTTTTATTATAATAAATATTAGCAAATAAATATATATTTTATGCAAAAATAAATAAATAATATATAAAAATATAATATAAGTAAATAATAATTTTTAGTAACTAAAATTTTATATTATATTAAATATATAAATATAATCTCTTATAAAAAAGTTTAAAACTAATATTTTCAGATTTTAAAAATTTTATATATACAGAAATTAAAAAGACAAATACGAGAAATTCAAATGTTTTTATGTTTTTTTTTAAACTATGGAAACCAGTGGAATTTTAAAACATTCTTATGGTAGAAAGGTAGAGAAAATTTTCAACTTTTATAAGTTTTAAATATGAAAACTACTTGTGCTAGATTTTGAAAATTTTATATATAGAGAAATTAGAAAGACAAATAAAAGAAATTCAAACATATTTTCTGTTTTTTTTAACTATGGAAACATGTCTAATTTTAAAACATTCATATGGTAGAAAAGTAGAGAAAATTTTCAACTTTTACAAGTTTTAAATATGAAAACTATCCGCGCTATCTCACCTAGTTATTTTAATAATGATTATCTCTTCCTATCAGATATTTTTTTTCACTGAAATTTGCGATTTTAAAAATAATTGTAAATTGAAGAGGAAATCAAATAGATTGTAGAAGAGAGGAGAGAGATAAGCATAATTTGACCCTTTGTTTTCCCCAAATATAATTTTAATGTGCTTTGATTTCTGTTGATTGATCTTTGGAATTTTTTCAAGTTGCAGGGTATAAATGTACTGTAGAGCCACAATTTTTTTACTTCATCTCTTTCTACTTCCAATTAAAAATGGGTATGGATGATTCCTCACTTGAGATCCACTGCCTGTTTGTAGATACAAATCTCGGTACTCACCTCTCGTTGTTGACGTTAACAACAATGAATTCGTCTCTCTTTTCAAAGGTGAAACATACTTTTAATAATCACACTATTATGTTGGTGATGTTTTAATTTGGTAACATTTTTTTTTATTGACAGAAAAATTGTGCAAGAAACATTCACGATGTTTCCCAGAAGTGGGTAAAGTTACCATTTCGGCTTTGAAGGTAGGGTATCTGCTCTTTCTGCCTTTCTTCCTTTCTTCACACGTTATCTTTTAACAACAATAACTTAGGAGTGGTTGCGGATCGGTTTTAGGTTGGACGGAATGGTCAGTTTTATCACTTGCCAGATTCTATGAATGTGAGTAAGGCTTTTGACAACAACAGTAATCAGGACTGATTTTTATCTGTTGATGCTGCCGTAAGAATAGACAAGGGTAAGCAAATAGATGCTGCTGGTTCAAACTTAAACCCTGATGAGTTGCTCGAGAAAAATACAGAGACTACCAATGATGATGAAGCTTTGGAAAGAGAAGTAGATAATGAGAAGAAAACAAAGAAGAGGAAGATGAAACGTTCCCGTGCAAAGAAACGTAGTGGAAAGAAAAGCACTGATGAGAGTCTCAAGCTAAGTGAAAATGTTGAGGTTGAAGTTTCTTCTGAAACTTGTACTTACACAGAAGGTAAAACATTTGATTTATTATTATTTATTATAGAGACTATTAGCTCATTTAGCTTAGATTCTAATTTTATGTTGTTTCGTAGACATTGAAAGCAGCGAGAAGGATCTTGTTAGCATGGGAGAGGATAATCAAGCTTGTGATGTGGAGATGCTTGGCCAAGAGGAAATTGTCAATTGAATTACCATGGTTTTCGTTCTTGTTATATTTAAATAATTTTGGCTTCTATATAGACCAATGGTTTGTTATTCGCTGATGTGTTTAGTTAACTTTCAATAAATTATTGAACCTTTTTCTGTTCTAATCTAGTAAAGTCTGAAATTCAAGTTGATTTCATTTGTCTCATCAATCAGGACAAGAACAAATATGACACCCATAATCGTTTTGTTTTTAGATTTGTTCACTTCTCGAGCATTTAAACATTCATGTCAATCTGTATTTTTTTCTTTTTGACTTTTTTGACTTAATTTGGATAGACGACCCATTTGATTACTCTAAACCAGTCGAGACATAATTGCTCACCTATCTGCTTATACATTTGTTATGGTCTTAACGTCAGAAGGCGATTCCGTGCTCTCCTTGATATTGTACTTGTTATGAGTTATGACCACAACCTTAAACCGTCTATTTGGTACTTTAAAACCTATTTGTTATTAACTGATATTTGTGGGAATGCATTTGTCTTTGTGAGCTTAGACAATCGCATATCTTGGTTACATTGATCTCATGTCTTAGATGAATTATTTGCATTCTTATACTTAATTTAGCGCGTGCTTTGGAAGGTGAGCTTGACATCCAACGCATACACAAGAGTCTTGTTGGATATGTACTTGCCCCTCATTCAATCTAATCTAATTCTTGTATAAATGGAAGATGTAGCATACTTGTTTAGTTGTTTTCGCCCTTTTCCCATCAAAAAATACATGCGAAAGGAAACGGTTGTGAAAGAAAGGTACATCAACAGAGAAAGGACTCCGACACAGCGGCCAGATCAAAGAGTCGCCTTGAAGTATCTCAAGATCAACCTTTTAGGAGAGAGATTCTTTTGTTTTAGTTGCAAGAACAGCTCATGCGACATACAATCTCTCATTTATATAAAGTCTCATTTTAAACAAATTTCTTAAAACAAATATTATTGCGCCCCCCCCCCCCCCCCCCCCCAAAAAAAATGTATAAATGTTTTATTGTATATGTATCATCAAATGACATCTCAGCATCACATTGTTGTGTCAAAAGCCAAGAGTACAATCGCAAAAAGCCACAGAAGCCCAAAGACGAGACATACCAAAAGGTCATCATCGCCATTGATCACACTTTAAGAGTGAAAAGACTGAAATTTAAGTGGCTCTTGATAAAACTGGCCACCCGGCAGTATATACAAATCTCATCATATATTTTTCTACCATCCAAGAGCGAAGGAATGGATTTCGGCCCAGCTTGAAACCGTGTAAAGTGTGCCAGAGAGTCCCTTCCACGTTGCTGATTCTTCTTCTTGTTCTTGAGTGTGTTGTTGTTTCTGTTTTTGGACAACTCCAGAGAACAAAGGCACAAATGAGACCCCGAAATGGCTTCCCACTCTCCTGAGGCTCGAGCTAGAGGCAACCACTATCCCTATGTCTGCTTCGAGGAGACACAGCAAGTCACCTACTGAATCTCCAATGTAGACGGTAAGGAGGCTCTTCTTGTCATCGTTCATTTTTCTCTTCTGTAGGATGCTTTTGAATCGTTGAGCCTTGTCGATCGGAGATTCCACTTTTCTTTCGATTTCACCAGTTGATATAGATTCCTCGAATGTGAATTCATTTGCATGTACTTCCACTGCATCTACTCCCCCTGTAAAGAGGAATTTTCTTAATTTTGGGACCTAAATTATCTGAAAAAAATCATGAAATGAAGGATTTTGACACATACGTGCAGAAAAGGCTGCCCTGATGAGGTCACCACACCAACAATACGAAAGCACATGGACTTTTGCATACAGATTCTGAGTCTTTAAAATTTTTTGGAAGACGTTGATGCAGCCATCTTGAAGAATTAACCTTTCCCCAGCTCGCTTGATGTCTTCCAGATTCAGGCCCTTTAATACACCAGACTCAATCACTCGATCGTTTGCCTTTTTCTCAAATTCTGAGAGCTGCTCTAGTGCTGTACATAAACCCTCGTAGTCAAACTTGTCCGCTGCAAAAGAAGGCAAGATGAAATTTCCCAAATTAAATGAAAAATCAAACACAAAGTCTTTTATAAAGGACCAGATTAGTATAGTCTGGATCAACTAAAAGTAAACGAGTCTGACCTTTTTCTTTATTAAGAATATTCTCTACGCACTCTTCATAATTCTCTGTATATTGTTTAGAAAGTAGGCTCCACGAGTTCTTAAGGTCAGCCGATAGCATCCGATCAGATTGCTGACCAGATAGTCCTTGATCATCCTTCGGAGCAGTTACAATTGCAATTTCAGCTAATATAGCAGAAGAATCAACAACGGTGCACGTCAGGTCAAAATCAGAAAATATCATGACGTCGTCTTTTAAATGGTTCTTCAGCAGCGGAACTATGGTAGGCTGAGCAAGCGGTTGGGCATGGAAGAACTCTACTTCAAGTTTCATAGCCTGTTGATACAATTTTTCGATGACGTCTAGCTCTTCGCCGGTCATAGAGACACTAAGTTTCTCGAGCAAGTCTTCGGTTTGCTTAGCTGATGCCTGGATATAAGGTAAACAGACGATTCATTATGAAAAATGCATCATCTCAGGCAGCGTACTAAAAACCTTTGGAACTTCACAGAGTTACGCAGAGACATGAAACTAATACGTACCTGGAAAGCATCACTAGAATAGTTATCGATCCATTTCTTGTATGGCTGGTTAACTTCACTCGGATCTAGAAGCGCTCTAAACTCCTTACCAAGAAAGGCATACAACTTCATGCAAGGTGTCACAGCACCAAGCGTGTACGCGGCCACTTTCGTTTTCTCAAATGGAGTATCAAGCATGCCGGGAGCTTTGAGTCCTTCTACTTTTCCGGATGCTGTAGCTAATAAGAACTCGGTGTATCTCAAAGTTGCTGAGTTAACACTTATTTCTTTGTTAGTGTCTACATCCCAATCCTGCAAGGATGAGACACGCATTCGACTGAGACTATCACTTGAATCAGAAAATCAAATAATGATGTTCTCCATGCCACTTTGTGCCAATGAAATCAAGATAACACAGCTGACAAAAGTGATACTATCACAAACAGCGCTTGGATTTAAGAACCAAAGGCTTAAAATAACTAATTCACTCAATTTTACTAATGGGTTAGATTATTAAAACATGTAGCCTCTATCTCCAAGATATATTGATCCATCCTCCAACAATTAATAGAAACAACAAATTAGATATGGAGCCATCCCCTATAGTTATATATTGATCCATTTCAGTTTGGCTGCAATACATCTATCGTGGTAAAAGATTTGAGAGATCAAATACATCCCCTATATTTATTTAGTTTCAGTATTATTTCTAATGTCATGCATGGTATGAAGATTTATCCAAGCAGTAAACATGATTTATGTAGTTAGATATATGAATTCAGATCCATCCTACGGACTCATGCGAATTGTGATGTTCTACTTACTGTTGATATGAATTAAATGAGCATGTAAAACAAGAAAGACCTTCTGCTCTACCTGTACAAATGAGTCGTGCATTTTCAACTCATCGATTACGCTTTTCCTCAAGTCAAAAATTGCCAACTTATCATCATCATCATCAGCACACTCTGCGGCCAATTCATACCTAAAATGCAGGAAAACAATAATTTATTTAAAAAACAAGAAAAACTATGAAAGCCTTAAAGATATCTTAAAAACGATTGTAAGATTAGAATCTTTCAGAACAGATTAAAGAGCATTTCGACATAAACAAACTACTGTTGATGTACTTTCGTTCATAGAGTTAACCATACATTCGTACAGCGAAATCAAACTTTAGAATCTTTACTAATTGGCACCACCATTCTTACGAGCCAACAACTTAAAAAACCCTTAAGTAAGAGGTCACGAATCAACAAGATAGACATTATCCACTGAGTTTTGTGCTTAACAAATGAAACAACAGTGGAGAAAGAATCAAATCTGATTTCTTCTCTAACAACTCACAGCTTATGATTCCAAAACCCTACAATTGATCCAGATCCATTCTTTAAATGACAAGTCGTAGCCCTAATTTTAGAATATTCGATCTTTAACATTATCTAATCTATATTCATATTCACTTCAATGGCTAAACGATCCACTTTGAAATGGTCTCTCACGCATCATTGTTCCATAATCCATGTAAATGGAGGGACTTCAAAAAACCAAGTAAATTAGCCCAGAAGAAGAGAGAACTCACGCGTGAGCAAACGCCTTAAGGAAATGAACATCCTGTGCAATATACTGACGGAACGTCTCGATCTTGAGATTTCCGGCGGCCAAAGAGACGGCGAAGGGGCTGTAGATAGAGAAGAGGCACTCTCTGTTAAACTTGATCCACAGCCTCGCCGCCAGAGCTTCTTCCGATTGGCTACGAGGGATGTTAGGAGGAATCGCCATCGCCGAAGAGAAGGCGGCCACCGCCATTGGATTAGTCCCCGATCGGAAGACCGAAGACTTGCTGCCAAACGTGAGTGAACAGATCGGCGCGGCGGCGCGTGAGGAACGAAGAAGAGCGAGCGAGTTATTGATCAGGCTTGTGGAGAAGAGGAAGCGCATAAAAAGAGATAATAGAGAAGAGAGATTCGCTGGGTTTCTTTTAATTTGTGCAAGGCTCCATGGAAAGTACTTGTAGTAGTAGATGCAAAGAAGCGAGAACTGACTTTCTATTTTATTTTTATTTTTATTTTTTACATATCACTACTCGGAAATAATTTAGCGCTGGTTCGAATACTGAAAAGATGGTCATTTGAAACAAATAAACGTAATAAACATGGGAACAGATGTAGCGACAGTATTTCGCGGATCGAACTGAACTGAAGCGGACCAAAGTTGGAATTGAATTCAACGTTTTAGGTATGAGTATAATAAAAATTCAGGAAGTTTTCTGATCTAAAAAAGAGGGTTTTAGTGATAACCGAGTTGATAAAGCCCAATTTAGAATTTTTGGACAGAAATGAAAATTGTTCCGAGTAAGCGGATTTTTCGGGTAATTTAGTAGGATTCGGAAAAGGTTCATAAAAATTTAGACATGGCAATTGGATCAGACAGCTTCAGCTCAACTTTGCATATTAATTGTGAAAGGTTTTGGCGAGAATAATTGATGGACAAAAACACAAACAGATTGACTAATTGCCATAGGGGAATGGTTGGATAATTCATTTGCATAGACAAAGGGTTAAAGCGTGGAGACTAATTACTGGCAATCACAAGTGGATTAAAATGGGCGTTAGAATGGTTTTGGGGAGTTTTGGTCGAAGAAAAACCACCCAACCATCTCTTAAATAGATTTGTTTGGTAATTTTCAAAGAAAAAACACATAAAAGCAAAGAAAGATTGAAAGAGAGAACCATCAAAAAACTTGAGAAAAAGAGAAAAATTCAAGCATTGGGTTGATTTATCGAGTATGGGCGATCAGAAACTGACAGTGACCAAAGAATCGTTGGATCGACCAAACTGTTCTAAGGATCAAGTGCATTGGGTGTTAGAATCACTCAAACCGAAATACTAAGGTGAGTGTGTGACCGTTGACTGCATCTAAGGTCGTTTCGATGCATAGGCACTTGGTCTTTGAATGTTAGGGTTGTTCTGATTGCTTGCTTACTCATATTCTATGTTTTGATGATTGGTTCTTTTTATTTGAGCATTCGGATCAGACAATGCGCTCAAAGCGTGATAGCCACTAAGACTTGTCAGGATGACATGGTGATGCTTAGGGGACTCGGAATGATCAAGACGGTCAAACGACTGTTGGATAGACATGATAAACTGATTGGATTCACTGCTTTAATGGGATTTTTATATGTGGCTAAGTGGGACTGGACGACCGCTCTCACAAAGAAATTATGTTGATTATGCCTCCTTTGTGGATGCATGGAAAGGTCTAACCCGTGAGAGTGATGATCAAGTTTGAGCCACATGACAATGGCAAAGAAGGAAGAATGGTGGTTTGGGTAGATTATTGGTTCAATATAACATTGTAATACTTTATTTAGTAAGACTGACCGTTGTACTTAAAACTTCAAATTGATTTATCTTAAACATTTTCTGTTGAAGGTGGCTTGTCGAAATGGAATTAAATAACAAAAATAATTCTATGTAATAAAACTTGAAAAAGACTTGAGTATGATCGAGGAAGTTAACCAAAAATCTTACCGCGGTAGGAAAAAATTGGGTAGAGGGATTTCAATTTGGTAATAGAGCATAATCGGTTCTAGGACAGTTTAGCATAAATGGGTTAGTGGGTCATATTCATCCTTCCAAGTGTCTGATGTCTCACAGTAAGTCTTTTTCAGTGGGCTTTGAGTTAGTGATGAGGCTAATTTTATGTTATTGTCATTGTAGATGGCTAAGAGTAACTGAAACACGAGAAATATAATGTTGGGGAGAAAGGGAAAACGTCTAGGGATAACTTCCCAAGGAATGTGGTCGTTGATGAGGAACTTCAGAACACGGGTAATGTTGGGCATGCCATGAGTCAGACTAATGTTGTTGCTGCTGTTGGGGCTATTAGGGCTCCAGTTGGTTTGGAGGCGGTATTGGGCTTATTGGCTCAAGTCCTGGAGAAACTGCTGGTTGTTGCGCCTGTTATGAATGCTCTACCACCTGTGGTGACTGTGGTATAGGTCGTGCAAGATGAGGATATGTTGCATGTGCCGAGGAATCCATCTTACCTCAAAGTGATGGATCACATGCAACGAGATGATCGTAAGAATTGAATGAGAGAAGCAATTACCTTGATTATAGATAAGCGTAGATGTTACAGCTTTGTCGTTGAAACAACATCTTAGATTTTCTATCATTGGCTGTAGTAGAGAGAGAGAGGGAGATGAAAAAGCCTGAAATCGTATATAAGGGTTTAATATAATGTATGCGCTTCGGTTTTGTTGGTTTTTAAAATTTGTGGTCAATTATGAAACACCATAGGTGGTTTTTTATTATTCCAAATGGATGCGCCAATAAATATAAATCACATAAGACGTTTAGCCATTTTATTAATTCTGAAAGTTTGTACGTATGATTTTAAACATTAGTGGACCGACATAGAAGAGGGATTTTATGATGTGGATTCTCTGAATGGAGAGGGAATTGTTTCATTATATACTAGGGGGTGTGCGTGCTTCGCGCGGGTGTGTTGTTTAAGTTTTTTTTTTTTGTTATTTTGAAGATATGATGTTTCCAAGTGTTTATAACAATATTGCTGACTCCATTTTGTTTTATTTTTTTTTTCTTTTTTTTTGGCATTCAATCATGCACCGTTTTTTCTTTCTGTTCAAATTATTTATTTCCATATGGTTTTTTATAGTTCTATATACTTCTTGTTTTCTTTTAGTAATTGTGTATTTCTGAGCATTAGGTCCATATGTGAAACCCAATTTTTTTTTGTTTTTTGAATTATGACCTGTTTTCTCATTTTTGTTTTTTTTGTTTTCCCCTCCCTCATTTTCTCCGCTGTTCTTCCTCTTTTTTTTTTTTTTTTTTTTTTTATCTTAACTTGAGAGATTCTTAGTCGGTGTTTGTTCCTTTTCTTTTCTGTGCCTTTGTCCACTTCCTTGGGTTAACTTAATGTTCAATCTTCTGTTTGTCCATCACTTTTCATTCCCATACCTTAATTTGTTTTTTGGTGGGTTATGCTGTATTTATTTTTGTCAATGATTCATTTTTAACTATTTGGGTGTTTGTTGAGGGTTTGAAGTTGGGTGTGTGTGTTTTTTCACTTCCATTGATGTATACATTTTCTAACTCGGTCTAATTTTTTTTTTTTACGTTAATTCTTAAACTTTATTACCATATCAAAATACAAAGAGTATTACGAAGTTAAATACAAAACATCGAAATACAAATTATTGCATGCGCAGTTATATGCGCCATATGCTGAAAACGAAATATTAGAAGAAACGAATCTGAAGACTGCTTCCTTGTAAGCTAAGTCTTCCATGCTAACAAATATGTTTTTATTCTTCTTCTCTATCCGTCTTACTCTGATACGATCTGTATGCCAGATTGGCATTACCTTTTGTATTTCCCAAATCATATTAGGAAAAGCCAGTGCATTCGATACATGTTTTGGAATGTCGACACGATACCAATTAATACGTATTTTCGTCTTTAATAATAATGTAAAATTCTTTTTGTTCTCTCTGTGACTTGGTGTATCCTTGTGTATGTAGGAAACCTCTTTCATTGACACTTTGGAAGAAGCCTCTTCCGATAGACGGTTGTAGTTTGTTATTGCAAATTCACTCTACAATAGACCAATGTATGTCTGCAGCTCGGAGGAATAACTCGTGGTTGTCGAAAATTGATGAAGACAATAATGGAAACACAGAAAAGCATTGCAATTTGATAAATTCCAAGGCGGTTTAGGGAGTCTTAAATTATTCAGGCAACCGCAAGAGGATTCACACAGCAGACTAAAAAAGATGAAAGAACTGTCACAAAAGTGTAGTTTCGTTTGTTTTTTGTGTGAGAAGTTGTCAATTTTTATATATTTAGATAACACATAAATTGAAAAAAAAAACAAAGGAAAGAAGGAGTACAGTCGACGTCGGAGCCGACGCCGGCCGGGAGAGAGTTTCCAGAAGAAGACGAAGTTAGAGGTCAATGTTGAATTGCCTTGGGAAGCATAAGAGAAAACGGTTTTTTGGTTAACCCGGTCTAATTTTGAAGCTCATATTTCAGAACTTATCATTTTTGTGTTTTTGTTTGGCCGTCATTTTGGGTCCGATTTTAACTTTCATATTTGCTTCTAAAGTATATGATGCCAATTTTGTATCCTTTCATGAAACTTGCTGTCGGTGTTTTGTATTTTTTGTCCTTTGTGAATTTGTATGCGATTTTTTCCCTGTTATTTGTTTGTTTTTTTTCTTAAATAAGTAATATCTATCATTGCCTTTCAAAAGTTTTGTTTTCTTATTTATATCATGAACACAAACTTCTTCATTTGTTTGTAGTAGTAGCAGTGGTTATATATGTTATCCAAGTTTTTTTAATGGATTTCCAGCATCGGTCTGCTCTCTTTCCAGCATAGCGTGTCCATGTAAGCTTTTCTTTCCTCCGACCCTCTCCTGCATAACATTATAATTTCGTATAGGTAAATACCATTGGTGTAGGAACCTTCCGCTGCTCTTTGCAAATGTTGTAGTCATGGGATTTGGTTGTTGTTTTGGAAATGCTCCTGAATTCTTTTGATGTAATACACCTCTATGTTCTCATTTGAGAGACATTAGGTCGCTGCATCGGTTCATTGTTGCTTGTGGATGCATTGCTTGTTGGAACTCAATTTTCAAAATTAGAGTTTGTTTGAATGAGAAATGTTTATCCAATGTTTGTTGTCTAAAAAGACATAAAATGGATACATCGGATATTATGGAGAAGTTCTAACAAGGTTAAAGACCTTAGGAAAAATTGTAGAAAGGAGAGAATTCATATTAAACCATGTGCACGCGCCAAGCCCAGACAAGATGAGCTCGGGCTTTGGTACGGGTTTAAGTGCGGATTCGGGTATACGAGCCTCGGTCCAATAACCAGTCTTTTTGCTTTCGGTTTTGTCTTTAGTATCTGATCAATAATGAATTCATTATGTCAAAGCATTAAGGTGTCATAATCAATTTAGCAATTGATGACAAAAGATTTGTAACTCCTTTCTCATTATTGCTCAATTAATTTGAGAAATAAAACTCCAAATATTTTAGACTATAAAATGATGGTCTATTTTTTTCATTCAAGACATACAATGAATACAACAATCTCTTGCAATTCATTTTCTATTTTTCTCTTTTCATTTTTCTTTTATTTTCCATGAGAGTAGCACACAGAAAAATATTCGATAGGTTTTGTTCTTCAGTGATGGAAGATAGAAACATATACAGTTGTATCCTGGGATTTTGGCACGCCATGCAAACCGTCACACTACAGGCGTTTACAGAATTAAGGAAAGAGCGTCTCGCCTCTGCAAATCTCTCTTTCCAAATTCTTGTATTGGTATTTTATGTATTTTATATCGATTTATTTATGCAAAATGCTTTATAATTATTCTGTTAGCCCTATTGTAGATTTTGCATTCCTACAATCTCAATTCTGTAAATTTTAGTTTATGTTTATTACACTAACGAAAACTGATTTTTTGTGAAGTATTTTTGTTATGAAAATAGGAATTTGATAAATCATGGTGATGGAAAATCTGTCTTTTCCTTGACATGGTTTAATAATTTTGCATTTTAATTAAAAATTGCTAAATTATTTAGATTAGTTCTTATGATTTTCTGCAGTTTATTTTTCATTGTTCTGCAAAATTTTTTAGAATTGTCTGAATATGTTTTTTAGATTTAATCTGACCAAATTCAAATTTCTTGTATTAATTCATTTGTTTTGATGAGAACAGGTATTCATGGATAATTATGTTCATCATTTGAACATAATATGGAAATTAGAAATTCATCTGCATATTGGTTGTAGAATTATGGGGTTAAATTTCTTAATAGATTATTGTTTAATCTGCAGAAATTTTTATTGTTATTTATGATTACTTTTGTTACAATTGCAGTGATTTTTAAGAAATTTGATGGTCAAAGGATTTAGTTATTCATTATTGAAAAACTCTTTTGATGGTCAAAGGATTTAATTTCGAATTATAAAACTTTTTTTTTGTTTTGTAACTGATTTTCAACTTTGAGATTAACTTTAGTCAAACCTTGATTTATGGTATAATCTAGCTAAACGTTTTTAAGAGGCTTGGTTTTGGTTGAAACATTTACTATTTAATTACCAATGCAAACCAAATTTTGCAATATCTATACTGTCATAGATTTAATTATTTTAGAATAATATGATTTTTTTATTATCTGGTTTAACTGATTATTAGGTTTCACTTTATTTGTGACCATTTTGCTAGTAAATTAACATAATAAATATTATCAATAATAGCATTTTGATTCTTATTGAATAATTTTTTTTTCAGATTTATTAATTTCTAAAAAATTAAATTGGATGATATGCAATTAATTGTAGTTTTTAAACTGCTCATTTGACTAGTTTAAATTGCACATTTATGGTTTTTGATTTAATTAAATAATTAATTTTGGAATTTGTTTAAATTCTGCAAATTTATATTTAATTATATTCTGCAATTTATTCGTATTGTTTAAACTGCTTAATATATGAGATTGAACTTCTCATTTTTTATATTTGTATACTAATTTGATTTTTGGTTCTTTTGAACAGATTCAATTTTACGTATGATTATTATTGAGTTAACAATCTAAATCGATAAATGTATATACAGATATATTCGATTTCTAAAGATTGTCTAACAAACATAAATGTTTGGGATGACTACTATATAGTGAGTTGACATCCCTAATTGAGAATGGACTGTGATCCATGACCTTATGTGCTTTATATATTGGAATTTGGATGTTTATCTGAATATCTATATTTTATTAACACCGAATGCATTAAAAGTGTTATTGGTTTACAAATCTAGTGAGTTGATACACCAAATTCAGTTTGGTAGTGGTTTGCCACATATGATTGTGTCAAATTCTGATGTTCATCAGATTGTCATATTAGTGCCTAATGCTAAAGCATAGCTATAAAGGGGGAAAAATCAATGAAAAATTTCACAAGTATGGCATGATTGGTCATTAGGCTGACACATGTCATATCATTGCTTATGAATGTTGTAGCAAGATTGACCATGTAAAGATAATGAGAAATCTCATGTATATTATAGTTTATGAAGCCAATATGGTTGAGAATATCCAATATAATTGTGGTTTTGTTACCACTAATGATGTCTATTGTGATAGATGTGTATATTTGCTATAAAAAGAGATTAAAAACAAGAAATATGACTTTGACAAAGAAAAACATAAATTCAAAGTATAAAACCAACTTGAGAAAACTATGAAAATAGTTATAAATGATAAAGGAGACAAGTTTGATGAGATTAAATGCATTTTTGAGAGAAAAATTGCATTATCCATGAAAAAACAAAATCTGCTCCTTATTCATTTGACTCAGGAGGAGTTGTGAAAAAAATAAAAAAAAATAAAATTTGAATTCTTAGTGAGATGCAAAGATGCATGATTATCAGTTACTTCAAAAATGTGTGTGGGGGGGAGGGGGGGGGGAAGCGTTGCTTACCACATAAAAGTCATTGGTAAAACACAATATGGACTTTAGAGAAGTAAAATACATACATATAAATAGCTGGAAATGTAGGGGTGCCTAGCAAAATTTGCAGTACCGCCTCTGAAAAACACAAAGTTTTTAGACTTGTGTAGTCTATGTTTGGGCTTTGGAATGCTTTGAAACAGTGACATAAAATATTTGATCATGTTATCATGTCAAATAGTTTTGAATCAATGTGAGAAACACATATACATTCAAAAAGAATCATCCTATCTCAAGCTTATATGCAATAATGGTACTTGAGAGATTCAAGATCTGCTCATATATGATTGGAAGTCTAGAGTACTTAACAAATTGTACTAGACTCAATATGGTGTATTATGTACAAGTACTAAGTCATCATAAAAGTAATCTATGTTGTTAACAGAGGAAATTTATAATTAGAGTATTGAGATCTATGAAATATACTAAAAATTATGGGATGCACTATGGTGAAGATTCAATAGATTTGGATGGCTACAATCATTTTAATTGGTTATCTTACTCCAAAAACTAAAAGTCCATGAGTGGATTTGTCTTTACGCTTGATAGTGAAGCAACATTTGAAGTCTTCCAAATTAATTATGTGCAACAGATTAATCATGAAACCAATGTTCATAAGTATACACCTAAGGACACTTAGTGTTTCAGAACTTGGTAAAAGATATCATGGTATGGTTAAAACTAGTGCTTAGGCATTGAGTTTTGTGTATAATGGTTAATTGTATATCTTATGAAGATAACATAAACCATAAAACAATTGATCTCAAATGGAGTTATCTTCATAGATTATATCCACCCAGATGACAACCTAGGATTCATTTATTAAAGGTGTGTCATGAGATCAACTTGTCAAATCATCAAGAGGAATGGGTTTTTAATAACCTATGACTTAAGAGGAGGTTTGGCGGTAACCCTACCTAATTAACTGGCTTAGGTTCAAGGGGAAAACTAAGTCAAACTGAATCTGCCCAAAGCACCGTGAAAGTCCGGTCTCTACCCAGTTCCTAGGATGATTGTACAGTGATACCTGTAAGGTGTAGAGGATAAGCGTTTGCTTTTAATGATTTGTGTATATAGCATTGAGATATAAATGGAGTATTACAGGATACTCCTTTAAACAAAGTTAATGACAAATCACCTTGTGAGTGTGAAATGGGGCGGTTTCTAGGAGAATGAAGGAAAAGTTATATTCTCTAAGTTCACTCATGATTAACCAGGCATGTTCAAGGCCAAAACAAACACAATAGAGAACATTTTTTTCTGTGAGAGAATGAATCAGTGTTATAGTTATTGTCTTGGTTTACATCAAAGTCCGGGGGGTTCAAGACATCATGGCCACCTCCTGTTCGAGTAAATCCGATAGCTATTAACAATGACTGGTTCAAGGCTGAAAAATGCTACCAACTCATCATACAATGGATTTTTTGCTTGTACTCTCAAAAGTCCTTCTATCAAGTCTTCATTTGTTTAGAATCATTTCTATTCATGTGGGGGATTGTTAGAACTCAATTTTCAAAATTAGAGTTTGTTTAATTGAGAAATGTTTATCCAATGTTTGTTGTCTAAAAAGACATAAAATGAATACATCGGATATTGTGGAGAAGTTCTAACAAGGTTAAAGACCTTAGGAAAAATTGTAGAAATGAGAGAATCCATATTAAACCATGCGCGTACGCGAAGCCGAGACAAGATGAGTTCGGACTTTGATACGGGTTTAAGTGCGGATTCGGGTATACGGGCCTCGGTCCAATAACCAGTCTTTTTGCTTTCGGTTTTGTCTTTAGTATCTGATCAATAATGAATTCATTCTGTCAAAGCATTAAGGTGTCATAATCAATTTAGCAATTAATGACAAAAGATTTGTAACTCCTTTCTCCTTATTGCTCAATTAATTTGATAAATAAAACTCCAAATATTTTAGACTATAAAATGATGGTCTATTTTTTTTCATTCAAGACATACAATGAATACAACAATCTCTTGCAATTCATTTTCTATTTTTCTCTCTTCATTTTCCTTTTATTTTCCATGAGAGTAGCACACAGAAAAATGTTTGATAGGTTCTGTTCTTTAGTGATGGAAGACAAAAACATATGCAGTTGTATCCTGGGATTTTGAAACACCATGTAAACCGTCACACTACGGGGCGTTTACAGAATTAAGGAAAGAGCGTCTCGCCTCTGCAAATCCGTCTTTCCAAATTCTTGTACTGGTATTTTATGTATTTTATATCGATTTATTTATGCAAAATGCTTTACAATTATTCAGTTAGCCCTATTGTAGAATTTGTGTTCCTACATTGCTAGTGGTTTTAAGTTAATACTCTTGGTCACTCAATAGTCTTGGGCAACTAGTGCCAGTACTGGGATGTTTCCATAACATTGCAAATTCTTGTGCGTGAGACTTGACCGACTCTTGGAATAATACCACCGAGTATATCTCTTGAGAGGTCTTCTTATCGTCATAATGGATAGTGTTGTGGCATTTTCACTAATTTTTTTTTTGTTGTGTCTAATTTTTTTAATGAAGGTTATAATTCTGGTTTTTATAGGTTTAATATTCGTTGTTACATTGTTTTTATTACGTATTTCATTTCATTTATTTGGTGTAATTTTTTGGATTTAGCATTAAGTGCTGTCCTTTTACTCTGTCATGGATATTTTTGTAGTACTTTTGATTTTTTTTTTTTTGATTTTTTTTTTAAGTGCAACTAACTGTTTTTTTTCATCTTATTCTTTTGAGATTATCTTTTGCTTTTATTTTGTTTGTTATTTGTTTTTTTCACGTATGTTTTTTATTTTATGACCCCATTATTTTGAGTTTTTTTAAAAAACAAATTCAAAGTCTTTTCTGAACAAGTAATGTCCTTGTTTTGTAATTTGTTTGGTATATTTTTTAAACATGGTCACATTTTTCATCTCTTTGTTTAATGATTATTGTTGGTCTTTTTTTTCTTCTTTCTTCTGTTTTGGAATTTAATTAATATTCCTTGTATAATTCATTTGATTTTTGTGTTTTATAATTGCGTAGTTGTGTGTAATTTCATTCATATATTAATAAAATAACTCACATAATTGAAATAATTATGTTTCGTCAGACAGAAGTTTCTCTGATAGTTGTTCATATATTAATGTCTTCATGTGGTGTTTCTGTTTTTCTTTTTGCATTCCTCATTGACGATGTATTTAGCCTATGGTATGTTTGATGTTTGAAGTGTTTGATGTTGTTCGATCTTCTTTGATGTATGATTATCAACTCTATTTGATGGTGGTTAATATTGTAGAGTTATTATGATAATTTGAAAATATTGTACATATCTATTGAGGTGAAAGATCAGCAAATTTAAAAATGATTTTTGGTTATTTTCTAGCACTGATCACCTCACTTTTTGTTTTTTTTTCCAACCTAACATATCCATGTATCTTTTTTCATGTATCTTTTTTGCTTTTTTCCAACCTACATATCTATTGAGGTGGAATATCAGCAAATTTAAAAATGATTTTTGGCTTGCGAGAAGCTGTAGGTTGTATGCTTATTTTATTTGACGGTGTTGATCTCCCTCTTCTTTTTGTGACACTTGTCGTAGTTAGATGTAGTTTATGAACTTCCTCATTTGTTTGTTGTAATAGCATTTCTTGCTTCTGTTATCTATGTCATTGAGGTGATAACTCTTTGGTGGGTTGTTATTCCTCAAAGTAGCATGGTAGAATCTTTTTCTTACAATTATGATATCACATGAGGCTCTTTGGTTATTTTTCTAGCACTGATCACCTCTTTTTTTTTGTTTTTTTCTAGCCTAGCATATCCATGTATCTTTTATCTTTTTCTATACCACTCCTACATAAAATGAGAATACCATATAGATAAATACCATCGTTGTATGATCATTGGACCGCTTGTTGTAGGCAGTGCTGGCCCTGCGCTAAAGCCCATAAAGCATGGGGTTTAGGCGTCAGGATTTATAAAAATTTTAAGGGCACCAAATCTCAATAAATTCATTTACCATAGTGATTTTGGAGCATACTTCTACCCGTCTACAGGTTGTGGGTTCGATGATCCATATTTTTTGTTTCCTTCTTTTTCACATATTTTTTTTTCTTTTTTATAAAAAATAATAATTAATGTTAGTGTTATTTGATTAAGTTATTATTATTATTATTATTATTATTTTTATCATATGTATTGTTCTATTTTGTAACTTATGTTTTTTCTTTTTTTTTCTATTTATTTTTGGATTTGTAGAAAATGCTACCAGGAAATAGAATCAGGAATCAACAAAGTGCAGATAAGAAGAGAAAGATTAGACAGGATGAACTGGTGATATCTCAAGCTAATGATATGCTCAAGTATGTCACGAGAACTACAACTTCTAAAACTGATGAAACTACTAGAACTGAGATGAACAAGGAAGATGAAGAGCTTGCTAATGAAGAAGATGCAAATAATAATAGTGAAGAAGAAATTGTTAAGAATTAAAGAAGGAAACACATTAATATTGGTTTTGCCACGTCATCAGAGGGCGATTAGGGCGACAAGGGAGGCGATTAATTTTTCCAAAGTTTCGGCCGCAAGGCACCGTTGTAGGGAATGATGGCGCCGGAAAAGGAGGCTCCACCTCTAACGCCGGACCGGACTACTCAGTCCTATTCTCAAGGATCTCATGGGTTGAGGAAACCATCGTGGGTTCAAGCTGTTTCAAACACTCCGACTACTTCAGCACACTCCGTTCAAGTTCAAGTGATAGAGGGTATCTCCATGGTCGAAATACCAGATGATGTGATTGAGAAATCTATTCCGTTATGGGAGGATCTTATGGAGGGAAAATTTCTTGCTCCAGCCCCTCATATAGCAAAGATTCATGTCATAGTGAATAAGATATGGACTTTAGGGGATAAGTCAGTTCGAATTGATATTTTTCCGGTGAACGATACAACGGTCAAGTTTCGTATCAGAGATAGTCAAACCAGAATTAGAATCCTTCGTAGAGGTATGTGGAATATAGCCAATATTCCTATGATTGTTTCAAAATGGTCACCAAATGAAAGGGATAAAGAAGTGGAAATAAAGACGATCCCGATGTGGATTACTCTTAAGAATGTTCCGCATAAGATGTATTCATGGGATGGCCTGAGATTTATTTCTACATCAGTAGGTAAACTGATCCGCCTTCATCCAGAAACAGAGCTCTGTTCCAACTTTGAAGAGGCAAAAGTCTTTGTGGAAGCGGACATGTCAAAAGATCTTCCAACCAGTTATAGGTTCAAGTCAAAGAGTGGTATCGATGCTGAGGTGGAGTTTGTGTATCCTTGGCTACCCGCTAAATGCTGTGGCTGCTTGAAATGAGGACACCTGGATAAAGATTGTGTAGTGAAGAGAGGAAAGAATCTTTCTGCTGATCAGGGGAAACCTCTGGTTATCTGGCAAGAAGTCAATGGAAAGAGAAGGGTTGCGGAAAATGTAGAAAATTGTGCTGCCGTGGAAATAAATGCAGAAATCATGGAAGTGGACACTGCAAAAAAGGAGGAAAGTGATCAGATTGAAACAAATAAGCAAAATGGGGAGGAGAGCTGGTCTCAGGTATCTCCACATAAAGTGGGTCATGGAGGTGGTAAATTTGAGGTTGGTTCTGAAACTATTGTCTCTCCTTCGAGATTTGAGATTCTGCAATTAGGCCTTGAGGAGGGTGAAGTGGAAAAAATTTGGGTTCCAATGGGGACAATCGAAAGGGATCCAGGGTCTGAGACAGATAATACAGAGAGTGAGACTACTGAAGAGGGAGAAATTCTTCCCACAAATCAGGAACAGCCGACTCAATCTGCACAAATACAGCGAAAGCCTTTACATCGGAAGAAGAAAGGAATGAATCCGTTCATCTCAAACTCTGCCCTGACCAGTACTCTACCCAGTGCCTCAGGGAAAAAGAAAGTCTCCCGTAAAAGACAATAGATGTCGGTCTTCTTTTGGAATGTCCGGGGCTTAAATAAATCAGTTAAACATTCCATCATAAAGAAGTGGGTTGAAAGAGGAAATTTCAGTTTTGGATGTCTAATAGAAACTCGAGTTAAAGCGGAGCATATGCAGAGAATTGTAAAGAAAATTTTTAGTGGCTGGTCGATCCTAACAAACTACGACCACCATCACCTAGGTCGTATCTGGATCGTCTTCAAAGATACTGTGACGATTACTCCTCATCATCTCTCAAGTCAATCAATCACTTGTTTGGTAAAGAAGGAAGACTGGGAGGATGAGGTCTTGTGGTCTTTTGTTTACGCATCAAATACTGTGGATGCGAGGAAGGAATTATGGAGGGATTTGGTGCGCCATGGTGACACCCCATCGCTTCAAAATAAACCATGGTTGATTATGGGCGATTTTAATGAGACTCTTAAGATGAGAGAGCACTCTGGCTACATGGCCACACCAACAGTGACTAGGGGAATGTATGATTTCAAAGAGATGGTTCAGCATTGTTCATTAACAGACATGGCGTCTCATGGCCCGCTGTTTATTGGGAGTAACAAACGTGCTGTGGGTTCGATCTCAAAGAAGCTGGACAGAGTTCTGGTTAACAATCAATGGTTGCAGGCTTTTCCACAATCGTATAGCGTATTTGAGGCAGGAGGGTGCTCGGATCATTTACGATGCAAAATTAATATTGCTAAGGGGCAACCTAGTGTTTGAAAGCCTTTCAAGTTTGTAAATGTGGTTACAGAGCTTGAAGATTTCAAACCGATGGTGGAGAGTTTCTGGCAGGAGACTGAGCCCATCCATATGTCTACTTCTTCTCTATTTCGATTTGCAAAGAAATTGAAATCTTTGAAGCCTCTGATTCGTACACTGGCCAAGGAAAAACTGGGGAATCTTGAAAAGAAAGTGGCTGAAGCTTTTACTGACTTGTGCGCAAAGTAAGAGGCAGCTCTGACTTCTCCCTCCACTGAGACGGTGGAAGACGAGACTCAAGCATATAAGAGATGGGAGTTGGTGGCGGACTTGGAGGAGAAATTTCTCAAACAGAAGTCTAAACTCCACTGGTTAAAGGTAGGGGATAAGAATACTAAGGCATACCACAGAGCAATCAAATCAAGAGAAAGGAGAAATGACATTAAAGAAATTTGTTGTCCAGATGGTTCAATAGTTGCTTCACAAGCAGAGATTAAAAGGGAGGCCGAAAGATTCTTCAGAGAATTTCTCCAATATATTCCACAAGAATTTGAAAGTGGCACAGTGGACTCACTGGAGGATTTACTGCCATTTAGATGCTCACCGGAGGACCAGGCTATGTTGATGAAGGAGGTTAGTCCGGAGGAAGTCAGAAACATTTTATTCTCTATGCCCAATGATAAATCTCCAGGCCCAGATGGTTATACTGTGGAGTTTTATAAATCTGCGTGGGAGATAATCGGATCGGAATTCATTCTAGCCATTCAATCCTTTTTTGTTAAAGGTTTCCTGCCTAAAGGTATTAACTCTACAATTCTGGCTCTTATCCCCAAGAAAACGTCAGCCATTGATATGAAGAATTATCGTACAATATCTTGTTGTAATGTCCTTTATAAGGTGATATCAAAAGTGATTGCTAATCGACTGAAACGGATCCTTCCGAAGTTTGTGGCAGCGAATCAATCAGCCTTTGTTCAAGACAGATTGCTAATCGAGAATCTTCTCCTGGCTACTGAACTGGTAAAGGACTATCATAAAGACACGATATCTGAAAGATGTGCGCTTAAGATTGACATCTCTAAAGCTTTCGACTCTGTACAATGGCCATTTCTCATCAACGTACTCTCGGCGATGAACTTCCCCACGGGCTTCATACATTGGATCTCTCTCTGTATCACCTCAGCTTCATTCTCAGTCCAAGTTAATGGCGAACTGGCTGGATATTTCCAAAGCAAGAGAGGGCTGAGACAAGGATGCTCTTTATCTCCATACCTGTTTGTAATTTGTATGGATGTCCTATCCAAATTACTGGATAGAGCGGTGAGCATAAAACAGTTTGGTTACCATTTGCAGTGCAAAACCTCCGGAATCACGCACCTCAGCTTTGCTGATGATATAATGGTTTTAACGGATGAGAAAGTTAGATCAATCGAAGGTGTTATTAAGGTATTTGATGATTTTGAAAGGTTATCTGGCCTGAAAATTAGTATTGAGAAATCAACGATTTTCATGGCACGAGTAACAGAAGAGGTTAAGCAGGGGGTTACTTCTCGGTTCCCGTTTGCAGTGGGAACGCTACCGATTAGATATTTGGGGTTGCCACTGATCACTAAGTGTATGACTGCAGCTGATTATCTCCCTCTTTTAGAACAAATTCGGTCTCGCATTGGATCTTGGACTTCTCGTTTCCTCTCCTTTGCTGGTCGTCTTTGTCTTATTAGTTCGATTCTCTGGAGCATTGCAAATTTTTGGATGGCAGCTTTTCGTCTCCCGCGGGATTGTATCAGGGATATAGACAAAATTTGTTCAGCGTTTCTATGGTCAGGGGTTGATCTCAACTCAAACAAAGCTAAAGTTGCTTGGGAAGTTGTCTGCAGGCCAAAAAAAGAAGGAGGCTTGGGTCTTCGATCTCTGAAACAGGCAAATGACGTTTTCTGTTTAAAGTTGATCTGGAGAATTGTATCTGATCAATCTTTTCTTTGGGTTCAATGGATAAAAATTAACCTCTTGAAACATGATTCTTTTTGGCATATAAAGGAGATTGTTAATAAAGGCTCTTGGATGTGGAGAAAATTGCTGAAGTACAGAGCTATGGCCAAGGTTTATGTAGAGTGGTGATTAAGAATGGAGAATCTACTTTTTTCTGGCATGATAAGTGGTCTGATCTGGGCTATTTAGGCGATACTGTGGGCATACGAGGACCTATTGATATGGGTATCAAGTTATCGGCGACAGTGGCAGAAGCGGGGCGTAACAGAAGACGAAGACACCATCGTGTTCAATTACTTAACACTGTTGAGGAGGAATTACTCAAGTCCTTGCAACATAGCTCTCGCGACAGTGAGGATGTTGTGCAGTGGAAAGGTACGAGAGATTTCAAAACCAAATTCTCTACGAGGGACACTTGGAACCTCATTCGACCAATAGGTAATGACGTCAGCTGGTACACAGGAGTTTGGTTCTCCCATGCGACACCTAAATACTCTTTCTGTACCTCGTTGGCTATTCAAAACCGCTTGATGACAGGAGTTCACATCGGAGTATGGAGCAAGGAAGCAAACTCAACCTGTTTCCTTTGTTCCACTCACCAAGAAACTCGAGACCATCTCTTTTTTGATTGTGGATATTCTGCAGAAATCTGGTGGAACCTGTCCGGCAAGCTTCTCCGGGCGAACTTTTCTACTCAATGGTGTGTGATTCTTTCCCACATTAGTACACAGTCCTGCGATATCCGTAATTTTCTCATCAAATATGTGTTTCAAACGTCCATTCACTCTATTTGGAGAGAAAGAAACGCCCGCAAACATGGAGATGAACCCAAAACTACAGCTTCTATCACTAAGTTCATTGGCAGGCAAGTGCGTAATAAGCTTCTTACTATTCGACGATCGGAGGATAGAAGATACGATGAAGGACTTCAGTTTTGGTTTTCAGTTTTCAACTAATGTTTTATTTTTCCTCATCTGTCTGAGATTCATATCGCATCGAAATTCATACGCATAAGGTGTAAAGTTTACCCAGATTTCAGTTTTTGAATTAATTTAACATCTAATTCAAAAAAAAGAAGAAATTGTAGGAGATGACACAGATTGTATGAACAAGGACAAAGAACAATTTGAGAATAAAAACATGGAAGACCAAGAAAACGTTAATGATCTTAGGAGTCTTCATGAGAATATGAATACGGATGATCTTGAAAATTGGGGGAAAATTGAACAGAGAGTGAGAGATTATTTGGTTGAGAAAAGTCCACCCACAAGACCTCCTGTTGATTATCTTTTCCCAAAAGATAATATTGATAGATACTTCACTTACTCATGTTATACAAGAAAAATGAACAATGGAGAGAAACAAGACAGAAGATGTTAGTTTACTCAAAAGCTAAAGATAAAGTGTTTTGTTTTTGTTGTAAATTATTCATTCAAGAAGCAAGTCCTCCTATTTAGGTAACTACTGGGTATGATGACTAGAGAAATGCTTCACATAGGCTGAAAACTCATGAAACTACTTATAATCATATTGTTTGCATGAGTAGTTGGATTGAGTTAGAAATGAGGTTGAAAAAGAGTGAAACTATTGCTAAGCATTTGCAAGAGGCAATTAACAAGGAGAAAAAGCATTGGAGGGATGTGATGTTGAGGATAATTGCAGTGGTAAAAACTCTAGCAGAAAGGAATTTAGCATTTCGTGGAGAAAACAAGAAGGTTAGTGATCCTAATAGTGGAAACTTTTTGGGTTTTATTAAGATGATTGGAGGCTTTGATGAAGTAATGAAGGAGCACATACGACGGATTGAAAAAGGTGAAGCTCATTATCAATATCTTAGCCATAAGATTCAGAATGAGTTGATAGAATTGCTTGCTAATGAGATTAAGATGGTAATCTTAAAAAGATTCAAGATGCAAAGTATTTTTCAATCATTTTGGATTCTACTCCTGATGTTAGTTGTAAAGAGCAAATGACCCTTCTAATTCGATGTGTGGATGTTTCCATGGATTGTCCTAAGGTTGATGAGTTCTTTTCGTCATTTTTGGAAATCAAAGACAAAAGAGGAGAGGGAATATTTTACACACTTCAAGATGCATTGGTTGATCTTAAGTTAAATATTGGCGATGTAAGAGGACAAGGTTATGATAATGGAGTAAATATGATAGGAAAACATAAAGGAGTTCAGAAAATATTGCTTGATCTAAATCCAAGGGAATTTTACACTCCATGTGGATGTCATAGTCTCAATGTTGCTCTTTGTGACATGGCTTCTTCATCCAAGAAAGCTGTTTCATTTTTTCGCCACGTGCAACGTATATACTGTATATTTGCATCTTCAACCAACAACTGGGAAGTTTACAGAAAGATGGTGAATGGTATAACACTTAAACCATTATCAGAGACTCGCTGGGAAAGTCGCATTGATAGTGTTAAACCAAGTAGATTTCAAGCTTCAAAGATACGAGATGCTTTGTTTTACATAGCAAAGAACAGTGATAATCCTGAACATTGTAGTGATGCTGAGTCTCTTGCAGTAAGTGAAACACATGGAATTGGAGGTTTTGAATTCTTGTTAGGAATGATAATTTGGTATGATTTGCTTTATATTGTCAATACAGTGAGCAAAACCTTACAGTCATAGGATATGGATCTTGAGGCTGCTATTTTACAGTTAGAAGAGCTTGTTAATTATTTGGAATGATATAGAAAAATAGAGTTTGAGAAAGCAAAAGTTGAAGCTATGAAAATTGCAATTGATATGGAGATTGAACCAACATTTTCTTCAAAGTCAAAACGCTTGATAAAAAAGAAAAAACAGTATGATGAAGATGCTGAGAAAGTTGATGAAAGTAACCCGTTGAATGCAGAAGAGCGTTTTAGGATTGATTATTTCATCAACATAGTGGATCAAGCTTTAATGTTTACTGGGGTTAGATTCGAGCAATTTCAGCGTTATGAAGATTTTTTTGGATTTTGTTTGGTTTGAAAAAGCTAAAGTCAGCAAAAGAGGATGAGTTGATGACATCTTGTATCAAGCTTGAAGCTTCTCTAGAGCATGATGGTGATTCATATGTAGATAGAAAACATCTATTTCTGGAACTTCAATATCTAAGAGGAATGCTACCAAAGGAAATTACAAAGGCGCTTGAGATACTGAAATTTCTAAAAAAGATCTGATGGTTGTTATCTTAACACAAAGATTGCTAATCGAATATTACTGACCATTCCGATTTCAGTTGCTTTCGCCGAAAGAATTTTTTCAAAGTTGAAGCTCATAAAGAATTATCTACGTTCGACTATGTCTCAAGAGCGATTAAATGGATTGTCGTTGATATCGATTGAACATGAGCTGGCTGAAAAACTTGATTATTCGAAGTTGATAAACGATTTTGCAGGAAAAAAACGCAAGAAGAGTTATCTTTCATAAATAATGTACTGATGTCTCTATTTTTTTAAACATAATAATATTTAATGATTTTTGATATTATTTTAACTATATATTTAAAAATACAATATTTTTTATATATTAAAAGACAACATTATTTTTTGTGCACTTTAGGCATCACAAAGGTACGGACCGACACTGGTTACAGGTGACGTAATTCATTGGTAGTGTTGTTGTAGTAGAAGTATTTTTTTTATCCTTTTTATGTAGTGTGCTTCTGCATTGTCACTCTCAAGGAATTTCTTCAGAAGAGCTTGGTGGTTTTGTAGTGTTTCTAATGGATTCATGGTTAGGGGTATGAGATTTAGGTGTTTGGTTACTCTCCCATCTTGGGAGGGCTTTGATAGTATTTGTAATACTTGCTTGCACTGTTGTATTTCATGGCGAGAAGATTGACCCACCATTGATATAATATATCCTAGGAGAGATTGTAGGAGTGCATCTAGCCGAGACATTTGGGATGGGAAACCATATTTTCTTTTTGTGTTTGAAAGATTGTGTTTTTCTTCATCTTCAAATAGACACTATATATAGCAAGGTAGTGATGGGTGGTTTCATTTTTAATGCCCTTACGTAAATGTGTTTAATTGCTTTTATGATTTTACTGTCCACTCTTTCATGTTATTGGATATTTTTTGGCGGTTAATGGTGTCTATTTATTTGTATGTTTCATTATGTTAGTCTGTTTTTGGAGATTGAAGAGTCTTTGTGTATGTGTAAGTCTCATATTTATTAGGCTGTTAGAGAGTTCATTGTGTTTGTGGTTTTCCCATCCTTTCTTTAGTTATCATTTGGATCGTGCCTTATTTGGTGTATTATTAGGCTTTTATTTTAATAATTTGGTGGCTACTGTTTTTCCAATCTTAATGTCTTATATCAGTTGGTTTCTCGTATTTTGCATTCACTTTTTCTTTTCATGTCCTTCGTACTTTTAATGTGTATTTTATTTGGTTCTACTCCTCTATGTATTTTGTAGTTTTTTTTGTAACTTAAACCTTCATTTGTCCTTGTCACTTTTGTAAATGAAATCAAGGGTAACTTACTAGATTAACATAAAATAATGTTAGAATTATTAGAATAATTGTAATCTTTTGATAATTACTAGATTGTTTTTAGTACCTAAAATGTCCTTTTTTTCTTTGATACCAAAAAATGTTATTACGAAATTGCCATTACTTTTTTATTTAAAAATTTCGAAATTTTTACCTCAGTAAAAAAATGGGTGAAAATTTTCTAAATAAAGCTGTCATACATGAAGTGACAGATTTATTAAGATGACAGATTTTTTTAGCGAATGACAGATTTTCTAAAACAGTTTTATTTAAGTACGACAGTTTTTTATATTATTTGATGATAGATTAACAGTCGAGCGACAGTTTTTTTATTTACTTGATAACAGTTTTATTGAGTTACAACAGTTTTAAAGTTTGAATGTCAGTTTTATTTTATGAAAGACAGTTTTGTTTTTTAAACGACAGTTTTATTTTTTGAACAGTATGTTTTTTTTTTATATAATAGGTATTTTGAGTCAGTTGTAACAGTGTTTTTGCAAAGTGACAGATTTTTTATGTTTTTCAAAAATTTACGTTATGACAAGTTTGTTTGACACGACAGGGTTTTCTAACGAAACAACAGAGTTTTTCAGATTTTCAAAAAATCTATTAAATTATTTAATTACTAGATTGACAAATACGTTATAGTAGGTTTATTTTACGTTATGGCATGTTTACATTTGTTAGTAGATTTATAGTGTTATTATGACAGGTTTTAATTTACATGTTATAGGAGATTTGTTTATTACTAAATTGACTCTTTATGATATATCTACGTTACGGCAGGTTTTTAACGGCAGATTTTTGTCAAATTTGTCAATTTTTTCAAATTTTGTTTTTTTACTGTGGGTCCATTCCTTAATTGTAGGAACTGTTTTATTTTTTTAAAATTTTATTTCCTTAATTGTAAGTATTTGATATTCGTTTTCCTTAATTATATATAAATTAAATATTTGTTATAAATTCATTTTTCTTAATTTAAATTTTATAAATTAAGTTTTTTTGTTTTATAAATTTGTGTTCTATAATCTTTATAATAGTTTTAGGTAATTATAAATTTGTTTTTGATGAAGTTTAAAATTTCTAAATCAAAATTGATATAGTAATTTATTTTAGGGTTATTTTACCTAATTTAAAAAATTTATAAACTATTTTTTTTAAATGAAATTTGTGTTTCTATATTTGTAAAACTTATTAATTTTTTTAAAAATTCGTTAACCTAAAATTTTGGTATAAAAAATCAACAATTTATTTACTTTGCAGATAATATTTGCGTTCATTGAATAAATATCCCATAAATATAGTATTTTCATTATTTAGGGTTTTCAAAACGTTGTCTTCCTTATTTTACTTTTTTTTTTCTATCTGCAACACACACCTCCATGATTTTTTTTGCTTACAGAACATGAATCAATTAATTGTTGTGTCTGGTAATTGGGTGTTGAAAAAGAAGATATGTGTTTTTGTGAATTTGGAGATTAGGTTAATTTTAGGGATGTTAAATTACTTTTCCATTTACTTTTTCCTTATTTTTTTTTTAGTAAAATTAATCAAATATACAATTAAAAACTATTGAAATTTTTTTTCCCAGTAAAAGTTTTTATTATGCTTTTATTTTTAAATTATAAATTGGAGGAATTGCTGATTTTAACCCATTACTTGGTTTTAAATGCAAATCTAGACCTTTTATTGGACATTTGACAAAAGTAACACATATGGGTAGTGAACGTATCAGTTTCTCCCTAACGACCAAACAAAAAAACCACAGGAAAAATGACCCTTATAACCCTTGAGAAGTCTACTCACGAAGTCTACTGGTTAAACGTAGACTTCTATATAAAGTCTACTCCGTAAATATATCTTAAATTTTAATTACAAAAATTATAAAAATTAATTTGATAAAAAAATTTGTATACATAAATATCACATACGTAATTATCACCTATATAAAATAAAACTACATAAAACTCAGTCATTTTAAACAAAAAAAGTTTTCATATCATGTAAAAATATAATAGTAGACTTCATAACTTCTATATGAAGTCTACTCCGTGATTAGATATTAGATTTTAATTACAAAAATTATAAAAATTAATTTGATAAAAAATTTGTATACATAAATATCACATATGTAATTATCACCTATATAAAATAAAATTACATTAAGCTCAGTCATTTTAAACAAATAAAGTTTTCATATCATGTAAAAATATAATAGTAGACTTCATAATTTTTATATGAAGTCTACTATGTGATTAGATCTTAGATTTTAATTACAAATTTTTAAAAAATTAATTTGATAATAAATAACACATACGTAATTTTCACCTATATAAAATAAAATTTCATAAAAATCAGTTAATTTAAGCGAACGAAGATAAATGAGGGTAGAAACCAAATACATGTAAGGTTGGAGTATATGGTTTGATATGGATGGATAATATGGTTATGGTTTTGATAAAAAAGAAATCTATATAAATCAGAGTTTAATATTACATTTAAGTTTATTTAAAAAGCAAAATTAAAAATATAATAATGAGTAAATTGTTTAATGTTAGATTTTATGTAACTTATCAATTTAGGGGTTAGGGGTGTACTGTTCATTCGAGGTTTAGGGTGCGGAAGACTTCGTCATGAAGTCTGCGTCACTTCAAATTAGTAGACTTCGTGTGAAGTCATTCAAATTATTAAAGCGGGAAACAAAATTAAATAGACGGGAAACGAAATTAAATAGGAGGGAAACAAAATTAATTTAATAATTTTTCCACTACCCTATGTTTAAAACGAGGCTCCACCTTTTTTTTTATTTCTCCCTTCCTCTTCCACCTTACCATAACTGTCTCTCCAGTTTTCTTCTTTATCCATTTTTATTCATCTTTTTTGTTTTTTTTGAAATTTGTCAATCTCTTATAATCCATTTTTTTTCTTAGAAAGAGAATAATGATACATGTGTCTGTTCATATTTCTGGGTTTTGATTGCTTCTATTTTTTTTCAAAATGGTTGATTTAAACAGGATGAAGAAGTTGAAATGGAGGATATAGTAGTGTAAGAGCAAGAACCAATTTTGGAAGTTTGTTTTTCAAAAGGCGACAACAAGAAGGCTGTGCGAAGAAGAAGATTGATTTGTTACATTTATCAGTTTCAAGGTTAATAAAGTTTAACCTCTCTCTCTCTCTCTCTCTCTCTCTCTCTCTCTCTCTCTCTCTCTCTCTCTCTCTCTCTCTCTCTCTCTCTCTCTCTCTCTCTCTCTCTCTCTCTCTCTCTCTCTCTCTCTTTTTATTTAAATTTTCAGAAAGAAAAATCTGAGTTTTTTTTTTTCTACAGATCTCAAGAAAGACAAAGAAGCTGAAACCATCGATTCCAGGCAGGACATTACAAGAAAGCTCAACAACATCTGTCTTCATTCACATCATCTCCATGTTTTCGTTTTTTGCATACAGTCATCTCAGCTGCTCTCACACTAGTCATGAGACAGCGTTACTTGCTCACTCAAGAGATTATTCCCACTGGTTTGGTTGCTGGAATCAGGTCATCATCTTCCTCTTTTTTTTTAATCTCATTTCCTTCTGTCAAATTCTGTTTATATTTGTTTGCATCCACATCTTTGTATTTAGATTCGACTTTTAACACTAGCTACAACTCTATTTGTATTGCAGTGCATTTATGACTTATTTTTACCTGCGTATACAAGATCGCCATTGGTGCCAACAAAATCCCATACAAAGCTGAATGATGGTTATGCAAATCTGGGCTTTTCTCCTGGATGAAGATGATACTTCTCCTCTGTTGAATTTGTTTAATTAGAAATATTTTGTGTTTTTATCTGAGATCAGTTTGTAATACTCGAACAATGCATATGGTCATGTGTGTTTCTGAGATTAGTTTCTTGTCATTGTGTTTTTTTTTGTTAACCACAAACTCACACACAAGCAAGTAGGTTGGCTAAAGCTAATGCATGAACAAGAAATTTTTTAAAATTCATTCAAAATATGCTACAATTACAAGTTTGATAAAATCCTACGGTAGTAGACTTATATAAGAAGTCAGCAGAGTAGACTTCACAGCGAAATTAGCAGAGTAAACTTCACAGTGAAGTCTGAAATTCAAATTATTAAAAGCGGGAAGAAAAATTAAATAGGCGGGAAAAATTAAATAAGTGGGAAACGAAATTAAATAGGCGGGAAACGAAATTAAATAGACTTCATCTAGAAGTCTACCACTAGTGAGTTAACTACAAAATGAAACAAGGAAATTGATTCAGCAATGCATATTACAAATAAACATGTCAAACTCACACACAAACAAGTAGGTTGGCTGAAACTAACGCATGAACAAGAAAATCTTAAAAATTCATTCTAAATATGCTACAGTTACAACTTTGAAAAAATCCTACGGTAGTAGACTTCTATATGAAGTCAGCAGAGTAGACTTCACAATGAAGTCTGAAATTCAAATTATTAAAGGCGGGAAGAAAAATTAAATAGGCGGAAAACGAAATTAAATAGGTGGGAAATGAAATTAAATAGTCGGGAAACGAAATTAAATAGACTTCATATTAAAGTCTACTACTAGTGAGTTAGTTGCAAAATAAAACAAGAAAACTAATTCAACCATGCATATTACAAATAAATATGTCAAACTCACACACAAGTAAGTAGGTTGGCTAAAATCAAAGCATGAACAAGAAAATCTTAAAAAATTCTTTATAAATATGCTATAATTACAACTATAATAAAATTCTACGTAGTAGACTTCTATATGACGTCATCCACGTAGAATTCGTTTTAAGTCTACTACTAGTGAAGTAGCTGCAAAATGAAACATGAAAATTGATTCAGAAATGCATATAACAAATAAACATGTCAAACTCACACACAAGCAAGTAGGTTGGCTAAAACCAACACATGAACAAGAAAATCTTAAAAGTTTGGTACAAATAAACTATAATTATAAGTTTAGTAAAATCCTACGTAGTAGACTTCTATATGAAGTCATCCGCGTAGACTTCAGCTAAAGTCTACTACTAGTGACCTACCTGCAAAATGAAACATGAAAACTGATTCAACAATGCATATAACAAATAAATATGTCAAACTCACACACAAGCAAGTAGGTTGGCTAAAACCAACATATGAACAAGAAAATCTTAAAAATTCGTTATAAATACGTTGTAATTACAACTTTAATAAAATCATTACGTAGTAGACTCCTGGGGTACTTTTGCAATTGCCAATTAACGAATGCAGACTTCACTCGGAAGAGTAGACGTCGGGTGAAGTCTGCTTCGTTAATTGGCAATTGCAAAAGTAGACTTCAGTTGAAGTCTACTCAGAAAAATGGGTCAGTTCTGCAATTGTCCAAACTTTGACTTTCCGAGGTAGACTTTATAACACTAGTAGACTTCTCTCGGGTTAGTTTTGTAATTCAAATATCTCAGTAGACTTCTTGAAGAAGTCTACTGCCCCAGTAGACGTCTAGTGAAGTCTACTCGTTAAGTTCTGGCGTTGCCCAAAATTACGATTTAAATAAATAGTAGACATCGAAGTCTACTGCCCCAGTAGACTTCTAGTGAATTATACTATTTAAATGATATTATTGGTCAATGTTTTGATGTTTTCGTCAACCCCAAAAGTAACCTCAGTAGACGTCACCCGAAGTCTACTATAAAAGTCAAAATCTGGTCAAATATAATATTAACCTCCCTTTAACGTAGACTTCTCGAGTAGACTCCTCCAAAAAGACCTCCTCTTGGTCAAATGCAAAACTAACCTGACCACTACGAGTTAGATGTGTCCAATATTTTTTTCTTACCAAAGCAAAATAGTAGACTGCAAATGAAGTCTACGAGCCAAAATGGTCAAATGCAAAACTAACATATGCTTTGACTAGTAGATTTCAACTGAAGTCTACTTCCGCGAAACAGATGGAAAAACCCAGAAAATCATGTTTGAATTGCCTGAATCTGGTTTTTAGTTTCGTCGACTGTCAAAAGAAACTCAGACTCTATGTATGCAAGAATCACCTAATCTTATATAATATAGAAGAGTTTTTTTTAGTGCTGCTTCGACAGTGTGCCACGTGTTCTCCTGTATGATGTATGCAATAATATATTATGTCATTATGTATGACGTGTGCAATATGTAAACAACACAATTCAATTCAGTTCTTCTTAATTATTATCGCACATATTATTAGCTCACCACCTAAACGACACAATTCAATTCTTCTTAATTAATAATTAATATAAACGGTCAATTAATTAATGAAATGCATTTTAACATTATAGAACCTTTTTTAAACATCACATAAATGTTGTTGAAAATTTCATAGAAACGTCACATTAATTTAAAAGAATTTTAAAGTGATACACATATAAATCATTAAACTGCACATATTATTAGCTCACGATATTTATGGCACAATTCAATAATATAATTATCTTTTTTTTCATTAAATGCAAAAATCTTTCAATATTCTAAAAATCTCAATTTTCTTCTTAATTAACTAAATAAAATTGCATATATATATATGAACCAAAATTATTTACTTTTCTAAACACAAAACTCTACAAATTCCTCAAATTTCTCTACTATGATTTACTTCTCCATTTATATTTAATTCTCTATCATAATCTCTGCAGATTCCTCAGATTTCTCCTCAATTATTATCATTCTCAATCATAATATATTTTTCCAAAAACATTATATCAATGGTTCCAAATTCTTCAAAATTTTCAGATTCTTCATATTCTTCAAAATCTGTAGAATCTGCATACTATTCCTTATATCTTATCTAATTCTTTTTTTTTCACTTCTAATAATCATTTTATATATTTACAACATACATTATACTTATTTTGGGTATAATTTGTTTTGTTCCATATCAATTTCATTCTCACAATATTTTAATGGTTAAATGCAGGAGAACAAAAAAAAAAAAAAAAATAATTTGTACATTATTGTTTTTATTGAGGATATGGAATCATGTATTTATATGACTATAATTTGGTAAATTTTTTCTTTTTATTTTTAAATATTTTCATAGCTATGACTCATTAAATTTTCAGGATTTTTTTTTTTTTTTATGTTTAGGTGAATAAGGTACTCAAATGTGGTATTATCATCTATTCAAGTTCATGGCAATTTTTTCTCATTTTTTATTTGTTAAAATTTATAGGATTTGAAAATATATATGATTAAAAATATGAAAGGTATGACTTGTGTATATGTTGATTGTTGAACAAGAAAATGATTATAGGAAACAAATTTAAAATGTAAATATATTAAACAAATATTTCCTATAACATTTATCTTTGTTTTTTTATTAATAGAGTCTGACATGACTACAACTTGGCAAAAAATTTTTTTGTTAAAGTATTTTCATAGCTATGACATTATATTTGCAGGTTTTTTGTATGTTTAGGTTATAAGGTACTCAAATGTGGGATTATCATCTAAATTTCATGGTAATTTTTGTCTCATTCTCCCTTTGTTAAAATTTAGAGGTTTTTTCATTCTCCATTTGTTAAAATTTAGAGGCTTTGAAAATATATATAGTTGAAAACATGAAATGTATGACTTATGTATATATTGAACATTGAACAAGAAAACAATTATAGGAAACAAATTCAAAATTCATATATAAAAAAAATGTTTCTTACAACATTTCTGATTTTTTTTATTGATAGAATCATGTAAATTTATTTTTGTTAAAGTATTTTCATGGATATGGCTCATTAGATTTCCAGTTTTTCTTTGTGTTTAAGTGAATAAAGTACTCAATTATATTTTTGTCATAATTTTGTAGTAAAAGTAGCATAACATACGCACAAATTATATCTTTCATATTTTCAATCATATATATTTTCAGAGCCTCTATATTTTAACAAATAAATAATAAGAAAAAAGATTGCCATAGAATTTAATAGATGATAACACCACATTTGAATGTTATTATAAACTTAATATAAATAATAATCCGTGCAACGCACGGGTCTAACCCTAGTATGAACATATAAAAGGGTTTGAAATTTGGAAAAATTGATTTTATGAGTTTTAGAGATGAATATCAAGAGAAAATGGCAAAAAAAGAGTTGGTGAACTCAAATGGTGAGTTTTAAGAGGTTAAATTGCAGTGGGTAAAACATTAAGAGCTTCAGATCTGGTTGTTAATGGTGGTTGGAAGAATTGATGTCGATGCCATTTTCGTGAATAAGTGAAGAAGATGAGGATGTGTCTGTCTTTGTCATTTTCGAAATAAATCAAATATATTCATAAGTAATGACATTTTCGTGAATTATCAGACCTACCAAGGTTAGAAGGAAGATAATGTGACATTTGTTAGAGAGAGAAAAATGCCAGGTTAGATTTGCAATTGACTTCAATTTATAGGTCATTTCTGCAAGCGATCCTTATAAATTTTGCAGATTAAAATTAACGTAAAATTATAACTATAATTAAATTGTACTGATCTAATATATATATATATATATATATATATATATATATATATAAATATCTAATCAAATCTTCTTGCATAAAATCTAAAATCTAATATTTTAAAATTCTCTTTAAAAGAAATTAATTGATTATGTTTGAAATTTTTTGAATATTAAATAGATATTATGCGATTTAAAAAGATTTCATAAGATTTGGTTTTGATTTAATTTTGATTTAAATTTTAATCATAATTGTGATATATCATTTGACTAAAATACCTTTAATGAACATTTGAAAAAATCATTAAAAAACAGTGACATTTTTAGTAATATAACACATGACTAAATATTTTTCTATAATGTTTCATATTTTAATAGTATAGACTAGAGAACCGGCCTGCACATGACGAAGGTCTGTGGCAACTTTTCATTAGGACGGGCCAGAATCTAGATACAGATTCTGAACCGGCCTGCACATGACGAAGGTCTGTGTGTTATTCCTTTTCTACGTATACAAAGATGCAAATAGCATTTACTAATACTAGATTCTGGTCCGTTCTAATGACAAAATATTTTTTTGATATTTAATTCTCTTTGTAATTATATATATTTATCAGTTTAGAAGTTTAAGCTGTTCTAACAGTTTTACTTTTTTGCGTAAATAAGATATATAGTTTTAATATGCTATAAGAACGGATGAAAATTTTAGTTTATTTATTTATTTATTATATTTTGTATGAAAAATATATTTGTGGAAGTCATAATTTAAGATATGTTAATAGTTTTATTTTCAAATAGATGATAATACTATATAATTTCTATTAATTGTATGGTTATAGTATGATTATACATTATGCTTATCGGTTTGTATATATATATATATATTTATTCATATTTATAGTTTTATATATTAAATACTATACCATTTTATTTTTTCATAAAATAATTATTTTAGTTTAAAGAATGTAATTTTACAATTATAAAACTAATTTAGGCTAACGCTTCAATCAATTAATATGTAAATATATATCCTAAGATTTTTATTTATTTTGTTTTATAGATCAAAACTTAATTAAAATTAATTTTTAATAATAGTCACAAATTATTGATAATTAAAAATGTTAAAATAGATTTAAAAGATTTTTATAAGATTTTTTTATAATTAAAAAGGAAATATACATTTGTATTTAAAATAAAAGAGATATTGAAAGATATTATGAGTTAATTAGTTAGAAATTGATTGTATACTATTGTCCTAAAAAAATTTTAAACTTTCATTGAATTGTAATGACATAAATCGTAATATAACACGATATACCAAGTTTTTTCTATAATGTTTTTTGTTTATATACTATAGATTTTTTTTTCACAAGTAGAGAACCTGTTAATCTAAAAAATTGCATATGTTTTTTCCGATTCTCCCGCACTGAAAGTGGTTGTAGCAGCTCTTGATCTCCTATTTGAGGCGGGTGTTATTCCGGATGGCATTGAAGACTTGTTTCAATCCTGTGGTTGTAATAAATTAAGTAATGCTTTTTATTTATGTTATTCTTGTAAGAGTTTCAGAATAAGTATACGTAGAGAGTACCTCACGACATTTGCAAGTTGTTAAATATTTCCTTATAAACTATATTTGTCTCACCTTCGTTGCTTGTAACAGAGGTTTCATATAGTATGTTGAAGCCTCCTGGTGTAATGACCCTTGATATAACTACATAAAACTGTCAATGGCTGAACAATGTCCTTGGTAGATAGACTGTTACGTATTTTAGGCTTTGTCATTGACTCTTATTTAATGTCATAAAATAACTTTAGCGGGAATTTTTGCCTTCGTTATGTGAATAGATGTGTGTGGTCGTTTGGAGACAACTGAATTTTTGGAACAAGTACTTTGACCCTGATATGAGTTTGTGTAATTCTCTCCTTGTATTATTTTCTTCCCAACATGTGTAATCACTAACCTGGTCCCATTGCAAAGCCCATTCTTCTGATTCAGATTGCATTACATCATTACAAGTGAAACTACTTTCAGGCATAGGCGGTGGTTAGGTGACCCTGGAGGATGGCATCAGTGTCTCCGTTTTCTACTGCATTGTACACATTGTTATATATAACCGCTCTCAGTTTTTTGAGTTTAATCTGTTGAAGTGTAATCTCTCTTGTTCTATTGCAGTGTACACATCTACAATATATTGATAAAGAAGCCTGCCTGTCTCAATTAACGTCCTTCCCTCTTATACTCTTGTCTGAATTTGGTAAGTATAATATTCCCTCATTGTCATACATTTCTTTTTTTTTTTTTTATCTTGGACTCTTGAGTTGTGCAATATGGTATTTTTTCATGGTAATATTCTTCACCATAAAGGAAAAATAGAGGGTACGGAAGACTCAAAAATAATGGATGTAGACGACTTATCCTTTGCGGGGACAAAGATTTAAACTCTGGAACCACATCTTTTCCTCCTGTGTTGATTGAGAAATCTCCAACAATGAAACCTCCAATCTTGTTTGCACTTGGTAGGTCATATTATCTTCCTCGATGCTTCTGAATAATGAGCCTAATATTGAATTCAACTGCGTTTGTCGATTCATAACGATCCCTAGCATGCCGAAATATCTTAGCTAGGTGGTTATTTGCATTAAACATCTTTATTAACTGTTCAACTGTGATGTATCCTCAAAAACTGAGGTTACAGTGGGATGATGGATGGGACTTAGGCTGGCCGTACGGCTCTTTCCTTAGGACCCGGTAGAGGTTTTGACGCTGAGTCGGTGGGATTGAATGGATCCGAGCCTGTTGCATGTATGGTGCTTGCAAACTGGACGTTGGATGGTTGAGTGGATTGAAGGTGAGTCGAGGTCACCACAAGACTGAATGGAACTGATTTTGATAAGACAAAAACTCTTGGCCAGAATCACACTAGCTAAGAACTCAGAATAAAAGAGAGAACTCTTTAAGAAAATTCGATGCTTATTGATAAATGTTGAAAAATACAACACTGTAAAGGGACCTTATATAATGGTCCTAGCAGCTGGTGTCGTCGAGGGTATTTGAAAGGAAATTACATTGAATGGAAATCGTAAGAAATAAAGAAAATGACTAAACATGTGCCAATCTAGTCTACTAAGGGAAACTGCGAATAAATCATCAAGAAATAGAAATGGTTAGTCAACAATCATATTTACAATGATTTGGACTTACTTCGTTGGTGTTGGAGCCAAGTTTGGTCGAAGAAATGGGTCGGGTGATTGTTGACTGTGCATGTGGACCCGCGCGAAACTTATGCGACCGAAATGCCAAAAATGGAAAGGACCTTAGTCTTAAGTTCTGGATGGGCATTTTGTGGACCGACCTTGATGTCATAAATCCCTGGTTCCGTAGTTGGGCCATCCGCGTCTTGGTCTGGTTACGAGTTTGGGCCGGCGTGATCCTTAAGTTTAGCTGATCCGGTTTAGTCCATCTTTTTGGTGAGGCTCATTTGATTCATTTGTTGGGCCAATTTTTCAACCTCATGTTCGGCCATCATGTTGTTTACGGCCTGGTCAAAGTCCCTTTGTAAGGCTCTAGCTCCTAAACGTGTCCTGGGTCGGGATCGCATGGTTGGTATGGCCGGTACGGGCTTGGGTCATCATACGGGTCCCATGTTGGTTCCGAGGGATACATCATCCTCTCCCTCTTCAGAAGGTTCTGACCTCAGAACCATTTCATCTGCATCAAAAGGAACTAAGTCAGATACATTGAAATTTGAAGATATTTTGAACTCACCTGGTAGGTCTAGTTGGTAAGCATTGTCGTTGATCTTCTTCGCAATCTTGAATGGTCCAATTCCTCTTGGTGCCAACTTGTGCTTCATTTCTTGTGGAAATCTGTCCGATCGCATATGTACCCAAACATAGTCGCCTGGTTCCAGAAGAACTTCCTTGCGGTTCTTGTCCGAGTTGGCTTTAGTCTTCTCATTCCTCTTCTCCATGTTTTCTTTGGCCTTCACATATAACTTATTGACTGCCTCGGCTTTATTTACCCCATTCTGGTTGATCTGGTCCTCCTTTTGCATGGGTATCGGCACTAAGTTCAGAGGAGTCTGTGGTTTGAATCCATATACAATCTCAAAATGACACAGTTTAGTAGTAGAGTGGGGTATACGATTGTAAGGAAATTTTACTAAAGGCAAACACTCCAACCAATTACGTAAGTTGTTACCGACTGTGGCCCTTAGGAGAGTGGACAAGGTACGGTTAGTGACTTCCGTCTGTCCATCGGTTTGAGGGTGGCACGTGGTGGAGAAAAGCAGGTTGGTTCCGAGCTTCCTCCACAGGGTCCTCCAGAAATGACTAAGAAACTTTGAATCTCGGTCAGAGACAATGGTCCTTGGAAGGCCGTGTAGCCTAACTACCTCTTTAAAGAATAGGTCCGCGGTTTGGGTGGCGTCATTTGTCTTGTTACAAGGTATGAAATAGGCCATCTTGCTGAACCGGTCGACCACTACGAGGATTAAGTCCTTCTTCCTGATCTTTGGCAAACCTAAAACAAAATCCATAGACAAATCTAACCAAGGCATGTGAGGAATTGGTAAAGGTATGTAAAGACTGTGAGGATGTGACCTGGATTTTGCACTTAAACAAGTGGTGCATCTGGCACAGAACCGTTCCACATCTCTTCTTTGGTGCGGCCAGAAGAAATGTTCCGCAAGTATGCTCTGAGTCTTGTTCATTCCAAAGTGTCCCATGAGGCCACCTCCATGTGCTTCTCCATTCAGCAGTTCTCGCATTGAGCTTTGAGGAACGCATAACTTCTTATCCCTGAAAAGAAAACCATCATGTTTACAGTAGGGGCCGAAAGCACCTCGGTTGCATTGTTGCTGAAGTTCTCCGAAGTCAGGATCTTCAGGGTAGAGTTCCTTGAGTTGGTCAAACCCCATGATCCTAGCATCCATGGTTGAGATCAGTGCATGTCTTCTGGATAAGGCATCATCAACTATGTTCTCCTTCCCTTTCTTGTGCTTGATCACGGAGGGGAATGTTTCCACGAATTCAAGCCACCTTGCATGCCTCTTCTTTAGGTTGGCCTGGCCTCGTAGGTACTTGAGTATCTCATGGTCGCTGTGGATCATAAACTCCTTACTGAGTAGATAGTGTTGCCATGTTTCCAGTCACCTTACTAATGCGTATAGCTCTTTGTCATAGGTCGGGTAGTTAAGGGTTGCTCCAAGTAACTTCTCACTGAAGTAAGCAACTGGTTTTCCTCCTTGCGTCAAGACTTCTCCAATGCCGGTACCTGCGGCATCACATTCAACTTCAAAGGTATGGTTAAAGTCAGGTAAAATCAAAACCGGAGCGTTGGTGAGGTGTCCTTGAGCTGTTGGAACGCCTTGTCTTGAGTTGGTCCCCACGCAAAGGCTACATCCTTCTTGATCACCGATGTTAAAGGTGCGGCTATAGTGCTGAAGTCTTTGACAAATCATAGTTAGAAGCTGGCCAAGCCATGGAAGCTCCGGACTTGTCCAATGGTGGTGGGAGTCAGCCAGTCTTGGATGGCATTGATCTTCTCCTCATCGACCTTTAGTCCCTAAGAACTTATAACAAAACCTAAGAAGACCAACTGATCAATGCAGAAGACACACTTGTTAAGATTGGCATATAGTTTTTCTAATCCCAAGGTTTCAAGAACCTTCTTGAGGTGTTCTAAGTGATCTCCTAAGAAAGTATTATATACCAAGATGTCATCAACTACGAACTTACAGATGTTGGCTCTTAGAACATGGTTCATGAGCTGCATGAAGGTACTGGGTGCATTGGTGAGGCCGAATGGCATGACCAGCCACTAATACAATCCTCTCTTGTTTTTGAATGCGCTCTTCCACTCATCACCTTCCTTCATTCGGACCTGATGGTATCCACTCTTTAGGTCAATCTTTGAAAAGATGGTGGCACCAGTTAGCTCATCCAGCATGTCATCAAGCCGTGGTATGGGGTGACGGTATTTGACAGTGATGTTGTTGATGGCCCGACAGTCCACACACATTCTCCATGTGCCATCTTTCTTGGATACTAAGATGACAGGCACTGCACATGTGCTAAGGCTCTCTCAGACATAGCCTTGTTCCATAAGTCCATGGACTTGTCGCTCCAATTCCTTAGCCTCCTCCGGGTTTACTCGGTATGCGGGCCGGTTTGGTTGGGGAGCTCCAGGTACCAAGTCGATCTGGTGTTCTATCCCTCGGATATGTGGTAGTCCTGGTGGTATATCTTCAGGGAACACGTCCTTAAAGTCGGTTAACAGCTTGAGTACTTCCTCGGGTTGGTTGACCTCCTTTGTGCCTACAAACTACCCTTCCTTGAAGATCATTAGTAGCACCTGTGTGTGGGATTCTAAAGATTTAAGGACCTTACTACGTGAAATGTAGAGACTAGTCTTACTTACCTTGTCAGCCTTAGCTCCTTTGTCCATGGCTCGCTGGAGTTCATGAACTTCTTGTGGTGTGAGGGAAGCAAGGTTACGCTTCTTGTGGTTGTGAGTGAAGCTGTAGTAGTTGGTGCGACCGTTGTGAAGGGTCTGCTTGTCGAATTGCCAAGGTCGGCCCAACAGGATGTGTCCAGCTTGCATGGGGACAACATCACAAAGAACCTGGTCCTCGTACTTGCCCACACTGAATGGCACGATGACTTGTTCTTCTATCTTGAGCTCTACTTTGTCGTCTAACCATTTGAGTATGTATGGTCGTGGATGCTTGGTCGTCTGAAGACCTAATCTGTCCACGAAATACTTGCTAGAAACATTAGTGCATGAACCACCATCAATGATAAGGCTACATACCTTGGATTGCACGGTACATCTTGAGTGGAAGATGTTTTATCTTTGGATGGTCTCCAGCTCAAAGAGTGCAGTTAAAGCTCGCCGTGTAACTAGGAGTTCTCCTACGTCGGGATAATCGACCACTTCCTCCTCAGACTCTAGTGGTTCCTCCTTGGCCTCATCTTGAGACTCGTATTCTCCATCCTCGTGAAGGATCATAACTTGGTTGGGGCATTCTCGAGCATAATGACCTTTACCCTTGCATTTAAAGCAAGTGACGTCTCGAGCTCGCTGGTTCTGTGCTTGACTTGATCCGGCACCGGCTCCCTTGTTGAGTTCTGGTGCTGGTTTCTTGAACTTAGAATTCGGCTCTGCATTCTTTCCTTTGTCTTGGCTGCGTGGAGCTGGTGTAGTCCACGTGTTCTAGGTTCGGCTGGTGGAGAAGTTCTTCCTCTTGATGTGTTGTTCAGCCTGAGTAGCTACATGTAGAAGCTCGTCTAGGTCATCGTATTGTTGCCTTTCCACCTTGTGAGTGATTCGGTCATGGAGTCCATCAATGTCTCTTGGGAGTCTTCAATTTCTAACCGGTTCTTCGAAGTTTCAAATTCTTGGAAGTACTCTTCTACGGTTCTTGATCCTTGGGATAGTTTTCTAAACCGCTTTTGTAGGTCTCGGTGGTAATAAGCTGGAACGTATCGCCTCCAAAGTTGATAACTCATATCCTCTCACCAGTTGACTGCAGGTAGACGTCGTCTTCTTTGGTCAGATACGTCTCGGTCCCACCATGCCAGGGCATTGTCCGTGAGTTGTGCGGCCGCTAGGGATACCTTCCTCACTTCTGAGTAGTTGTAATACTCAAAAATATACTCCATACGCGTTTCCCAGTCTAGGTAGGCTTCCGGGTTCATCTTGCCAGCAAACGTAGGTGGAGTTAGCTTGAGGTCCTTGCCTCCTTGATCGTCATACCCATTTTGGCATTGGTTGTGGTTCTGGCCTCGGGCCTGGATATTATGTTGTTGTTGAGCCGGGTTCTGGTTCCCGTTACCAACTCCATTGGTCGCCTCACCACCTTGGTGGTTACATTGCGCTTGGTTGTTGTTACTTTCACCAGTGGTATCAGTGGTCTCATTGTCGTGTTGCCACTGCTCCATTTGAGCCATACGGTTCTAGAGTTCTTGGAAGACGGTCATGATTTGGGCAAACTGGTTGAGTTGAGGGGTGTCTCCCATGGTTGGTACCTACAAGATCAAACGAGAATGTATGAAAGGTTTCCAAAATGTGGTTTTGAACAATATGGACCGACAGATATTTGATATGGACCAACTTAAATGTTTCGAATGCGCATGCAGATATGGTTTACTCTAGGGTGTAAAATAGGAAACAAATTATGACGGTTTTTTTTTTAATTTATATAAATGGTACTTCGAGACACTTGAATCAGTCTAAGTTCTAATTCGGGAATCCAGTGCTAAAACAGATTCGAATGCGATTCAGATTAAAATGATTGATTTGTTTCTCTTTCTTTTTAAAAAATAATGCAAGCTAAACAAGATAATTCGAATGATGAACAAGCTAAACGATTCTTATGTTTTTTTTTTTTTTTTTTGTATAGAATGAAAACAAGGAACAAAATGAATAAAAATGCAAACAAGGATTGATAGAACCTGATGTGGAGCCGTTTTAGGCTCTGATACCAGATGATGTATCCTCAAAAACTGAGGTTACGGTGGCATGATGGATGGGAACATAATTTGCTTACCAAATGCATCAGATTTAGTGGCAACAAAATCAATTCAAAAAGTCAAACTTCAGAAAAATCGCTTAGATGCAGCGTGCATCAGATTTAATGGCAATGCTTTGGAGGAGGGAGGAAATGGCAGTCCAAGCTTTGGCAATGGCATTTAATGGAGGTGGAGGACGAAAAGTATGAAGGAAATCGAGAGGGAGCGCGGTGGCGGGGGGGGGGTGATGGATATCTAGTCATGGTAGGCCATAGACCAAGCACCCGGACCATGCAGGTCGTGGAGCACAGGATGGAGCATCAAGACCCGGATTTTAGGAACCCCTTCCTAAATCCATTTTTAGGAAGCCCTTCCTAAAGTCTTCCTAAAAACGCTTCAACTGTCCAACAAATGAAATGAAGACTACTTTGGATTTGATCAACATTCGACCAGGCCTGCTGAATACTTGTCAAAACCCATTCCAGAAGCCAACTATCCAATTCTACAAAGGCCAGACGAATTTAATCAGATCAAGAGCAATTTTGACTTTAAAAGTCATTCAAACTTCATTAAAAATTAGTCTAAGGCATTAACCAGGTGCTAGTTTCGATTGGCTTTGTTTTTACCACATTCTACCTAGTTTTTAATACCTTTGTATGCTATTTAAACACAATTTCGTGGTTAATGAAAGATAGACCTGTTTTGATTTGAAACCTTGTGTTTTGTGAGAGAGTATTTCTCTTCTGTTCCTTGTGAACATTTTCTGTTGAATTGGTTAAGGGTTACTTCCATTCAGCAAACCTCCTTTGGTAAGGGTTACTTCCATTGGAGTTGGGTATACCAAAGGTCTTCCGCAGCCTTTGACGCTCCCATCGATCCACATCAGCTTGGTCTCTGGTGCTAGTAGCCCTTAGATCGAAGGCATATCCAAACTTACCAACATCAGAGTGATCATCCTCAGACAGGATTCTGTCAAGTGGTATCAGAGCCACTCTGAAGTTTGGTATCTCTATCTCTATTTCAACTTCTCAGCTTCCACAAATTTCTTTTCTTTCTATCTGTTTGCTAGTTGAGTCAGCCTCAATCCCAGATCAAAAAAAAAAAAAAAAGAGAAAGCAAAAATCGAATTAAAAAAAAAGAGAGATCTAAAAGAGGAGGACTTGCTCAACCAACTAGCCAAGAAAATCTTGCAATCTGTCTATCTTCATCTTCTTGGAATCCCTTGCCAAGATCTGATTTGGTTTGCTTGGAACATTGGAAAAATCTTTGAGTGACAAAAAATCAGAGAGTTAAACACTTGTGAGGGTGAGGAAACAAACACTTGAGAGTGAGAGATTTATGATTTGCTAATTCGTGTGTTAAGTGACTTTTCAGGATAAGATGTTTGGTCTTCAGAAAAAATCTAGCCAGGAGAAAATTGCACAACAAGGAGTTTTCAAATCTCCATCTAAAACTTTGTTTGGTAAGAAGCAACCGGTTTTTAGAAATAAGAAACAGTTTGCTTTTGATGGGTTTGATTGTGTGCAGGAAAGGCCACGCCTAAGGAGGTCACATGAAAGGTCTAATTGGGGAGGCAGAGAGGAATCACAACCGGCCAGAAAAAAAGCAGAACACATTCTCAGCCTTGGTGATCAAATTAGTTCTCTTAAAGCTAAACAGATTCAGGATATGCTTAGGAGACAAGATCAATTTGAAAAATTGCAAAACCAGTTTCTGAAAAAACTCATGGCCGTGGATAATAGCCAGAAGGAGAGTGAAAACCCACACCAACCAATCAGTACTGGAGCTGACCAACCTTTCTTCATCAGTGCAAAACCTAAAGGTATCTCTGAATTCTCTGTTTTGGAGAATATTGCTGATCCATCTTGTTTGTGTCAAGACAGGGTATCAATCTCAAGAGGATGCCACAGCAAGGACGTCAGTGAGCTAGGGGACATGGTCATGCCTATGGTGTTTGATGAAGAAGCTGATAGCATCACTGAAGAGAAGGAAGAACTCGAAGATGCTTTGCCAATCTTTGATAGGTATGAAGATGAGCAGTTGGAGTGTAAGATGTCTTGTAAGGATAAGAGTCTTATTCCTTCTTCTGAATTTGATTTTGTGCTTGAAAGTGAACAAGCCTGTGATGAACTAACCAGTTTAGAAGCGGAGCAGCCGAGTTGTGTTGTTTCAATCTCACAGGTCCAAGAAGAAAACTCACCAGAAAAAGCACAAAGGAGATTGCCATTGAATTGGAGCAGCCAACTAGCCATGAACCAGGATCCGTTCTGAACGCAATTCCTTATGACTACCAAGATCACTGTAAGGAACTTGATTTGGATTGGAGAAATCATAATTTGTTTGTGTTGGTTTCTGCTCATGAAGAAAAACAATTTGGCTTAGAAAATGTGAAAGAATTTTGTGTTTCTGGATTTGTTTTTGATAAACTGATCCAACCTTTTGAGACACCTGATCATGAGAATTTCTTTATGCCAAAATGTGTTTTGTTTGACAAATTTTGTGGCTTTGAATGTTCTTTAGGAGTTTCTTTGAGTGAGAAAACAGTTGAGCTGTTTAGAGCTAAAACGGAGTTAGCACTTGTTGAAACTTATCCTAAGTTTAACACATCTGTTGAATAACTTTTTGGGCTTGAAAGCATAAAAGATTTTGTCTATGCCTTTTGCACATATGATGTGGTTTTGCTAGTATTTGTGGAAGGACAGGGAAAACAGGATAGGGAATCTGACTCTAATTTAAAAATGATCCAAGTTCCTGTCAAGCAAAACGTTTTTCAACCAAGAAGGAAGGACTTGATCCATGTTCGAATTCAAAAGACTGTAGGCAAAGAGAACCAACGAATGACTTATCAGCCTAGAGATTGGAATTGGAAGTACTTGAGGAAAACCTTATTATTTCAAGGAAGTTCCATTCTAAATCTTTACTTCGGCATTGCCCTTATGTCTATTTGTTTGGTGTTTGTGTCTCATTCTGACTTGTTTCCTTTTGATGTAGGTGACAAGGATTTGAGAACAAATCTTTTTCAACAGGGGGGGAATGATGGATATCTGGTCATGGTAGGCCATAGACCAAGCACCCGGACCATGGCGGTCGTGGAGCACAGGATGGAGCATCAAGACCCGGATTTTAGGAACCCCTTCCTAAATCCATTTTTAGGAAGCCCTTCCTAAAGTCTTCCTAAAAACGCTTCAACTGTCCAACAAATGAAATGAAGATTACTTTGGATTTGATCAACATTCGACCAGGCCTGCTGAATACTTGTCTAAACCCATTCCAGAAGCCAACTATCCAATTTTACAAAGGCCAGACGAATTTAATCAGATCAAGAGCCACTTTGACTTTAAAAGTCATTCAAACTTCATTAAAAATTAGTCTAAGTCATTAACTAGGTGCTAGTTTCGATTTGCTTTGTTTTTACCACATTCTACCTAGTTTTTAATACATTTGTATGCTATTTAAACACAATTTCGTGGTTAATGAAAGATAGTCCTGTTTTAATTTGAAACCTTGTGTTTTGTGAGAGAGTATTTCTCTTCTGTTCCTTGTGAACATTTTCTGTTGAATTGGTTAAGGGTTACTTCCATTCAGCAGAGTTACTTCCATTGGAGTTGGGTAAACCAAAGGTCTTCCGCAGCCTTTGACGCTCCCATCGATCCACATCACCTTGGTCTCTGGTGCTAGTAGCCCTTAGATCGAAGGCATATCCAAACCTACCAACATCAGAGTGATCATCCTCGGACAGGATTCTATCAGGGGAGGAATAGTCTGACCCGATCCGAGAATCCAATCGATTGGACGCGGGTTTGGATCCGTTACCCACCCGCGGGTGGGTGATTGAGTTTCAGTTTTTTTTTTTCAATTAATGAAGGACAAAAGTGGTATTGCACATTCAAGAGGCACATCTAGAATAATTATGGGTAAGATAGTTTTTTCCCACAGAATGGGACATTTCAGACGTCAACCCAAGTGAAATGGTATTGTTCCCAAAGGTATCTTGTAGGGAGTTCTGTATACCCAAAGAGCATCATCAAGCTTGGAAGCCCAATACTTCCTTGTTGTTCCCACAGTTTTCTGCAAGACACTCTTGATTTCCCTATTGGAGATTTCGACTTGCCCACTAGTTTGAGGATGGTAGGGATATGCAACCTTGTGTTTCACACCATTTTATTCAGCAAAATTTCTAAGATCTTGTTTATGAAGTGGGATCCTTCATCACTAATGACCACTCTAGGTACACCACACCTTGGGAAAATGATGGATTTGAACATCTTGATCACCACTCTTGCATCATTTTTGGGACTTGCCTAAGATTCAACCCACTTGGACACATAGTCCACAGCCACTAATATATACTCATTATCAAAACAGGATGAGAATGGTCCCACGAAATCAATCCCCCACACATCAAAAAATTCAACTTCCAGGATGAAGTTATGTGTCATTTCATTCCTCTTGCTTATATTCGCTTGTCTTTGGCATGAATCACACCTAGACACAAATCGTTGAGCATCTCGGAATATAGTTGGCCACCAATATCCTGCTTGTAGCACCTTAGAGACTGTTGAATGTGGCAAAATATCCAGGATATGAGGAACCATGGCAATGGAACAAAATTTCCTGAATTTCCACTTTAGCTACACATTTTCTGAATACTCCATCAGTGCAGTGCTTGTATAGGTAAGGCTTATCCCAAAAGTAGTGCCTTATGTCCTTTAGGATTTTCTTCTTCTTGTTGCCCACAAAATCCTTAGGTTCTTACTCAGCAGAAATGTAGTTGGTTATCTCTCCAAACTAGGGTATCTTTGTGTGCATTGCCTTATCGATTTGATTGCAAAAGTAGGTCAGAGAAGGTTCTCCAAAATGGAGCGGGTGGTCCACGACATGGCACACACTTATAGCAGAAATTAGTTATTCAGGGAGGCTGTCATCTAGAGGCATCTCAGTCTCTACTTTCATCCTAGACAGATGATCTGCAATACCATTCTCATCTCCCTTCTTGTTTATAATCTCCAAATCGAATTCTTGTAGCAAAAGAATCCACCTTAAAAGCCTCGGTTTGGCGTCCTTCTTAGTCAGCAAGTACTTCAGTGCAGCATGGTCTGTGTGCACAATGACTTTCAATCCAACAAGGTATGATCGAAATTTCTCAAAAGAGAAAAAATCGCTAGAAGCTCATTCTCCGTGATGGCATATCTGCATTGAGCCTCATCCAGAGTTCGGCTTGCATAGTAGATGACATGCAGCTTCTTGTATTTTCTCTGACCCAGAACTGCACCAACTGCATAGTCACTTGCGTCTGTCATAATCCGAATGGCAACTCCCAGTCTGGTGGCTGCACCTTTGATCGTGTGAAAAGCATCAAGGTAGGCACAGTCAAATTCAAACTTCACCTCCTTGCACAACAGCTGTGTCTAGATATCTTGGAGAAGTCCTTGATGAACCTCTTGTACAACTCAGAATGACCCAGAAAACTGTGGATCCCCTTGACCGATGTAGGCGGCTGCAACTTCATCATAACCTCTATCTTCGCCTTATCGACCTCAATACATTGTTCTGAGATTCGATGACCCAACACGATCCATTTCTCACCATAAAGTGGCACTTCTCCCAGTTCAAAACCAGATATTCTCTTCACATCATTGAAGTACCCTGCACAAATTCGACAAATAGACAGAAAAGGAGCTTCCATAGACAGAGAAATCGTCCATGAAAGCCTCCATAATGTCTTCGGTAATGTCAGTAAAAATCGACATCATGTACCGCTGGAAAGTCGTCGGAGCATTGCACATGCCAAATGGCATGCACCGGTAAACGAATGTGCCATAAGGACATGTGAATGTCGTCTTCTTCTGGTCATCCAGATGGATTGAGATCTGAAAGAAACCAGAGTAACCATCTAGAAAACAGTAGTAAGGGTGGTTAGCCAATCATTCAAGCATTTGATCAATAAAGGGCAAAGGAAAATGGTCTTTTCGGGTTGCAGCATTCAATTTTCGATAATCTATACACATCTTATGACCAGTTAAAGTCCTAGTTGATATCAATTCATTTATATCGTTTTTGATGATAGTGATTCCACCTTTCTTAGGAACTACATGAATAGGACTAACCTAAGTACTATCAGAAATATCATAGATCACACCAGCCGCTAGAAGTTTCATTATCTCTTTCTTAACAACATCTTTTAGATTCGGGTGTAACCTCTTCCGATGTTCTATATAACTCATCGATTCATCTTTTAGATGTATCCTATGCATGTAAAGATCAGGAGAGGTTCCAGTGATATCATCAAGTGAGTATCCTAAGGCTTTCCTATACTTTCTAAGTTCACACAAAAACAAGGCAACTTCCACATTGTTCAGTTCAGAGTTCACTATGACAGGGTATGTAGAGTTTGTTCCAAGGAAATCGTACCTTAGCCCAATAGGAAGTGTTTCAGCTCAAGTTTAGGAGATTTCAGCTCGCTCCAAGGGCCATCAATCAGACTTGACTTCAGAGCAGGTGCTCCTAAATTCAGAGTGGATGCTCCATTGTTGATTTCTGCAGTCGAGTTCTGCCATTCTCCTACACTCATGTAAGCTACCATCTTCTCCACTCTAAGGCTTGAATCTAGCATCTTTGCAAACCCATCAGAATCCTCACTCAGAAAACCATGTCTTCCTTAAGCCATAGTCAATTCAACCTCCTAAGGATCAGTAGATAAAGCATCTTCAACCACTTCTTCTGAGATTGCATCATCTCCTTCAGTGGTGAAAGTCTGCCATCTAGCATGGGTCTTCTCTGAAACTTATTCATTTCAAACTTCACCATAATATCTCCCAGCTTGAGATCAAGCACCCCACTCCTTACATCGATTATTGCACCTTACATCGATTATTGCACCCCTGCTGTGCAGAGGAATGGTCTACCCAAAATCAGAGGGTCTCTTGGTTTTTCATCAAGCTCCAGAACCACAAAATCTATCTGCACGGATTAGAGTGTTCCCTATCTTCACATGCAAATTCTCAAGAATTCCAACTGGCAGCTTTGTTGATCTATCAGCAAAAACAAGGGAAATCATTGTTGGCTTAAACTTGGTGAAACCCAGTCTCTTAGCCACAGAGTATGACATAAGATTTACACTTGAACCCAAATCGCAGAGAGAGCAAACGAATGTCATAGGTCCTATTTGCATAGATAAAACAAATCTCTCTGGATCTCCCATCTTCTTGAGTACCTTGTTTTGCAATACAACACTGCAGTCTTTTGAAATTAACATCACATTCTCATCCTCAGCTACCCTTCCAACCAGCAGTCCTTTCAAGTACCTCTTCAAAGAAGACATCATTTGGGCAGCATCAACCAAAGGGAGTTTAATGGTTATATCTTGAAGCATCTCCTTGCATTTAGCCTACTCTAGGTCCTTGCGGGACTTCCTAGGTGGGATTGGGTTGGGTACTTTGGGTATGTAAACCCTTTCCGGAGTTGTTGCAGGTTTTTCTGCAGATGTGGATAGAGCACCTTGATGGAGCATGTGCTCCGTCGATGGGCTTGGGGTGCTCCATCGCAAAAATCTCCGTCTGGAGCACCCTGGGAGGGAAACGGAGCATGTGCTCCGGATTTTGAGGGATGCTCCTTTGACTTTTCTTCGCTAGGAGCATGCTGTTCCTCCTGGAGCAGGAGCTCCTCAGCTATTTCCTTCCATTTTTTTCGATTTCTGAGCTGTTGCTGCAACAACTTGGAGTGTCTTCCCACTTCTTAATTCAATGGCATTGATGTACTCAACTATAGGATTCTCAGGCTTCCCAGGAAGAGTTCCAGGAGTTCTCTTGACAGCTTCTGCAGTTTTTGCAACTTGAACATCCAATTTTTTCATATGGGTCCACATACCCTTATCCTTGCAATTCATATCACTTTACATGTGATCAACCTTGGCATTGATCTCAGAAAATGACTTCTGCTGATTAAGTAGCAGCTGTTGCATAAGGTTCTTCAAGTCATCTTGGGAATTATTTGCAGAGCTTGAAGAAGACTGCATATGGGTGAACTGCGATTTTTGTTGTCCTCCTTGGAAACGATTTTTCCCCTTGTTGGTGATGAACTGCTTTCCTTGTGAATTGTTGGAGTAGCTTTTCTGAAACCCACATTCTGAGAAAGCTGATTTTGCCCTCCTTGTTGTTGTGGATACACTTGGTCTTGTGGATTTTCCACATTGGTGCTCCTATAGGACAAGTTAGGGTAGCTCATGTAGGTTTGGTTGAACCCACGATTTTGCATAAAAGTTTTCCCATTCACATAGCTGACCTCTAGATAATTATAATCATGTTCATCCCCAAACTCCTTAGATAGAAATGCTTCTCCATTCTCATCTACAAAATGGACTGTCTTTTGGCTCCCCTTTAGCAAATTGTTTACCTTAGTTGTGAGCTCATCAATATTTGGAGCTTCCACAGTACTGATCTTTCTTGTTCTGTCATACTCAGAAGACTTGTTGGTAGAACTTGCAACCAAGTTCTCAATCAGCTCAAAAGCACCCTCTTTGGACTGTGTCATCAAAATGGCCATTGCTACCAGTATTAACAGCATTCATATAATCTCAGTCAACACCATCATAGAAGGTACCCATAATTTCTATATCAGTGAACCCATGATGAGAACACTCTCTCCTGTACACTTTAAACCTTTTCCAAGCCTCACAAAAGGCTTCTCCGGAATATTTCCGGAATAAGGATATCTTGTTCCTCAAAGATGCAGTCTTGGACTTTGTGTAGAAGTGATCCAAGGATGTTCATCTCCACTCAGTCCATGTTGTCAAAGATCCAGGTGGCATGACTTAAGCCAGCGTGAAGCTTTGTCCGCCAAAGAAGATGGGAACAGCTTACACTTCAAAAAGTCGTGAGACACTCCATTTGAACCGGTTGTGCTGCAGATTTCTTCAAAGTTTTCGATATGGTCCATCAGAATTTCTGCAGGCAACCCATGGAATAAATGCTGCTTCACCAAAGTAATCATTTGAGGCTTGATCTCGAAGTCTTGCCTCTAAATTGTGGGTGGAACAATCACAGCCCTATTTTGATAGAAGGCATGCGGATTGTCCTTGTCTCCAATGGCAGGCTGTTGCTGTCGCTGTTCTCGCAGTTGCTCCATCTCTTGACGAAGCCTTTACAGCTCAGCAGCGATTTTAGTATTGGCTCTATCATCCATATCCACGGTCTCTGGAACACAAACAGCCTCAGAAAGAGGAACAGTAACAGGAACAGGAACAAGAGCAAGCACAGGTGCAGCTCGGTTTTGCAAGTTTTCTTGTTCCGTTCTCAACAGCTCTTCGTTGGTTAGGATGACGAGATATTTGGATTTCTTGCTGCTTGTGATTGTTGTGGTCATACACCTAAAACACACACACTAGAGAGAAGAAGAAAAAAGTTAGAAATATTTTAGGCTAAAATTCAAACAAAAAAATAGAGGTAACGAATTGGTTCCGGTCGCAACGGCACCAAAAACTTGATAAACTGGAACTAGTGCTTTATTTCCTACTGTAAGTGCACAATATATAATTGTAATATATAAGAGTTTGATTTCCTAAGGACAAGTGTTACATTATGAACCTACAAGGAATTGAAAAGCAGCTAAGTAAGCAAGTTAGACCATTGAACTTTCGCAGGAAATTCAGAGCAAATGATCGAACAACTATTCAGAGGATAATTAAGCACAAGTCTTGAACTCAAACATAAAGATAATATCAATCAACTGTCATGGCATCAACAACTTTGTCTAACAACCTAAAATCCTAAACTGTCATTTGGTCCTAAAATCGCAGACAAGCATTATTGCATAGGTTCGATATGTTCACGATTTGTCTATAACATCAACTGTTTTTGGTTAAGGATAAATCACTCACCAAGGTCTCTTCTAGCAACCTATTACATTTTTGATTAATAGATTAACCTAAAATCATGAATCAAGTGATCATTTCAATTCAGGCATTAAGGCTAACAAATGATGAAGATAATCAATTCAAATCTCTATTTTTATTCAATCCATTCATTCATGTATACCATTGAAATCCTTGATCTAACTAGAAAATCTACTCATACATGGAAGAAGAAAAAACAACAATAGATGAAATGGAATACATGAAATATATGATAGAAATGACAAGTGTTCAGAATTATTCTCAAGTGTAGCAGAGATTCTTCTCCCAAATCTTACAAGTAGAAATTCTTAGGTGGTTGTTTAGGTGGCTGTTAAAGTAGTGGCTGTCGTAGATGGTAGTGCCGGTTTTAACTACTTGGAAACACTAACATCTTTAGATGTTTTTTTGTAACTCTATATGATCAGATGTTTTGTCTAATTGAAGAACTTTATCTTGATGTATTCTTCATCTTAAAACTTATGTTATCATCTTTTCTACTGTATTATATGATCTCATTTGGTTTGTGGTTTCATTTGCTTTCAATTTTGTGTCTTTATGTTTCAATTTTTCAATGCACAAATCAATTTGCAGATTGGTGGTAAAACAAAACCACTGATTTGTGGTTTGTGACAAATTGTGTCACCAATAGCTACAAACAATCTGTGGCTATAGCACAACGAGCTATGGACAATTTTGTGTGTAGTTGTGGAAATAGTTGCCACAAAAACCGTTGTGGCAAATAGTGTCTCTACAAGCCACACCTCTAATCGTGGCTATCCGTCGAAAGAGACACGGACAAACTTGTGGCTAGTTGTGGCATAAATTTGGTCTTTTGATATCTTTGGATGTGAGACACAAATGAAGTTGTAACATCCCGATTTCTGGTATATGTGGAGAGGTTAAAAGAATTGATTTGGCTACCTATGTCACCAAAGTGCACTTATTTTTCGGTTGCACATCCAGAGAAAACTCCAAGGTTAAGCGTGCTTGAGCTGGAGTAGTCAAATGATGGGTGACCTACCGGGAAGTCACTCGCGGTACCGTGTGAGTGAGGCCAAAACACGGGAAACGGTCACGTGGTGATTGCAGGGTCAGTATATCATGCCTTTCAAACCTCTCGATTAATGTTCCGACCGTCGGACAGGGGTGGGCCGGCCCATGGGCCTAGTGAGAGGACATGGGGGGCCCACTGGTAGGGGCGGTTGGGATGTTTATAAGTGGTATCAGAGCTGGTTTTCTGTTCCAGTTCTGACCTGGGTGGCATTTTGGGACCTGTCTTGGTGTGCAACGAGTACGTTGCACTCTGTGAGTGGGGGTGTATTGTAACATCCCGATTTCTGGTATATGTGGAGAGGTTAAAAGAATTGATTTAGTTACCTATGTCACCAAAGTGCACTTATCTTTTCGGTTGCACATCCAGAGAAAACTCCAAGGTTAAGTGTGCTTGAGCTGGAGTAGTCAAAGGATGGGTGTCCTACCGGGAAGTCATATGCGGTACCGTGTGAGTGAGGCTAAAACACATGAAACAGTCACGTGGGGATTGCAAGGTCAGTATATCATGCCCTTGAAACCGCCCGATTAATGTTCCGACCGTCGGACAGGGGTGGACCGGCCCATGGGCCTAGCGAGAGGACATGGGGACCCACTGATAGGGGCGGTTGGGGCGTTATAGAAGTCGTGGCTAGGTCGTGGATAATATAGTCACGGATAGCTACGAATAGCTACGGTTGAACGATATCCACAAGCTTATAGCTAAAAATGTTTTTGTGGCTAATGTTGAAATAGCCACGAAAATTGGACTATAGCCACAAAAATGTAGTGGCTATGAGCGGGTTTCCTTGTAGTAATTTTTTATTTAAATTTAAATTCTTTTACTTTAAGAACCTGCTCTAATAGCCAGGGTTGAACATGGTCTAAGATTTCAAATACCGATTTAGAAAGAGAGTTTCAGGGTGAAGTGGTCAGCACAATTTCTGTGAAGAATGATAGTTTTAATAGACCGGTGGAGCTAAGATTTATCATGAAGAGACATCTAGTTAGAAGGGTCATCTCGCTCGGAAGAGCATCTGACCTGAAAGGGTGTCTGGCTCTAATGAATCATGTGACCCGAAGGGAAATCTTATTCCGAAGGGGGAAAGCGTCTGGCCCGAAGGGCATCAGGTCCAAAAGGACAGCAGATCCAAAGGAGCATTAGGTCCAAAGGGACGTCAGGTCCCAGAGAGCATCAGGTCCAAAGGAACACCAGGTCTGAAAAAGTGTTAGATCCAAAAAGGCATCTAGTCTGAAGGGTATTTGGTTCCATGGAACATTTGGCACATCTGATAGTTGGTTCATATGGCACTCTAAAAGTGCATCTGATACATCTGATATGAAGCATGTCTGGTACATATGGCACTGTAACCTGCATTTGCTATGTCTGAGACAAAGGAAAAGTCTGGTGCATCTGAGGCAAAGTAGAAGTATCGTACAATATATTTGTGTAGTAGATACGTATGTTTGGAAAACTTTGAGTCAAGGAGAATTCAACTCAAGGTTGACATTTGTTAATATGCCTTGAATTTGACATTGCAGAAGACATAAGCTAAAACAACAAATTGGATAAGGTGTAAGCTATCACAATAATACACTAGGTGTTATTTTCATGGCACCTTGCAGAAGGTATAAGCTACGCAGAAAACTGTATAAATTATTAGCTATCTAGCAGAATGTAGAAGATGTAAGTAATGCAGCAGAGTGTAGAAGATGTAAGTAATGCAGTAGAGTGAAGAAGGTATAAGCTACCTAACTGGTCATTCAATCCTATTTTGTTACCTACAGGTTTTTACATAAGTTTAAGATTTTTTTTTTTTTTTAACTCGTAAAAGTTGAAAATTTTCTATAGCTTTCTACCACATGAATTTTCTAGAAGTCAACATATTTTCATCATTTAAAAAGAAATAGAAAAAAACCTTTCAATTTTTCTTATTCGTCATTATGATAATAAATTTTTCATAATCTGAAAATATTATATTTTAAGAGATTAAATTTATATATTTTTAGAAAATTTAAAATTTTAGTTACTAAAAATTTAATTAAATGAAATTAATATTTACAGTTCTGTTAGATTTGCATATATTTTTTTATTTCTATTTGAATGAAATATATATTTATTTGCTTATATTTATTATAATAGAAGTTTTTAAATGCTATAATTCAATTTAGACAGAAAAAATATTTAAAAGTTGATGAAGAAATAGTTGATATTTAATTACATGTAAAGCGGCGGTGGAAGGTGCAACGGGAGGGAAATCGACAATTTCGCTGAAAGTATGATTTTGATATGTAAAATTTGTTTTTTTTTAAAAAAGTGACATGTCATTCTCTCCAATGCTGATGTGGCAACATAAAAAATAATCTGTAACACCCGTCTCATCCTCACTCGAGAACAGCGTGCCACTAAACACATCTTAAAGCTCAAATACTTCATTTAATAAATACGACTTGATTTCCGGAAATCCTTAAATAAATCAACAACTAAAATATCTCGAATAAATCATAAAACCGAACTCAAAACAAAATACGAAGAAAACATGAAAATCCCAAAATAGCACCAGGTCCGACACACATCCACTACTCGTCCGTCTCACCTGAAAGGAAGGAAAAAGAGGGGTGAGTAACAAGGGAGTTACTCAGTGAGGTTGGGGATGCTAATCACAGAAAACGCAGTTCCGATCATAGCACTCCAAAAATAGAAACATGACTAAACATGAGCAAACACAGCACCTAAAGTACCCAAACAACAAACAACGGTCCTATTGACGGCTCCAGTGACCGCCGGCACCCCCCCCCTCCCCTGAAGAGGACAATATGGAATCAGTGTCCAACGGCACCGCCCGAAGACGATTTATCGATCTCTAATGGTACTAGACAACAGATCAACTGAGCTGTCAGCACCACTACACACACAACACGCGACGCAAGTACAGAAGTCACGTCTATGTACCCCCGCAATCCTATCGTCTAACAACTTAACTAACTATATAATTAAACATGTTTAAAAGAACAATTATCATTCTAATGCACATACAATGGGTTCAATCATCTATAATCCTAAGTCAGATTTACAAGCAAAACTACGTAGACTCGATCAGAGAAGACAGATCACATTTAATATTTGATTCCATCTAAGGCGTCCTAGAAGGAAGTATGGAATTCATCGAAAAATCCCTCACCTTAGCAAAAACGGAGCTTAACTGCTGCTTCTGCGCTCCGGATGCTAAAACGGATGATAAATCTGAAATCAGAATGAAAAATCGAGTGAGAACGGCTTTCGAACGGCGAAAAAACAGTTAACTGGTCAACCTGGTCAAAGTCAACGGAAAAGTCAACGGTCAATGGTCAAAGTCAACGGTCAACGGTCAAAGTCAACGGTCAGACCAGTCAAAGTCAAACCGGACTCAAATCGAACACAAAACCGGACGAGACAGACCAAACCGGACCAAACCAGACTAAACCAGACTCATAATTAAACCAGACCTAAACCGGACCAGACCGAGTTGACACGGTAAACTCGGTGAGTCACTGAGTCAACTCAGCGAGTCACCGGCGAGTCAAGGCGGCGACGGCTTACTGGAAAAGTCACCGGCGGCGGCGGTGGCGATGGCGGAGAGGCGGCGGCGCGTGAGGCACACACGCGAGCTTTTGACCGCACGTGAGGGCGCGTCCGGTGGCGGATCGGGCAGATCTTTGGCTCTACGGCTTTGTCTCATCGTCTTGAATCCGATGGTGGTCTTGGATGTGAAAAATTCCACACGGTTAGAAAGTTATGGGCGATTTACTGGTCGGCTTGAAGAAATAACAATCGAAAACGGTTTTTGAGAATACCTTTCACTCGGATCCGATGCAGGGCTAGAAGGACTATGAGATTGCAGAGGCACAACGATCTTAACACTTCCCGGAGATTTGATTTCTGCAGAGTTTCGACGCTGTTAGGCTTTCTGAAGGAAAACAAAGGAGGCACAATCTATTTAAAGGGAGAAATACCTAGGGTTTCCTGCAGACTTATTGGGCCTTGCTGGGCCTGAGAAAATGGGTCGTTACAATTCTCCCCCACTAACGAGGAATTCGTCCCCGAATTCAAATCCTGACCTGCCTGCTTAATCACATCCTGAAAAAGCTCGGGGTAGTCTAACTGCATCTGAGACTCGGACTCCCAGGTCTCCTCCTGGATCTCGTCTCTCTCCCAGCAAACTCTGACCATCTCCGTCACTACCCCCTGAACTTCCTTGGCTTGCCGCTCAAGAATTGCCTCTGGCTGGCAAAGCGCAGACAAATCCTTACTGATATCTCTCGGTGGCTGCTGCAAAATGAGCTTTGGCTCCCGAACAACTTTCCTCAGAACTTACACATGAAAAACGTCGTGGAAGTTGGACAACTCCTCTGATAATGTCAGGCGATACGCTACTGTCCCAATCCGCTCAGTAATAAGATAAGGTCTCATATATCTCGGCTTAAGCTTCTTCAGCTTCCGGGTCTTAGAGCCTCCTCCCTGAAAAGTCATCATCTTCAGATATACTAAGTCACCCACCTCAAACTCTAAATCTCTTCTGCGCTTATCTGCATAACTCTTCTGACGATCAAGGGCTTCCTTAAGCCGTCTCTTGAGCATTTCTACTTGCTCAAGTGTCTCTTGAACCAGTGCTGGTTTTATGCCTCGGTGCTCTCCCACCTCTGTCCAACAAAGTGGTGTACGACACGGACTACCATAAAGAGCCTCATACGGTGCCATGCCAATACTGGAATGGTAGCTGTTGTTGTAGGCGAACTCTGCCAACGGTAAGTATCGGACTCAACCCCCTCCCAATCCAAAACACAAGCTCTGAGTATGTCCTCCAAAATCTGAATAGTCCTGTCTGACTGACCATCTGTCTGCGGATGATAAGCTGTACTCATATGAACCTGAGTCCCTAATGCCTTCTGAAAGGCTCGCCAAAAAGTGGAAGTGAACTTCGTGTCACGATCTGACACTATACTGACTGGCACTCCATGCAACTTCACAATCTCGGCAATGTACTTGCGCGCTAACTGATCTGCTCCATTGGTTTTCTTAATCGCCAACAAATGAGCTGACTTGGTGAGTCGATCCACAATAACTCAAATGGCATTCTTCCCGCCAACTGCTGCCGGTAATCCTGTGATGAAGTTCATAGTCACCATGTCCCATTTCCACTCTGGTAGTGGCAGATTCTGCAACAATCCACTAGGTACCTGATGTTCTGCCTTAACCATCTGACATGTCTGACAACACGATACAAATGTAGCCACATCCCTGTTCATACCAGTCCAATGATAATATCGCTTAAGATCCCGGTACATCTTGGTATTTCCTGGGTGAATGGAGAAACGCGAATGATGTGCCTGCTGCAAGATCTCTCTCCTTAACTGCTCATCATCTGGTACACACACTCGGTTTCTATACAGAAACATCCCATTTGCTGCAGTATCGTAGCCGTCAATCTTCTTCTCAAACTGGTTACACAAAGCCTCATCCCTCTTCTGTGCATGTCTTATCCTCCATAACAGATCTTCATGATCCAATGCCTGAAGACCAACAGTATCATCATCTACAGTAACTGCACACAATTTGAGACTAGCAATCATCCCAGTCAGCTCCTGGACCTCTTTGGGCCCTGATACATCACTCCTGCGCTTACTCAAAGCATCTGCCACCTGATTAACTTTTCCGGGGTGGTAAGTGATCTCCAGATTGTAATCTGCTAACAACTCGATCCATCTGCGCTGCCTCAAATTCAAATCTGCCTGAGTAAAGATGTACTTCAGACTGTGGTGATCAGTGAGAATCTGCACCTTCTCCCCATAAAGATAAGCTCTCCAAATCTTAAGGGCAAAAACCACAGCTGCCAACTCTAGGTCATGAGTGGGGTAGTTAGCCTCATGGGGCCTCAACTGACGAGATGCATATGCAATGACCTTACCCTCATGCATCAAAACACACTTCAAACCAGATCCAGACGCATCAGTGTACACTGCATATGGTACTCCTGGCCGCGGAAGTACCAATACTGGTGTCCTTGTCAAAAGCCTCTTCAGGTCGGTGAAACTCTGAGAACAAGCATCTGTCCACTCAAACTTGACATCCTTGCCTGTCAACTGTGTCATCGGCTAAGCTATACTGGCAAATCCATTGACGAACTTCCGGTAATATCCTGCTAGACCCAAGAAACTGTGAATCTCAGTAGCACTCCTAGGCGTGGGCCACTCGGTAATGGCTGTGATCTTCTCCGGATCTACCTCGACTCCTGCTTCTGAAACCACGTGACCCAGAAATCCAATCCGCCTCTGCCAAAATCTGCAATTACTCAGCTTGGCAAACAACTTCTGCTCTCTGACCCTCTCCAGTACCATCCTCAAATGCTCTGCATGCTCATCTCAGCTCCGGGAATAAATCAAGATGTCGTCGATGAAGACAATCACACACTGGTCTAGGTACTCACGAAACACATCATTCATCAGCTTCATAAATGCTGCTGGTGTGTTCGTCAACCCGAACGGCATCACCACAAACTCATAGTGCCCATAACGTGTCCGAAAAGCTGTCTTACGTACATCCTCCTCAGCTATCGCAATCTGATGATACCCTGATGCCAAATCGATCTTAGAGAACCATGAAGCCCCCTGTAACTGATCCAGCAACTCATCAATCCGCGGCAATGAATACTTATTCTTGATAGTCACCTTATTCAAGCCTCGGTAGTCAATGCAAAGCCTGAAACTCTCATCCTTTTTCTTAACAAACAATACTGGAGCTCCCCAAGGTGAACTGCTCGGCCTGATAAATCCCTTATCCGTCAACTCCTCCAGTTGCTTTTTCAGCTCAGCCATTTCTGCTGGAGCTAAGCGATACGGTGCTCGGGAAACTGGAGTCGTCCCTGGCACCAACTCAATAGTAAGGGTGTCTCCTCTAGCTGGCGGTGGTCTTGTCAAAGGCTCGAAAACATCCTCAAACTCTGCAGCGACGGTTATATCTCGCAACTCGCTCTCTCTATCTGTTGGGACCATAACAATAGTAGCCAAGAACCCCTTAGCTCCTCTCTCCAACAAACCCTCTGCATGCAACATTGAGATAATGGAAACTCTCATGTTCAACTTAATACCCTGGAAGATGATCATCCCCTCTGCTCTCGGAATATGAACTCTTGCCTTATGGCAATCCAGCGTCACATGGTGTCTAGATAACCTATCCATCCCCAGAATTACGTCGTAGTGGTTTATCTCCATCTGCGATAAATCTCCGCTGAACTCAACTCCTCTGACTACGACTGGCACCTCTCGATGAACGCCTGTAACTCCCAACTTTTCTGTGCCGACAGTCTCGATCCGTTTGATCTTTGGCTCAAACACTCCTTGAAATGACCAACGCTTGGCCAATTTTGGACTCACGAAACTCTGCGTAACTCCCGAATCGAATAAGGTATAAGCTGCATCACCTCCAACTAAAACCAATCCTACACAAACATACTATCTAAATAAAAATTTCTCTACGATAACAAAATACTAAAAAGCACACGAAGTGAATCTAGAATAAAGACGCGTACCGGCTATCGGCTCGACTCCCTCATGGTCTCCCACAACAAAAACACGTGGAGAAATCGCTGGACGCTTGGCTGGCGGCGGAGGCAATGTCTGCACTTTCCTTGGACAATCTCTGGAAAGGTGACCCGGCTGGTTACAACTGAAGCAGACCTTCGGTGCAAGTGCTGGTGCTGCTGGTGCTGCGATCTGCCTGATGACTGGTGCAATGACTGGTGTAACCCGGCATGTCCTCGGAAGATGCCCTATCTGACCACAAGAATAGCACTTAGGGCACTCCCCTGTATGATGGCGTCGGCAGCGAGAACAAAGCGGTAGCCCCGAATGATCTGTCGTCCTCCTCTGAGTCTCTGGGGCCTTCCCAGGCCTGGGCTGAGTAAACTTAAGGATTTTCTGCTCATCAGCTATCCCTGCCTCCTGAATAGCAGCCTTCTCGACCAGATCGATCAAGCTGGTGTAGTCTCGAACAGCACAACGGTTGCGGATCTCCACTCGCAAACCATTCAGGAACCTCCTGATCAAATCCTCCTCATATAAGATCCTCCCAGCAAATCGGCGCACACGACTGAACTCTCGCTCGTACTCCCTGACACTCAAATTGCCCTAAGAAAGGTGCTCAAAAGCATTGGCATTCGAGTGTCTGACTTCTCGAGGAAAGAACTTTCTGTCGAACTCCTTCTGGAAATGCTCGAAAGTCAGAACATGACGGCCGCGACTACCCTCAACAACTCCATCCCACCAGTAAAGAGCGTCATCTCTCAGATACTGAGTGGCCAAGTCCAACCGGAACTCTTCTGGACACCTCATGCAATCTAGGTTGCGGTTCAGCATCCTCCTCCAACTGTCGGCGGCGGCAGCATCCACAGCTTCAGTGAACTGATCCAAACCCATCTTCCGCATCTGCTTCATCATCTCCCAATACGTGGACCCCTCTCTGACTCTGGGCGGCGGTGGTGGTGGTGGCGGAAGATCGACACCCTGAGCATTACCCGCCGGTGCCGGTGGTGGTGGTGCGGCGGCAGCTGCTTACTCAGCCTGAAGAGCGAACTGGCGAGCAATCTCCTGAGCGGCTACCCGAGCAGCCTCCTGCGCAGCTAGCCGAGCAGCCTCCTGCGCAGCTAGCCGAGCAGCCTCCTGGGCAATGCGCTGCACTGCCTCCTGAGCAGCTTTCCTGGCTGCCTCCTGTGCAATCTGCCTGACTGCATCCTCATTGACTTGCTGCTGAATGACGGTCTGAGTAACATCAATTTGGTTGCCTGCAGCCTGGCTGGTCTGCGCTGTTTCTTCACGATCAATAGCCCTAGCTCGGGGGCGACCTCTCTTCGGTGGCATCTGAAAATAGGAGAAAAGAGATGATTAAACTTCTATTGGAACTGAGATTAACGAATAATAGATTAGCATCAGACATAATGGGTGCTATATATATATTTTTTTAAAAAAATCCTCCCAGCCCCAGAAAAAGTTGAAAACCATTGAAAACCGAATTTTTAAGAAGTTCTTTCTACTACCGTCTCCCGGGTCAGAACCGGGACGACAAACCTGGCTCTGATACCAAAATGTAACACTCGTCTCATCCTCACTCGAGAACAGCGTACCACTAAACACATCTTAAAGCTCAAATACTTCATTTAATAAATACGACTTGATTTTCGTAAATCCTTAAATAAATCCACAACTAAAATATCTCGAATAAATCATAAAACCGAAGTCTAAAAATAAAATACGAAGAAAACGTGAAAATCCCAAATTAGTACCAGGTCCGACACACATCCACTACTCGTCCGTCTCACCTGAAAGGAAGGAAATAGAGGGGTGAGTAACAGGGGAGTTACTCAGTGAGGTTGAGGATGCTAATCACAGAAAACGCAGTTCCGATCATAGCACTCCAAAAATAGAAACAAGACTAAACATGAGCAAACACGGTTAGAAAGTTATGGGCGATTTAGTGGTCGGCTTGAAGAAATAACAATCGAAAACGATTTTTGAGAATACCTTTAACTCGGATCCAATGCAGGGCTAGAAAGACTATGAGATTGCTGAGGCCCAACGATCTTAACACTTCCCGAAGATTTGATTTCTGTAGAGTTTCGACGCTGTTAGCCTTTTTTAAGGAAAGCAAATAAGGCACAATCTATTTAAAAGGAGAAATACCTAGTGTTTCCTGCAGACTTATTGGGCCTTGCTGGACCTGAGAAAGTGGATCGTTACATAATCATTCAACTTTCATATAATTGATTAGTGCATTAGTTATATATAACTTTTTAATCTAATTTCCCATGTAATTTGAAATTGTTTATATTTTATTAATAAAGTAGTTTGCTTTACTTGTAAAAATAGTTAACATTGTTGGTGGATAACGTTAATTTTATGTTTTTTTTTTAATGTTAATAGTTTAGTCAAAACAAAAATTGGAAGTCAAATTATAGAACGAGAGACAACATTGCAAAGAGAAGTTTTTTTGTTTCTGTCTTTTTTGGCGCAGAAAAAACGATTCGTAGACAACCCACTTGATAAGAGATTCGCCTGAAAAGAGATTACAAAAGCATAAGAAAATAAAAAAGGTAATCAATTTCAGCAAAAATTTACTACTACTCTCCTCAAAAAATGGTAAACTACTCATTTTCTTTGTGTTAATCTGGTTGTTTTTGTTTGTTTCAGAATCCATTTTCAGTCTGCAATTGAAAAGCTCCATCCTCTAAAGTGATATTCTTTGTTGAGAAACTAATTAGAGGTATTGAAGTTGACTAGATTGCTCAATTCATACTTTTTCTTCTTATGCTTAACCAATGGTATCACAACTGTGTTCTTTAAATGTAAGGTCCCTTACATGTAACCGATTCTAACAAGAATAAATGTCAAATTTAAGTCAGAAAAATAATATTTTACCTGATAGTCTGTAATTGTTGAGAGCCTCACAATTCACCGCCCCGAAAATATAACAGAAGGGATATGTTGGACTTTGTAATAATCTTTTCCTCCTACCAACAATCTCTCCTTCCAATCCTTTTCCATTGTCAGAGCCTTTAAAGAATGGATGAATGTCAGTCCATCAGGAAGCTCCCTTAACTCATAACAATGTTCAATAGTCAGAGTATGAAGAAGCGGCATGGAGCCTTCTTCTATTACCCACTCTTCCAACTGCCACAGTTCCCTTAATACTAGCTTTTGCAACTGAGGAAATCCACCGCCAGAGCAAACCATGCTCTTCCCACAGAAAGACTCATACTCTAGTACAACCTTTTTCAACTGAAGCAACTTCTCTAAAATCGGCATCGGATTCTCAGCTAAATGAAACCCCTCTAGAGATATGGTTGTAAGGTGCGAAGGGAAGTTTGGCAGTCCCTTTTCTATCTTCCCTCGAAACCTGCAATCCTTTAAAAAAAGATCTTTGAGGTGTCTCAGTCCAACTATTGATGCAGATAGAGTTTCTGTACTGGTCTCACCAGTTAAAGTGATTCTGAGAGTCCTCAACTTGGCCATACCATGGAGATCCTCTAAACTGACATTCCTTGTTGAGAAATTCTTCAAAGTCTCCAAGTTTACTAGATTACTCAGTTCCAGCTTTGTCTTATCATCCATATCACGTGGTAATGCGAGGTATCTCAGTTCTTTCAACCCCATCAAAACATTGGGCACAATTATAATTTCTGAATATAATGTCCAACTCACAGTTAGATCAAGATAGATCAGAAATTTTAGGTTTCCCAGAGAAGAAGGTAGATGAAATACCACAACATTTTTTAAGCTCAAATATCTTAAGTTGATGAGTTTTCCAATGCTTGACGTTAACTTTCCTTCAGAAATTATATATAACACCCTGAGAAGTTTTAATCTTCTAAAGCTTGAACCTGATAGCGTCCAACAATTTATATCGTAAGAACGTGTGATAATAAGGAGAGACCGAAGATTTGGATTATTAATATCTCTGTCCACATCTAACGTAGTAGGATATTGCCACACGAATCTGCAAGATTGAGAGTTTGAAGTTGGTGAGTGAATACTGTCAATTTATAGGAAGTTCTCTTCTTTGGCTTTTGACAAACAAATTTCCTTTATCATGTCATGCAAATGACAGGTTTCAAATCTCAAAGTCGTAATGTCTCGTTCAGAAATAACCATATTTCTCCTCACCAACTCTTCTATGTATTTATTTCCCACATCTTGAATGATCTCTCTGACGTGATGCCTAGGTTCAAATATTCCTTCTGCTGCCCAGTAATATGACAACTTCTTTACTGGTATTGGATAATCTTCTGGATAATGGGCCAAGTAGAGAAAGCAATGCTTCAAATAACTAGGCAACTCTTCAAAGCTTTCAGACAATACACGGTCAACCAAATTGTTGTTGTCGTTACTGGAACTGGTTCCTCCTCCTAGGATATGAGATCCAATATTCTCAAGTACTCGTTTCCACTCATGGAATGTATATTTTTTAGCCAACAAGCCTCCTAATACTCTGATAGCCAAAGGCAAACCCCCACAATGTTTGATCATTTGCTTACCTATATTTTCCATTTCTGCACAACATCATAAATAAAATACGATCAGTTATTAGGAACTAAGAAAATTGTCTTGCGATCATCCAAAACATTTTATTGTGATCGAAATAGAAAAGAAAAATTTCCGTTATTTGAATGATTACCAGATGATTCTTGCTTTGGCATTGCTATTTGTTGGAAAAGCGTGCAACTTTCTTGATCAGATAGGCATTCTGGTTTAAAGTTGATATTTGTATCTCCTCCACGTCCTAAGACATTCGCATTTCGAGAAGTTAGTAGCACCTTCCAACCTGTAAAATATTTACTCGTTTAATAGCAATTTACACAGAGAGAATTATGAGTTTAATCTGTAATTTTATCTTTCTCTTTATTAAGTAGCATAAAAATTCACTTTTTTCCGACGGAAATATGTCTTTGATTTGGCCCCAATGTTCTTCTTTCCATATGTCATCAAAAATAATTAAAGATTTTGATGTTTTCAAAAATTGAAAGAGTTCATCCTGGAGTCTAACTTCTGTCATCTGGCGGATTTGATTTTCCTCTTCTTTGGGTCTGAAACTCTGCAAGATCATTTGCCACACATTCTTCCGGTTAAATATTTGTGAAACACATACCCATGCAAGTCTATCAAACTTCTTTTCAACCATCTTGTGATTAAAAGCTTGTCTAGCAAGGGTGGTTTTCCCAAGAACACCCATCCCGATCATGGAGATCACCTGAACATTATCTTCTGCCACCAAATATTCAACCAATTTCTTAACATTTGCTTCTAGCCCCACAAGATTGCTTTCACACTTTCTAGAAAATTCCAGTCTTTCTGGAAGAAGTTGTGAATCCCTGACATCTGCAGTAATCTGTTGTACTCCAAAACTTTTCATATCGCTAATCACATTGGAGATCCTCTTACTTATGCCTCGAATTTCTAATGCAATTTTCTTTCGTTCTGAAATAACGCAAGCAAGTCTTCTCACACGCTTCTTGATGCCACCAATTTTTCCGAGTTTGTCTTTTAGAATATAGGTTTCAAGTATATCATCGGCATCACAAATGATTTCCTTGATCATTTCCACACAGTTTTTCACCATCGCACTTGTCTGCTCTTTGGCATCTGCATCTTTCAAAAATGACTTTAATGTGTCTAGATCAGTTTTCAGTTCTGTAACTTGATCTTTAACTCCCTCAAATTGCTCGTATTCGTTGCTCAGTAAGTCCCAAAGCTTTTCCACTCCAAAGGTCAATAGGTCCACCGTAATAACTCCTGCTTACGTAGTATGAAAATAATAATCAATCTACCGTCACATTTGGAAGTGGTTAAACAAATCAATATTGGAGTTTCATACTTTGATAATTAGTTGTGAAAATGCGGTTATGAATTTTATATTGCAGTCGTCTGTCTTGGGAATGTTGTTTCTCAACGACCACATTAACTATGGAAATACTATTTTTAGAAATTCACATTAAAAATTACTAGAATTTATAGAAATTGAAAATTGTAAATTAAATGATAAATATGTAGAGATGATTACTACTATAATGATCTCCTTATTTACCTATATTACTAAAATGATATTCCCAAAATCTCAAATCTCAAACTGATGGGAAAAAATCAATAAAATTTAAGTTTTCTTTTTCATTACAAGATAATCATTATAATTAAACTTAATAAATAAAAAATAATAATATAATAATATAAATTATAAAAAACTAATGAAAAACCAAAATATTTTTTTTTGTAATACGCAAGTGTAATTGGCGTTTAGGATTGGCGTTTGCGACTAGCGTTTGCGATTAGAATTTAAAACTCACATTTAAGCTTGATCGAGTAGCGTTTGCGATTGACATTTGTCTTTGAAATTAGTGATAAACAATTTTTAATTTTCCAAAAAATATTTTTTTTTTTTGCTTTTGACAAGGTATATTCATTTTAATGTTGTTAGACTTATATATATATGTATGCTTCTAAATGATGATAGAGTTATTTCGGTCGGAATTTAAAAACTAGCGTTTGCGTTAGAAATTCGTTGTATATATTATATAAGTAAGAGACAAGTCTATCATCAAGGTATATAAACATATAAGTGTACCATCATTGGATGTGTAACATACAAATCTACCGTCATTGATACAATTGACCACAATAAATCTACTACAACAGAACCAATAAATCTAACAATTATAGCTTTATATTGTAAAACGTGTATATATATATATATATATATATATTAATTCTACTATCAAAACAGATAAGTCTACTACACTATTATAAATCTACTATCAATAAGAACAAATCTACCGACACATTATAACCTCCGAAAGTCTGCCGATAAAGAAAATAAATCTATGTGACCCCATTAATCTGCCACCAATAAATTAAATCTACCATCTCTGGCTATCCCAATATATCTATCACCACTGAAAATAAATCTATCACACCAAAATTAATCTACCATCACTTATAAATAAAATTACCATTTGAATCAATAAATCTACTGTCCAAATACTAAGCCGACCACCCAAAATTAAATCTACCACAATCACCTTATAAATCTACTGCCCAAAACAAGTCTACCGTATCTAAAAAATAAGTCTACCAAAATAAGTCTATCGGCCAGACAACAAGTCTAAATAGATTTAATAAGTCTACCACCAATTGGCGGGTAGACTTACGGTTTTTGGCGTATTTTTCTGCTTACGTGGCAGGATTCATTAATGACATTTTTGTTATTACCATTTTTGTCAACACATACCATATGGGTAAAATATGTAAAAATAAATTGGTTTAGTAATTTCCAAAACAAGGATATCAATCTGGTTAGGGTCTTTAGAAAGTTAGTTTAACAATTCTCCTTAAATCTGTGTACTTATAAAGTCACATGTACTTTTCAAAATACCTACAAAAGTCATAAATTTGAAGAGATCTTTCTTCTTTTTAGCTTAGACCCTTTTGGTTGTATAAGAGGGTTCGCTCTTTCCTTTTCCCGCCTCTCTCTAATTTGAGTAGAGCTCCTTTCCGGCTTTCTTGCCACGATAATTTCTTTTTGTCATCCCGTAATCTTCCCTTCTTTCCCCTTGTAGCTTCCGAGTTATTGTTTCAATATCCCATTACTCTCCTTTTCAAAAACTTTCCTTTCCGATTTAGAGTCTAATTGATATGAATTTCTATAATGTCTTTAAAATTGCTCAGTCTATCAACCTCAATCTCGCATCAACCGTGATTGACTGACTTTCTAGAAGAAAACCTTCACGGCGATTTCGATCGTCCGGTGCTGCATGTTCTGTTCTCCTTATGTTGGAGTCCCTATACAAGGCTTTAATAACAATTTCTCTCGAAGATGACAAACCAATCAACCTTCCGGATGATCCCCGCTTCAAGGTTTTTGAAAAGAACTCACTTAGCCTTCTGGGTCGTCTACTCAACCCTACATGTCATTCTATTTCCCGGATGATTGAAGATATGCCTAGACACTGGCGAGTGTATGATAAGTTCTAAGCAATTGCTTTATTTAAAACTAAGTTCCAGTTTATTTTTCAACGAGAGGAAGATCTTGTTCGAGTTCTTAATGACCGTCCTTGGTCCTTTAACCATTGGATTATGTTACTGGAAAGATGGATGACCTCTCCACCGGATTTCCTAACAAAGTTTGAAGTTTGGATCTGTATCAGGAATATTCCAATCGATTTCTACACTGTTGAGACTATGTTTGAGTTAGCAAAGGCTATCGGGAAGGTCGAAGAAGTTATTTTTGATCTAGACAGATCTCAAAAAATGGATTTTATCCTGAAGGATTCAAGATCTCAGAAAAATAAAATATGGTGTATAGATTAATGAAGAGCCTTTATGGTCTCAAACAAACCCCAAGAAAATGATACAAGAAGTTTGACTCCTTCATGGTGGATCATAACTTCAAGAAAACCATGAATAACTATTGTGTCTTCATTAAGAGGTATGTTGGGGGCGACTTTCTTATACTTCTACTTTATGTTGATGACATGTTGACTGTGGGACATGATCCCATCAAGATGACCGCTCTAAAGGAAGACCTCAGCAAGTTCTTTGCTATGAAAGACTTGGGACTAGCAAGACAGATTCTTGGGATGAGGATCACTCGTGATGGATTCAAAAAGTTGTTATGGTTATCCCAAGTACGATATGTTGAAAAAGTGTTAGAGAGATTTAACATGCACAAGGCGAAACCAGTGAGCACTCCACTTGCTGGACATTTCAACCTAAGTTCATAGCAAAGTCCAACAAGCGAGAAAGAAAAGGAGGAAATTAAGAAATCCCCTTATGCATCAGCAGTACGCAGTCTAATGTACGCTATGATGTGTACAAGGCCAGATATTGCCTATGCAGTTAGAGTTGTGAGTCGCTTTCTAGCCAATCCAGGAAAGGAGCACTAGAAAGAAGTGAAATGGATCATCCACTATTTGCGAGGTACAACTAAAATGTGCATATTCTTTGGCAATGGAAAGCTTGAGTTGAAGGGATATACTGATGCAGACTGGGCCGGTGGTAAAGACTCCAGGAAATCAACTACAGGATGTGTGACTACATTCGCAAGGGGAGCTGTTTCTTGGCAATCAAAGTTACAGAAGTGTGTTGCCTTGTCTACTACTGAAGTAGAGTACATCACAGCAACCTAAGCCTGCAAGGAGATGTTATGTATGAAGAACTTCTTGCTTGAGTTGGGAGTAAAGGAAGATAAATTTCTCTTGCTATGTGACAGCCAGAGCGCCATTCATCTAGCTAAGAATTCAACATTGCACTCCTGCTCAAAGCACATAGATATTTGTCATCATTGAATCCGAGAAGTTCTTAAAGATAAACTCCTACATCTCAATAAGGTACACACAGACGAAACTGGTCAGACATCACGACCAAGGTAGTGCCAAACAAGAAATTTGAAAATTGTTCTGAAGACACCGACATCGTGACAGCTTCGTGCTAAGTCGGGAAATGGGAGATTTGTAAGATATTTCCTCATTTAGCTTAAAATAAGTAATAGACATAATTAGATTATTGCCTAAATCAAAACCAAGTTTAAGAAAATTCTAGAATTATGAAGAAGAAGAAGAAGAATCTAGAGATGTATTGATAAAGTTTTAAAGATGAGGACTATCTAGATTATGTTAAGGATAATGATTAGAGAATGTTCTAGAATTAGTTAGTGTTTAAGCCACCACCACTATAAATATGAGAACTTGGTGGCATTTGTAGAATAATTAAAGAAGAGAACTTATAAAAGTGTTCACAAAAGCTACCTTTGTAAACCTTTTCCTAATAAAAATTTTCTTAAAATCCTAATTGTCTTTTTCCATCTTAATCACACGAAAGATTATTCTTCTGACAATTTTCTCTATACTTTATTAGATATTAGATCATGATTCACAGAATAAAATTAAATTTTAAAATTTAAATTTAATAACCTAAATAATTATAATCTATATAATTAATCTTAGCACTAAAATTTATGTTTGTTTATCCAAAATTATATTTTTAAATTATAATTCAATTATTATGTTAAGCAATTAAAAGAAAATTTTGAGATTATGAAAAGAAATCTCTTTAAATAGATGAGAGAGTTTGCAAATTAGAATTTAAATTTTATATCACATAAAATTTAATCTATTTAATGAAGAAATTTTTATTTTATTTACAAATATATATATATATATATATATATATATTATATATTATAAAAGTGAATGATTATTATATGTTTTTACTTGCCAACAATATAAAATTTTTAAAAGATGAACAATGTATAACGGTTGTATACGAATACTTTATGCTACTTATCCATCTTTGTTTTTTTTTTTTTCGCGTGAAATCATTGTGATAGTAAAAGTGTTCAAAACTCCTTACAGCTCGGAAACATGAGAACAGACTTCATGAATCCTTTTCTGAGGATTGTAGACGATTCTGTGGAGAAGTCTTCTGTTACTAGTATTAGACGGTCATCGCAAAAATGATTAAAAAGTTGGCTTTTATTTAGAATTTAAATTTTTGAATTTTTATGTTCAATTTAGTAAACTATATTTCTCTATTCTGAAAATTAGATGTATCCTGTTATATTGATGTATTATTAAATAGTTACTATAAAACTGGTGGAAAGTAAGGTAATTACTAAAATGATATTAAAAAAAAAATTAAAAAGTGGTAATTTATTGGAAAAGTATTCTAATTTTTTTTAACACAAAAATGTCATTAGCATTAAAAATAATGAAATAATAATATTAATAATAAAAATAAAGTTTTAATAACAGTAAAAATCTTTTTTTTTAAACCGGTGTTAGTGATTTGCATTTAAGATTGGCATTTGTGATTAGTGTTTGTGACTTATGTGTAGACTTAGTCAATTAGCATTTGTGACTGACGATTGTAATTTAAAATATTTAAAATTTGTTATAATTCTTCAAAATATATTTTTAAAGTATATTAGTTTTAATGATAGCGTATTTATATATCAATGTTATTCTAAATGATGGTAGATTTATATTGATCAACGTTTGCAACCGGTGATTGTGTTAAAATATTGGCATGTATATTATACAAGTAATATACAAGTCTACCATCATTTGATATAAACACATAATTCTACCATCATTTGATATAAACACACAAATCTACCATCATTGTATGTAAGCATACAACTCTATCACCACTATATGTAAACATAAAAGTTTATCATCAGTATGATAAATGATACAAATCTACCACTATATATGTACCAATATAGTAACCAATAAATGTATCAACTATAACTTGTTTGCATAAATTTGAAAGATTGAATAAATATACCGAAAGAAATAAGTATACCATTTTATTATAAATCTTCCATCATCAATAACATATCTACCATTATATACTAACCAACCTAAAGTGTAGTGCCAAAGAAAATAGATTTACCACTCAACTTTAGTCTACCATTAAAAACAATAAATGTATCATCATTGCATATGCAAATACACCTACCACGGTTTAATTATTCTATCGTCACACAAAAATAAATTTACCAATATATAGTAATAAGTCTACCACTCGACTAGTAAATCTATCACGCAAAAATAAATCTACTACCGTTGACCAATAAATCTAGCACATCAAAACATGTCTACTACATCAAACAAACAAATTCACAAAATAAATCTACCGTTCTAATAATAAATATTTTCTAACAAATTTATCCACTGAAAAATAAGTTTATCAATCTTAAATAAATTTATCAATTCATTACTAAATCTAACATAACTAAAATGATAGATTTATTTTTTTGGGTGCACATTTGTATCTTAGCTTTTGCCAACGTATAAAGTAAAATAAGAATATTTTTGTAAATAATTTTTTTCAACAAAGGAAAAAAGTAAAAAATAAATAGTAGAAACTCTTTTAATAATTATAAAATATTTGCATTCTTATAAAAGTTATACTTTTCACAATTATTGTATCAAATCTTTCATATTGTTCTATATAAGCTTTTCTTTTTGAAATATCATTTCATTGGTCGTTTAAAAGAAAAACTAGATTATAACCCGCGCTGCCTGCGGAAATAGTATAAAATTAAAATTTTATATATTAAATATGCAATTAAAAATATTTGATTAAATTAAAAAACGTCAAAAATTTAATTAAAAACTATTAAATCTTACTAATATAATATATATAAATATATAATCAAATATTCACATAAAATCTTTTTACATAAAATCTTAAATATAATATTTTTAAATTATTTTTAAAAGAAAATTTTGATTCTGTTTGAAATTTTTGGAATATTAAAAAGATATCTTACCATTTAAAACTTTATTTAAGATTTTTAAAAATCATTTGACTAAAATACATGTAATGAAAATTTGTAAAAATTATTAAAATATAGTGACATTTTTAATAATATAACATATAATTAAAAAAAATTATAATATTTTATATTTTAATAGTATAAATAAAATAAGATAAGAGATAGTACACCGATGGTCAATCCACCATATTAGCGTTCAAAAAGAAAAAAACAAAAAGGTCAATCCACGATATCAGCGGCAACATGGCAGGACAGGTGAAAACTAGTTTTTCTAACAAAGTTGAACATGACCTGCAAATTGTTTATGCCCAATTTATTAATATATTTTTGTTCTTCTTTGTGGAATATGGGATTCCCTCGAGTTATTTGTATTTTTCTTCTAAAACCCTAGCACTAAATGTAAAAGATTCATGCTGATATAAAATCAAACTATGTGGTATGTTTTTTTCATTTGATATATCCTATCATCTAATCAGGTCGATTCCAATAGGAACGCTTCAAGATGTTATAAAGTCGACTATTCCCTTGGTTTAACAGTTCAACGGATATTATGAGTTCTGAACGGATTCAGGTCGAACCGATTATGAAATTCAATTTGAACCACTACAATGTCTGACCCGAGTTTGGAATACCTTTTAGATTAGTATGAATAAATAATCAGGCCCTTTACATTACTGATTATTATGTAAACCAATAGGATTATGCCCAACTGATAAATTTACCACAAAGTGTAATTTTTATTTTCAGAGAAAATATAATTTGGGTTTAGGAGTTTCACCTTTAACTAATACTTTTTTTACTACCAGACCCAGATAGGTCGGGGCGGTATGTTTTCTAACTTCGAATCAATTTTTCTGTTTAAAGAATTATTTTTTATCTGACATATTTAGCATGTGATCGCAATAGGAGAGAGAGTGACGTTGGGTTTTGTATCAAAACATTTCAAAAATTTGTTCTTCAGAATTTACAATGCCAGAAAGGTCTACTTTTTTTTTGTTCGTTCAAACCAGAAAGGTCTAATCAAACTGCTAAAATATCATATCTATTCTTTTCAAGTATTAAGTTCTGGGCATGAGGCTTGTTTTAGTAACTCAACTTAAAGAAGTCAGACAAAACCTGTCTCTCTCTCGCTTACATAGAATCTGTCTCTCTCGACACACCTAGTTGCAAGAGTGACAAATTGATGAAGCCACGACCCGTGAACCTACCGAAGTACCGGACCAGGATGGTCTAGAGGTTACTGTGCCGGTCATGCGAAATACTCCAAGGACGAGATCAGGAACTCCGAACTTACGTGAAGAGTTCAACCAACAAGTAGAAAGCCTCATCACCCTGCTGGAACATGAGGAACATAAAAAAAAGCTACTCAACCGGGAGATACTCGAAGAACTACCAACCAGACCGATCGAAGAACTTCACCCCACCTTAGGCTAAGCAATGGAGCCAACCGGAACCACCCATGGGACAACGACCAATCCCCGAGACATCATGTTCTTGCCGGTGCTACAAGGGTTAGCGGCCACCAGCATTCTCCACATATCAGCCGTCGCGCCTGGAATAGAGCAACCAACCTCTACATCAGCTCAGATGGTCCAAGGCGGCCCAGCCCACAGCCAGCCACCAGGGATCGAACCACGGTAAGTTCGTACTTATGGTTTAATTAACAAGTTTCTTTTTTCTTTTGTGCGCAGGCTTTCTTTCCTTTTTTTTCCTTGTTTCCATTTTTCTTTCTTTTGCGTTAGGGACTTGTTAGCAATTTCGGCCAACTGTTAGACCTTTTCTTAATTCTGTATTTTTCGACCCAAGTAGGTTAAGGCTGCAGGACTATTTAATAAATTCCCCTCATTCAGTCTGTATAACTTCTTACACGATATCAATAAAGAACCGAAGTTTTCTTAAGAACCCTAGCCGCCTTAACTTCTTGTGTGAGAATCCTTGAAGCTAATCGGTTTGACTTATCACAAAGTACTCTCATCCCTTCGTGTGGCGTCCTCAATCCCCATCGTTCATTCCATCTTCTGAGCAACTTGAAGAGTGCCTTTCGGCCAGTCAAGGAGCTTCCATCCCGTGACTTCCAAGCAAAGAGAGCCTGTCGGCCAGTTATTCGGATCACAACCTCCACCCGTGTAGATCCAATCCGTTCGGGGCTACATCACAAATAGTACACAGACTCTGGATATGGAGTATGAACAAAGTTTTACTTTCAATACTCGAGAGATTGAGAGAAAACTAGTGATATCGTTCACCGTAAACAAATTAATTTGCTATGAAAAAAATAAATAAAAACATGTAACATTAAAAGAAAAAACTAATCTCCCAAAGGCGGAAAGAAGCTCTTCCATCGTCGTTGGTTAGGAAGAAGAGATATCCTAGCATTTACTTAGGGGCTGACTGATTTAAACACAGCGATTGCGGTTGCGGTTGCGGGATTTTGCGGAAACGTGCGGTTGCGATTTCAAACGTTATTAATCGATTTATATGACTGGCGCAGCGGTTGAAAACATGTGCGTTTGCGGGATACTTGTGACTGGTTGATTAGTGGAGGCAGTAGCGGTTAAAAACTAAATTAACAATATAATATATTACATATTTATATAAAACATCAAAAAATATTATTATAATAAAATATAAAATCATTAATTTTATATAATTATTAATAAAAATTTATGTATATTTTTTATAATTTGGATGAAGTTATGCTTTCAGTGAAAAAATTATTCATTTTATGAAAAATTAATGTTAGACTTTGAAAATTTTAGTTTATTATATATATATATAATATATATAACTTACTTTATTATATTTATATATACATCATATATATAGTGTCAAATTTATTCATATATTTCATAATTATAATATCCAATTTTTTTTGAAAAATAATTTATTATATTTTTGTGGTTAATTAATTTATTTTTATGTATATTTTTATTTTAAATGACTTTTATCATTTTTAAAATAAAAATTTTATTTTAATTTTATTTTATTAATTTTATATATTTACATTATACATATATATATATATATATATATATAGTATCAAATTTATTCATATCTTTCATAATTTTAGTATCCAAATTTTAAAATTTTAATTTATCATATTTTTGTTATTAACTAAATTAGTTATATATATATATATATATATTTATTTAAATGATTTTTAAAAATTTTAAAATAATTTTTTTTTTATTACCCACCCGCAAACGCCCGCAACCGCAAACGCTCGAAAAAAGCAGCTTTTGATTTAGAGCGATTTAGAACGATTTAGAGCGATAAGGAGCGGTAAAATGCGTTTTCCGTGATTATTATAAAACGTTAACAACCGCTACCACCCGCAAAAGCTGCGTTTGCGGATGAAAGCAGATAAACCAATTAACCCCAAAATTAAATAAGACAAATATTAAAAGAATGCCGTACTTAATTCTAAGCAATTTCCAAAATATAATAAGATCGGGCTGACAGCGAAGCAATTGTTAAGACGAAAATAAAATAAGATCGTGCTAAATTTTGTTCAATTTTGTTCGTTTTGCTTATTTTTTTAGATATAGGAGGAAACGCCAAACATTACTCATGAATGATATACTGATAGGCTTTACTAAAAGAATGGATAACAAAACTATATGAAATATCGTATATATAAAAATTACCCTTCAAATTAATTTTATTCAGCCTATTGGTGGAAGTGCATGTTATGAAGCGTTCCCCATATTTTAAGATTTGAGTCATGGCACTTTTTAAATTTAAAGAAAAAATGAACTTAAAATCACAAACATATCGAATTGGCACATCTTCTTAACACAGTTTGGGTTCTGAGATTGAGTTGACTTCAAAAATAAAAACCACAGTTGCCCACTTGGATAACAGAACTGAATGCCCTTTCCAATCAACAGCTCACCTAACATACAATAAATTAGAACGATTTATTATACTATACTCAAATAGCACAGTTTGAACTTGTTGTTCCTTATTATCGTATGAGCAAATGTTCATTGACTTTAATATTGTAATAATTAAAATAATACAGATTTATATGTTTATTACTGAATTATTATTTTTCACTTTAATTACTAGAGTATTTATTATGTCTATTCTATCATTTTCAACTTTGTTATGAAAATATAATATCTATTATATAATGGGTGAAATTCTCTCCTCTTCATATTTCTAGATCATGGTGTTCAACTCGACATTTGTTCCCATTTTTTTACTTGAACACATTTTTCGCAACCTCACTTTCGATATTGGTTTCTTTGGGCCAATTTATTGCAATTTATTGCAATTCTAATAAACTTTTATTCATTATGAATTATATTTATATATTTATTTATTGTTTTCTTTTAAAATGTGATATCAAAAGAATTAATGGTGTATGTATTAGAGAAGAATATTGATCCCAATTCGTTTGTAGCTTCTTTGCTGTACACTTGTGTTTGAGATGATTATTGACTTCTTGTTTTGTAGGTCACACTTAGAATATGTTTTTTTTTTCACTTTTGTGTTTATTGGAAGGTGTTTATGTCTTTAGGCATGTTAGAGTCGCACTATAAATAAACATATGATTAACAACAAAATATTACGACGAAAATAATTCGTTGTAACAAAACAAGGAATTTACGATAAAACTACGAGAATTTTTAAAATAGTCGTAGATTTGTCGTAAATTGCCATCGATTTATTTCGTTGTAAAATTGAATGACACTAACATCGAGGTAACGACAAATTTACGACGATATGTTCATTCGTTGTAAATATGTCCCTAATTTACGACGAATTTAGCACTGCCACCTGTTTCATTGTAAACACGTCTCTAATTTACAACGAATTTACAACACTCTAGATTTACGACGAATTCACAACAGATATGTGAATTAGGTGAACACGTCTAAATTTAGTTATACCTGTCTTTGTACGACGAAAATGTATGTTTGTATAAATTATCTCGAAATGTATGATCGAAACGTATGATATATGTTATCATTTTACCACAATCAATGTTCTATATTTCCAAAACCAATAGTAATAGATTTTAGTACGAATGTCAAATTCATAAACCAATAACAATGGAATCTTAAAATTTTAACAAATGATCAGTGTTGAAAACACAATCATTGTTGATTCGTCGTAAACTTACGGCTGGATTACGACGAATTGTAAACTCTGGTCGTTGTAAACTCGAAGCTAAATTTACAACTCAATTACAACGAATTCGTCGCAATGGGGTTGTTAAATTTTCTGAATATCTGAATTAACCATTTTAAGAGTTTAAGGCATATATCTGATATTCTTAAAGTTTTGTTTAATGAGTTAAATTGTTTAAAATCAAAGTACCAATATACAACAACAATTTAATGAAATTATAAAATCTATAAAAACCAAAAAAATTGAATAACAATTGATTTTGTATGAAATTAAGAAATCATCAAACCAATAGCAATAAATTTTAGTAAAATTGTCAAAATTCATAAACCAATAACAATGAAATCTTAAAATTTTAACAATCATTTTTATTGTTTTAGAAGGTTTTATTAGTTCTATTTTTTAGAAGGTTTTATATGTGTTTTTAGTTAAAATCTGAACCCCAAACCTTAAAACCCAAATGATCAGTGTTGAAAAAACAATCGTTGCTAATTTGTTGTAAGTTTACGACTGAATTACGACGAATGCGTTGTAAGAACGTTGTAAACTCTGGTTGTTGTAAAATCGAAACTAATTTTACATTCAATTACAACGAATTTGTCATAATGAGGTTGCTAAAAAAAAATTAAAAGTCTGAATTAACCATTTTAAGGATTTAAGGCATATAGATGGTATTCTCAAAGTTTTGTTTAATGAGTTAAATGGTTTAAAATCCAAGACTCAATATACATCAACAAATTTAATGAAATTATAAAAAATTAAAAAAACCAAACTTTTTGAATAACAATGGATTTTGTAAGAAATTAAGGAATCATCAAACCAATAACAATAGATTTTAGTAAGATTGTCAAAATTCATAAACCAATAACAATAGAATCTTAAAATTTTAACAATCATTTTTTTATTGTTTTAGAAGGTTTTATGTGTTTTTAGTTAAAATCTGAACCTCAAACCATAAACCTCATATGAACAGTGTTGAAAACACAATCATTGCTAATTCGTCTTAAACTTACGACTGGATTACGAAAAATGCGTTGTAAACTATGGTCGTTGTAAAATCGAACCTAATTTTACAACTCAGTTACAACGAATTCGTCGTAATGGGGGTTGCTAAACTTTTTTTAAAATCTGAATAAATCATTTTAAGAATTGAAGGCATATAGATGGTATTTCTCAAAGTTTTGTTTAATGAGTTAAATGGTTTAAAATCCAAGTCTCAATATACAGAAACAAATTTAATGAAATTATAAAATCTTTAAAAACCAAACTTTTTGAATAACAATAGTTTTGTATGAAATTAAGGAATCATCAAACCAATAGCAATAGATTTTAGTAAGATTGTGAAAATTCATAAACCAATAACAATGGAATTTTAAAATTTTAACAATTATTGTTTAGTTTTTTAAAGGTTTTATTGTTTTATTGTTACATCACACATTGTATGTGTTTGATTACATGTAATTATATGAAGATAAAAAAGGATAAAAAAGCTCTCATGCACTTTTTTGAGGCAGTTTCCAACGGTCTCTTTATTTCATTGTTTTAGACCTGCAACGATCCCAACTACCCGATTTCCATAACTTTTTTAGAAAGTTGACTCCATAAACCGCTTCTGGTCTTGTGCCGCCGCCGTTCTGCTCCCGACCCGGGTCGGGGGCCCATCTTCGCAGCCGGTAAGCTCTTTTCGTCTCCTCAAAACCGTTATTTTTCTACATCCTCCATACTTTCAACACCATCAAAGCCTTATCAACCCACTTTTTCAAGAAATCTTAGTCCTGTAAACAACATCTAACCTCACACCTCTGTCAAAACTACCAACGGTCCCCTTTCCGGAACATCTATTATCCCTTTCAAAACCTCCAGCTTTGATAACCCTCTTGATTTCAGCCACCTGGGCTAAGTCAAAGAACACTCACGCAAGCTTTTTGAAAGCTCAATAGTCTTTTACTAAGCTCATAACCTTTTGTCCGAGCCTACCAACTCCTGCCAAGATGAGTCGCATATTATCTTGCGCTGAGAAAGGAAAGCCCATTGCTCACCGAGAGGAGCCTCCACGAACAGCCAGAGTTTGGGTCCCGTCATTTGACATCTCTGCACTGATTCAAAAACACTCACTTACTATCATAGGGAGAACTACAAACCCAAGATCACAGAGGATATGGTCCCTGATACCTTTTTTGTCTGATCACTGGAAAGTATCCACAAGACCAACTGGTGCAGATATTGGAATGGGACTCTTCCAGTTTCAATTTTCCTCGGAGGTAGACCTTCAGAAGGTCCTTGACAACCAACCTTACCACTTTGCAAGATGGATGATCATCTTACAGCGCTGGGAACCAACAGACTCTCAATCTTTCCCTTCTCAGATTTCCTTTTGGGTTCGGGTCCATGGAATCACAGTTCACCTATGGGCAGATCAAACTTTGAGAAGCATTGCCAACGATATTGGCCATCTATAACAGATTGAACTCACATCAACGGTGGCAAAGTTCAAACTGATGTTGAATGGTCTACAACCTCTTATTATGTCAACGATAGTGGACTTTGAAACGGGAGAGGAAGCACACACATCATTGGTATATGAAAAGTTGGAGAAACACTGTAAAATATGTTATCTCCTTGAATATAAAGAGAACGAGTACCCTTTGAACAAGCACAAAGAGCGACCACATCTACCCCACAGGGCTACTCCCCCACCACCCCCACCAAAAGATGCACTCAGCTCATCTCTCTATAAGGAGGAGGGGCTGAGCCGAAGTTTTTCTGCCAGACCAGAGGGACACCGTGTAAGAGAGACAGAGATGCATTATAGACCCACTAAATCGCACCAATATGCAGCTGACAAATACAGAGGCAGAACCCGGTATGAACGTACCTCAAACCATGAGATTAGATGGCTACAAGCTGACAGAAGCGGATCCCAACAAGGACATAGAGTCACTTCAAGTTGGGATTCCTAATGCCCATACCGAAACCCTCCTCGTGCGACCTGGATAGCCAAAGAAAGAGTTCTGGACTCTCATAAGACTCCCTCACGGGGATCCATTGAGAAGCCCGTCTTATCAGTATCTCGATGAGAGATTACGAGCTCGTCAACTAAAATGGACATGCCTGTTGAAGAACTCCCACAAGATGCTTTGATTGAGGCAGTCGGTGAACTTGGAGATGTGATGGTTCAATACTCTAGCTGCGTGGATCCCATTGAGATTGCTGCACGTCAGGAAAGATATAGACAAGCTGAAGAGGAAGGTCAGTTGGTAGAGACAGCAACACAAATGGTAAGGGCATCTCTATCAAAATTATCTCAACAAGCAGTTGAAAACATTGAACACCTAAGTACTGCTGGAGAATTGTTACGGGCTGCAGAATCCCGGTTGTCGGCAAGTGTACACTTAGATCCATGTGATCATCCCGCTGAGACCTCAAGGGCTCGGACTCTGCCTCTAAAAAGGAAACCTGGCTGTCCACCAGTTAAAAAATGGATACCACCTGCTCCAAAGCTCTGGTAGGAGCCAGCTCTCGCAAAAGAAAAGCAGCTCAAGTTCAACCTTCCCCACGAAAGCGATCAATCCAAGCTAAAGAACAAGTATGGAAAAGTAAAGGAATTGCAATTCGAGCTACCTCTAGTCAGGAAAGAACCTTGTTGCCCAAAGGAAACTCTGGACATTCCTCATCGACCATGGCAGGACCTGTCAGTATTAAGATGAAGGCAGATTTTCCGAATCCGTCCGCTCCTCTTCCTTAAAAATTGCAAGTTGGTAGTGCCAGAGGTTGGGGAATCCCCTGACAATTCTACGTCGAGAGAGCTCTAGAAAGCTATCTCTCCTGAATTTTTCTTCCTCTCAGAGACCAAAAACTCTGAAGAAATTGTCCTATAGAAGTTTGACAGATGCATGTACCCAACATATGTGATAGTACCACCGCATGGCCATGGCGTGGGAGGTTTAGCTTTGTTCTGGAAACAAGGGACCAATGTAGAGTTACTTACAACGTGCACAAACTACATTGACACAAAACTAATGATGGAAGGTACAGCTTTCTATACCACCTTCATCTATGGAGACCCGGATAGAGCAAAAAGGAAGAAAGTATGGAATCAACTCACCCAGCTGGCTCCACTAAGTGATGCTCCCTGGTTCCTCACAGGCGATTTCAATGATACCGTTTGATAACTCAGAAAAGGAGGGTGGTTTGAGTCGCCCAGAAGGCTCTTTTAGCGGCTTCCACTCGTTTATGTCTGAATGCGACCTATATGACTTACGATACTCTAGAGATTTCCTATCCTGGAGATAAACAAGACATGATCATATTGTAAGCTGTCGTTTGGATAGGGCTATGCCAAAATAGCAAATGGGAAGAACAATATCCATCTGGCAGAAGTGAATACTTACTTTTTCAGGGATTGGATCATCGACGCATCATCACCATCTTTGATACTTTGAGGAGAAAGATAAAATGCTGTTACAGATATAATAGGAGACTCAGGGATAACCAGGAAGTACAAGAACTCACTGCTAAAACATGGGCAGAGATACCAAATCTCAAGGTGAAACAAAAGATTGATGCTTGCCATAAAGCTCTTATTCTCTGGACCCGAACTACACAAGCTAATAGCCAACAACTCATTGATAAACTGAAACAAGAACTAGAAGAGGAAATGCACTCACCAAGCCCAACGGATGGACAACTCAAAAAGATAAATGATGCACTTCTCATCGCTTATAAAGCAGATGAAAGTTTCTGGAAACAAAGATGCCGTCATATGTGGTTAGCTCTTGGGGATAAAAACACAGGCTATTTTCATGCGCTTACCAGATCCAGAACATTTATAAACAAGTTATCAGTGCTAGAAACGAATGAAGGATCACCGGTGTACCACGAAGATCAAATGGCAAAACTAATTTAGGAACATTATGAGAAATTTTTTACCTCGTGTGAAAGGCGAATATCAACGATCACGGAAGTAGTGGATTCGGAGATCTCCCATAAGATAACGGAACATATGAACCTTCAACTCATATAGGATCCAACCAGTGTAGAGATCAAGGCGTTTTTGCTATACATCCTGATAAGGTGCCGGGGCCAGATGGCTTTTCAGCAAACTTCTTTCAATCTAATTGGGAGATACTGGGAGCAGATATCATCAAGGAAATTAAGGAGTTCTTTGTGTCTGGCAACATGCAACGAACAGTGAATAAAACACACATTAGACTCATTCCTAAAGGCCCATGACCAAAAAAGTAGTGGATTACCGACCTATTACACTCAACAATGTTTTCTACAAGACATCACAAAGGTCCTCACAGCTAGACTTCAGCCCCTGTTGGGAGTTCTAATATTTAAGAATCAATCTGTTTTTGTACCCAAGCGTGTGATCTCAGATAATGTTCTTATTACGCATAAGGTACTTCACTTTCTGAAAGCTTAACAGGCTAAAATTCATTACTCTATGGTTGTTAAGACTGATATGAATAAAGCATATGACCGGGTAAAGTGGGAATTTATAGAGTATGTACTAAGACGGTTAGGTTTTCATGAGAAATGGATTGGCTGGGTAATGTAGTGTATTACTTCAGTTACTTACTCCTTCCTGGTTAATGGAGCTCCAAAAGGATTTGTTAAACCAACCAGGGGCATCCGGCAAGGTGTCCCACTTTCACCCTATATATTCATACTATGCAGTGAAGTTTTATCTGGTATATGCCTTAACGCACAATGAGAGGGTAACCTAAAGGGCATACGTGTGGGAAGAATGAGCCCTCGAACAAATCATCTGCTCTTTGCAGATGACACTTTATTCTTCTGTAAGGTAAATGAAGAGAGCTGTCACGAATTAAGACATATATTAAACAGTTATGAAGAAACCTATGGACAGCTCATCAACCGCCAGAAATCCTCAATTTTCTTCTCTAAGAAGGCACCATCGGGTTTAAATTTGCAAGTCAAACAAATCCTCCAAATAGAAAAGGAGGGGGGAGTGGGCAAGTATCTTGGTTTACCAGAGCACATTGGAAGGAAGAAAAAAGACATTTTTACGTCTATAGTGGATAGGATCAAGCAGCGAGCAATAGGCTGGTCGACAAGGTTCATATCAGGGGCTGGGAAGATGATTATGCTTAAGAGTGTCCTATCAGCTATGCCTACCTATGTCATGTCATGTTTCAAACTACCATAATCACTATGTAAGATGATCCAATCGACTCTTACTCGTTTTTGGTGGGACTCACATAAGGATAGAAGAAATATTTGTTGGGTAGCGTGGAATAAGCTAACAAGATCAAAACCCCAGGGGGTCTTGGGATTCCGAGAAATAAATCATTTCAATGATGCCCTACTAGCGAAAATATCTTGGAGAGTACTTACCTCACCAGAGTGTCTGTTGGCAAAGACTCTTATTAGAAAATACTGTAGCACCTCGCCTTTCATGGAGAGTTCGTGCACCAATTCATCCTCCCATGGATGGAGAAGTATTTTAATTGGTAAGGAGCTGCTCAAGAAGCGTCTGGGTTGGAGCATTAAAGTTTGGCACGATTTTTGGTTATCTACCAATGAACAAAGCCAACCATTTGGACCACCACCTGAAAAGGAAAAAGATATGTTAGTTGCAAAGCTGTTACATCAGGATACAATGGAATGGAACTTGGGGAAATTAGACGTCTTACTACCAGAGTACAAACAAAGTATCCAATGCATTAAGCCAAGCCTAAAAAATGCAGCAGATTGTCGAATCTGGCTTCCCCATCCATCAGGTATATACTCGACTAAATCTGGGTAATACTCGGCCGTCAATGATGCCGAAAATCTCTACACAACATCAACCAATCAAGTAGATTGGAAAGAATTAGTCTGGAACCTTCAAGCTGCTCTGAAAATAAAGGTTTTCATTTGGAAGGTACCCCACAATGCATTACCGGTGGGATAAAATCTGCTGAAAAGAACCGTACCTATCGATCCAAAATGTTGCAGGTGTGGTGAAATAGAATCTGTCTTCCATTTGATATTCTACTTTCCGTTTGCACAGGAAGTCTGGCAAAAACTCCCAACCTCTCCTGCGACATCAACAGGTCCAATTAACTCAATTATCCATGGAATGCATGCAAATAAGCTAAAGATTACATTACCCCCGGTGGGAGTCCCAGTTGATGTGCTACTCACGTGGATATATTGGCATCTCTGGACCTCCAGGAACCAGAAAATTTTCAATTCCCGTGTTCTCACTCCAGAGGATATCATATCTAAGGCGGTCCTGGCAGGGCGCACCTGGGAACAAGCGCAAGTCCAGCCTTCTCCTGTTACGGCGAAGACCTTTGCTCAGACCACTCGGGATTCTCGGTCGACGAGGGGGACAGTCTGTCACACGGATGCAGCTTGGCGAGCTGACCTACAAAGTGCAGGCATAAGCTGGATCTTCTCGTCTCCACCAGATGAGGGGCCAAATTCTCGACACTCGGACTTTATAGAGTTTGTCACCTCTCCACTCATGGCGGAAGCGCTGGAAATTAGATCGAGCCTGTTGCATGCAATGAAACTGGGAGTTAGCCTCCTGGTTATCGAATCTGATTGCCTTCCTCTGATAAAAGGTATCAACTCTATATCACAAATTTATGAGATTTGGTGTATCTTCTTAGATATCTCAATTATGTTCATTGATCTTGTATCGGTTATTTTAGAATTTATCCCCCGTACTCAGAATGTTGAAGCTGATGGCTTGAGTAAGCAAGCTCTGAACTTGTATGCTTTAAACAATGATTTCTAAGTAATATATTCAAGTAATGTTGACAAAAAAAGAAGAAGGTTTTATTGTTTTAGAAGGTTTTATGTGTTATTAGTTAATATCTGAACCTCAAACCTTAAACCCCAAATGAACAGTGTTAAAAACACAATCGTTGCTAATTAGTCGTAAACTTACGACTGGATTACGACGAATGCATTGTAAAATCGTTGTAAACTCCAGTCGTTGTAAAATCGTAGCTAATTTCACAACTCAATTACAACGAGTTCGTCGTAATGGGGTTGTTAATTGTTTTTTTAAAAAATTGAATTGATTTTGCATGTTGATGCCATGTGTGGAAAAATTGTGAATTTTGAAACATTTAACAACGTCTTTACGACAAATGCGTAGTAATTTCGTTGCTAAAGTTTTCAAAATTCTCAAAATTTCATATCATGCCGCGTATGGGGAACTGCATGTAATTAATAAGTTGAAAAAGGTATTTACGATGGGACGTTGTAAATCCGTCGTAAACTTACGAAGAATTTACAACACCCACAAAATCTATATAAACCTGCGACCTCTCCCCCTCTCGTCGCTCACTCCTCTCCAAATCCGCACCTCTTTCTAAAATTTTCTTTCTCTCTCTAAACCTGCACATTAAAAAAAAAGTTAGTATTTGTATATAATATATAGATTAATTAGGATATGAAAATTAGATTATGATAAAATTTAGATTAAGATGAAATTTAGATTAGGATGTAGATTTGGATATGAAATTTAATTAGATTACGATTGAAAATGAATTAGGATATGCTAATTTATAATTTAGGATATAATATATGTAGATTATATATGATGAAATTTATTATGAAATTTATGATAAAATGAAATTTAGAATGAAGATATAGATTAATTAGGATTTATAATTAATCAGGATTTAGATTAATTTGGATTTATAATGAAATTTAGAATTCAATTGTTTTTTTTTAATTAGCATGAACTTAATATTTAATAAACTTATTAAAAAATTTTAATATAGATAGGTAGAAAAAGTACACATCCACATTATAGTGATCTTTTTGTGGATAGCGCCCAGTCTAGCAGACCTGGTCAGACAACGACACCATCCGGAGATAGTCCGTTTTCTTTCCGGATTGAGACGGTTCCAGAGAGCCAGTCGCAGACGACAGTACCGCCTCCGCCACCTACACAGACTCCCCCACCATCTCCACCTCCACATGTGTATCCAGGGGTTCATCCGGATCTGCTAGTCCCGAACGATGCTCCATATGCGCAGTATACAGTTGAGGATCTTCTCGCACAGCCGAGACAAAAAGGTTTACCGAAGCTAAACCCAGATCGACTGCCAAATACTTTATGGTAAGAATTTTTATTAAAGTTATTTATTTATAAGTATGTAATTATTTCTCTGTTATGTATTTTAATTTCATTATAAATATTTAATTGCATTATAAATTTTTAAATTTTCATTACAGGTTCGGTGTTGAGACTAGTGTCGGTCGTAGTGTGTCCGACACTATTAAGAATTATATCATTGAACCCCATCCGAATTGGAGTCACGCGGCGTCCCACATCCGCATGACATGGTTCAAATGATTTGTGGTACATATTTTAAATTAATATTGTTTCTCTGTAAATTAATTTTATTAATTAATTATAATTGTTTACTAATTAATAATATATTTTTTCAAAGCAAAAATGGCATTGGGATGTTGCTATTAACGAGCGGGTGAAGAAGGAGTTCAACTCAAGAGCGATGATACATCTTTGTAACACTGTCTCCAACTGGAAGAATAAATGGGGTCAAAGGAGACGCGGGAAAACCGATATATATCTCAGATGAGGTATGAAATGGCCTCAAAAGGTATTGGGCTGAACTCCGTTCCTTGAAGATTGTTGCGCAGTGCTCGGCAGCACGATTGACGGTTGGTCCCGACGGCCATCTTTCGATGCCTCACACATCAGAACATATACCTTTTGCTAGTGTCCGTTTACAGATGGTACGTACGTTAAATAACTATTAATACTTTTAAGTTTTAATTTTTTAATATTTAATTACATTTAATTTCAGACCGAGAAAAATGGGCAACTCCCATCTCTTCATGAATTGTTCGAGAAAACCAACAGAACGGGAAACGGGGCTTTCGTGGATGCTAAATCAGAGAAGATCTACAACGACGTCACATCGTGGATTGAAGAGATGGTACATACGTTTAATAACTATTTTAATACTTTTAAGTTTTTAATTTTCTAATATTTAATTATATTTAATTTCAGGCCAAGAGAAATGGACAACTCCCTTCTCTTCGGGTATTGTTCGAGAAAACCGACAGAAAGGGAAACAGGGCTTTCGTGGATGTTAGATCGGAGAAGATCTACAACGACATCACGGCGCGGATTGAAGAGCGTCAAACACAGTTCTCTCAGAAGAACGAAGATGATACTCCCGCTGAATTGTCCACACAGAATATCGATAAGATATTCCAAGAGGTAAATTCTACAACACTTAATTCTTTTGATCAAATTAAATCTTTCCTATAAAATTTATATATATTAAGTTTTTTTTTAGGTGGCTCCGAAAAAAAAAGCCGCATTGTAGGTTTGTGATCGATTCAGGATGTCCCGAAAGCCAGTTCTTCATATACACCTGGAGGTGATGATCCTGTCCAGCTCCGAGCAGAGCTAATGAGCCTCAGGACGCACATAGAGGGACACAAGAACAGCTTGCAGCAATGGAAAGTATGTTCGATATTTTGGTGGCGGGTAATCCGCATGCGACTCGGACTTTGGATCCTAGATGGGAGGTTCTCGGGATTCCAAGTTTCCAACTCCTGTTCACCCCTACATAGACCATAGAGTGGCAGAAGAGGTAGAAGCGACTTTTGCTGATATGTTTAACCAATTTAATTTAAACCAATGAATGTATTTTGTTTAATATTTTTAGGTTTTCTAAACTTTTTTAAAATTAAAATAATTTTAATTTTATTAATTTTTGTTTATTTTATTGAAAATATTAATATATAAATAAAAAAATTATAAAATATATTTTGATATTATTATAAATATTTTAAACCTTTCCAACTGAATTACAACGATTTGTGTCCCAAAGAATTTACAACAGATAGTTTAGCCTTGTATTTTCGTCGTAATATTACGAACGAATTTGCAACAGAAGGTGTTTCCTTGTCCATTCGTCATAAAATTACCAACAAGTTGCCAACACCTTTCATTGTTAATTCGTTGTTAAACGGAGTTGTTTAAATGTTGTTAGATCGTCTGCATGGGTCATCCAGTTTACGACGAATATTTCCATTACGTTTACGACAAAAGCTGTGTGTTGCAAGTTTACAACAAATTTACAAGGTTGGGTTTTACAACGCATTTACGACAAATTCTGTTCTTCGCTACTTTTACGACGAATAGTGCATTACGATGAACGTTTAACAATGGTTTAAAACTCCGTTTAAAACGAAATAACAACGATTTTGGCCGTTGTTAAGCACCTTTTTTTGTAGTGTTGCAATTCAGTTGTCCAAATGAAGAAAACAATCGAAAGTAAGGTTGCAAAAGATTCATTTGAGTAAAAAAATGGAGACCCATGTCGAGTTGAACATGGTGATATGGAAGTATAGAGAGAAACTCACTTATTATATAATAAATTTTTAGCAATTCAAATACAATTAACATTTATTTGACTTATAATACAAAATAGTTAGCTACAAATAGATCATAAAAATTAAAAATAAATAAATATATCACAATTATATTAAGACGAAAAGATAGTAGATAAAAATTACTATCCATGTTTACAAATAAGAAATGTTATTTAAATAAGGTAAATGATACAGAACAAAATATAAAATTAATAGAAAAACTTAAACTAACTATAAATAATATTATTTAATAACTGCTGATAAGAAAATTAATGAACTGATACAATGCAATTTAAAATAAAATATCAACAAATAATTCTCAAAAAATTAATGAACTGATACAATGCAATTTAAAATAAAATATATTTGATTAAGAAGGTAGAGACATCTTCAAAGAAAATTCACGTAAAGCACCAATACATAATTCTCAAAAATAATAATTAAATAATACAATGCAACGGTTCACAAATAGACAAAAACATTATATGTTTAAGAAAAAACGGACTATAATTGTATTAAAAGTAAAAATAAAGAAATTAGTAGATAAAAATTATGATCCATATATATAATGAGAAAACAGTATTATATAAATATATTAAATAACACAAACAAAAAAAAAAGAAAAATAATTAAACTAATTATAATAAAAATAGAAATTTAATAATCATTGATAAGGAAAAATAGCTTAGAATAGATAATTATATAATTCTTTTTTAAAAATACATATATTTATAATATATTGTTAATAAAATTAGTGAAGTTACCACTTGATTCAGAGCGTCCAAATATATTGAAAAAATTACAAAGAAGACCACCTAACTACCAGAAAAATATAAAAACGTACAACTTTCTATTAACATTCACATTGATTGGTGCAAATCTAGATCATTCAGTGATGAATAAAGGGAGATGACATTTTGGTTATAGAATGCACGAAAAAAAATGACCACATAACTAGATTTTTGCTGTCCAAAAAATTTAAAAACCAAATTTCCTACACCTTTATATTCTCGATATTACAAATGATATTGGAAACAAAATATAAGGTGTAAAATCAGATAATTTTGACGGACTAAAAAAACATAATTACACTTAATATAATATAATATTTTAACTAATATTAAGTAAATTGAAAATTTAAATGGAAAACTAAAAAAAACTAGAATCTACATAAATCATAATAAGAGGAAATTGCTGATTATAACCCATTATTTGGTTTTGAATGCAAATCAAGACCCCTTATTAGACATTCGACAAAACTAACTCATATGAGTAGTGAGAATATTAGTCTATCCCTTACGACCAAACAAAAAAACCGAAGGAAAAATGACCATTATAACCCTGAGAAGTCTGCTCACGAAGTCTACCAATTAGACTTTTATGTGCATTATGAAGTCTACTCCGTGATTAGATCTTAATTTTTAATTGCAAAAATTATGAAAATTAATTTGATAAAAAATTTGTGTACATAAATTACACATAGGTAATTATCACCTATATAAAATAATATTTCATAAAAATCACTCAATTTAAAACAACAAAATTTTCATATCATCTAAAAATATAATAGTAAACTTCATATTGAAGTCTAATTCGTGATTAAATCTTAAATTTTAATTACAAAAAAATTAATTTGAAAAAAAAAAAATTATTCAGAAATTACACATAGGTAATTGTCAGCTATATAAAATAAAATTTTATAAAAAAAAACAGTCAATTTAAAACAACAAAGTTTTCATATCATCTAAACGTATAATAGTAGACTTCATATAAAAATTATAATAATTAATTTGATAAACAAATTGTATAAATAAATTACACATAGTTAATTGTCACATATATAAAATAAAATATCATACAAATCAGTTAATTTAGACCAACAAAGTTTCCATATCATGTAAAAGTATAATAGTAGAATTCATAACTTCTATATGAAGTCTACTTCGTGATTAAATCTTAGATTTTAACTATAAAAATTATAAAAATTAATTTTCTAAAAAGTTTGTATACATAAATAATACATAGGTAATTGTCACCGATATAAAATAAAATTTCATAAAAATCAGTCAATTTAAACCAACGAAGATAAAATAGAGAATAAACCAAATACATGTAAGGTTGAAGTATATGGTTTAGTATGGATATATAGTAAAGTTATTGTTTTGGTAAACACAAATCTATATAAATCAGAGTTTAATATTACATTTAAGTTCATTTTAAAAGCAAAATTAAGAATATACTAATGAGTAAAGTGTTTAATATTAGATTTTATCTAACTTTTCAATTTAGGGGTTAGAGGTGTATCGTTCATTTGAGGTTTAGGGTAAGGAAGAATTCGTCATGGAGTCTCCTTAACCGAACTTTTAACTTAACCGGAAATTGTCCCCCTTATATAAATTAGAGTCACCAACGCTGTAACCCTAATTTCATAATACGACACTCGTATCTCTCTCTCTCTCTCTCTCTCTCTCTCTCTCTCTCTCTCTCTCTCTCTCTCTCTCTCTTTACGGCAATTGTCTCTTTCTCTCCCTCTTTAAAAAATCTCAATCTCTAGTAAGCATCCAAATCAACTTGTTCATATATTTGTTTCAAGTATGTTGATGAGTTAGATGTATAATACGTTTTGCAATGATTTGTTGTTTGATGGTACACAGAGATGGGTCGATACAGCTACAATCAACCATCGAGTAGTTCGAGGAGTCTTTGGAGTGCTGGAGAACCAGAATTGACATCCCCCACTCCTATGCATAGATATGTAAAATCTGGATTTCCCGACCGATATTTCTGCAGTTTGGTGCCAGTCATGATCATCCACTACAGATGAAAATCCGGGTCGGTTATTCTATGGATGCAAGAACTATACGGTAACTAGGATGTTGCTGTGTTGTTTGTTCTCCATTTGAGTGTTAACTATATTAACAGGATGGTGGATGTTTATGTGCTTGTTTAGGATGGTGGCCATCATATATTCAAGTGGTGGGATAAGGCTGAAATTCAAGATCTCAGAGTCACCCTAGAAAAGAAAGCAGAATGCAGGGACCGTGTAGTATAATAGACTTGTGCTTTTATACCTCATATTGATGCAGAGTCAGCTCAACTTAGCTATCTAATTGAGCAGCATTATCCTGCTATCGTTCTGAAGAAGCAGATGGTGGCTGGTGTAATCCTCACAGCCATAGGTCTAACCATCTACCTTTGTATTCGCTTTTTTAGATCTTAGTTTAGGATTAGACTAAGGTCTGTAATATGTATTTCTCGTATTTGAATGAGTGAGTTATCTGGCATATATATTTTCCCATTGTTGAATGATGAGTGGAATGAGATCAAAGAGTTGAGACTGGGTGTCTTTTTGAAGTTCTAAATATTGGATTTTGGATAGGCATTGTGGGTGGTGCATTATATGCTCGGGTTCCAGCTCGTGTGCAAGAAGAAGTACGAAATTTGGAGCCTCTTTGGAAATAAGCCATTGAGGTTCTCTCTCAATGAGTTCGAGTCTCGGACGGGACTCAATTGCAAGTACATTCAAAACCTGGAGTAACCCGACGTAGACGTAACCCCCGAGTTGCTAAAATTCTTGGAAAGGTTGGGAGTCGCTATCGATGTCGGTCCAAGTATTGATGATCTGACATTCGCGTGTAGGTATTCCCCTACCTGGAGTAGGGAGGACCATATCTGCCTCAGAAGAACCAGGTTCTCGCAGGGGATTTATTGATGCATCCTCAGAAGGTGGTGCTCCGAGGGGAGAAATACTCAGCTCCTTTGCACTGTTGCGAACAGGGCAGTCCGCTCGCCTTCGATGCAACAAACGATTCACCGCAGGTAAGCCACCAGCATTCCCTTGGTTTGCTGACCGACCCTCAGGAATGCGCTTTGTAGCGTTCGTCAGATTGTTAGAGATATTTCGTGCTAAGATCGCCTCTTTTCTCAAAGGAGTTACCACGACAGTTGACAAGACCAACTTATTCATAGGCCACTCCGAAGGAGGAATAGCTAGACCGCCCCCAGGTGACTTCACCTCCGAGGAACAGGTCGCCGACTTACCAGAAGGACTCGGTTTGGTCTGCTGACTTCCTTCTTTCGCCTCCCTCTCACGCCTTTCCTTCTCCTTCTTCTCACAAAGCGTCAACCTGACCATGACCGCAAAGATCAAAACAAGCTTTAAGGTTTTCAAAAAGGTTCAGAGGAGAAGCGGAGTTCGAAAGAGTCTGCATACATATGCATCAGGGAAATTCTAAATCTTACCTCAACAAGGAATAGGACTTTCCTAGTCCCAATCCGAATTTTCCGAGAAACTCGGGCACCGAAAGGATATTCTCCTTCAGCGTAAATCAACTCGCCGACTTCAGTTCTCGAAGACATATCATTAAAAAAAAAGAAATAAAAGAAAAACAAAAAATAGATATACGTCAGTCCACCTCTTGGCATACGACCTACCTACCTTCTTGATCCATCAATCCCGATAACGCTTTACTCAAAGCTCATTGCTTCAGCAAACGAAAGCAACAAGCTGGGGGGCTAACTGTTGGGGTCAAAACCCACCCCTCGAAGATTGATGGATCGAAAAGTCTAAATACTTATACGGAATGCTTATTCGAGGATCGAACCAGCTAGCCAACTTCCGAGAGAGAGGATTGTGCTAGCTGGAAACTCATACGAAGACATGAAAACTCATACGAAGACATTTAAACTCATACGAAGATATGAAAACTCATACGAAGACCTGAAAACTCATACAAAGACATGAAAACTCATATGAAAGCCTCCCCGGCCGCCAGTTTCTGGACCAGGCTGCCAAGTATTGGACCAGGCCTCCGTTTTGCTATCCCATGCCGCCCGATCTTCCTCCTCTTGGCCAGCCCGCCATCTTTTCCTCTTGGACAGCCAGCCATCTTTGTATCCCTCAGACCAGGCCACCAGTCCAGACCAGGCCGCCGGTTTGGACCAGGCCGCCAGGTCGGACCAGGCTGCCAGTCCGGACCAGGCTGCCAGTCCGGACCAGGCTGCCAGTCCGGACCAGGCCGCCAGTGTGGACCAGGCCGCCAGTGTGGACCAGGCCTCCTGTCCGGAACAAGCCGCCAGTTTGCACCAGGCCGCCGGTTTGGACCAGTCCGCCAGCTCGGATCAGACAGCCCACCATTCTCTCTATTTTCCTAGAAACAGGCCGCCCGTTCAGGCCGCCATGCTCTCACTCTCTTGAACCAGCCCGCCACCTTTGTCTCCCTCGGACCAGGCCGCCCTTGACTTCTCCTTGAACAAGCCCGCCAAGTCTGGTCAGGCTGCCGGTTTTCCTCATCATGGACCAGTCCGCCAGTCCAGTCCAAAGACCGGGCGGGCTGAAAGTTCATACGAGAGAAACAGGCAGGCTGAAATTTCATACGAGAGAAACGGGTGGGCTGAAAGTTCATACGAGGGAAATGGGCGGGCTGAAAGTTCATACAGGGTAAACGGGCGGGCTGAAAGTTCATACAAGAAAAAGGGCGGGCTGAAAGCCTGATTGGGAATCATTCGCTTTGGAACACTGTTCATCCAGGATTATCCGCAAAAAACACTATTCATGGAACACTGTTCATGAACTGGATAAAATCAGAAAGACAAAGATTCGGTTTAGCAAAAGACGGATTCGGGTTACTGTTCACAAAAACACTATTCACGTACCGATCTGAAATCCGGGTAAAGAGTCCAAGCAAGGCAGAAGACCGAAGTCAAGGCGAACCAGACCAAACCGGAGGTGGGCTGGATCAAAACTAGACCTAGGGATTTGGGCCGCGGATCATGCCCAAAGTTTATCTAAGTCGGCTTACATAAGATTGATAGGCATCCCACATCGTTAATAAACTTTTTCAGCACCCTAGGTTGCCCATTATATATATAATAGCTTGTATCATGTTTAAATCCATTCAGTTCCGAGTACTAGACATTTCGTATTGTAAGACATAAAGTTTTTACGAGATTTCTTTTACTTTAGCGAAAAGATCACTAAATAAAACAAGCTTTCAATTTTGGTCATTGAGTTTTTTGAAAATAGGATTTTCGAACCTCCATTTATTATAAGTTTTGATATTGTGAATTTCGACTCTCATAATTAGCAAAGTAAGAACATAATAAATGGTCATAATGCGCAAATACTACCGCATTAAAATACACATATAAAAACTGAAACATATTTTATTGTAATATATCCCAAAGAAAATACGATTTTATACCATACTCCGAAAGAAAAACAGGTTTGACAATTCTTCCATTAAATCAACTGATAATAGTTTAATGAATTCGGAGAGATTGAAAATTTAAAGGAAGATAAGATTTTGAGAAGACAAGATGAAATCCAAAGTCTTACCAAAACAAATCGCATTGCCTTTATGTTGATTGCACACTATGATATTAGATTATGTAGTATTTTTTTAAAAAATAACAACTACGTTAAAATATAAATCAGAATATCTTTGGAATTTAATATTTTGAGTAATTTTAGTGAAGCGAGTAAAACTATTGTGGTGAACACAGAGTAAGATAACGGATAACCAAAAGAAAGTTAAATTTGAGAGTTTCTATTTTAAAGACTAGGGATGGTACTCCGCACAAAGGTATGTTGCTTCACTTTTTTCCTTTATACTTATTTATTATCTATTATTTTTTGTTCAGTTTTATTTTGTAATTTAGGTTTCATGGGTTTCTTACTTCCATATAAGGTTATAGATTAATTACTTTCGATCTTATTTTGGGATTTTTATTTTCTTTAGTTGGTTAGGCTAAGGTTAATGTTATTTTCTATTAGGTTTTAGTTGGTCAAATTGGTCGTGTTATGTGCAGTCTATGTTATGTTCTTTTTCTTTTAATCCACTATAGTTATTTTAAAAAAAGAATCACAAATCTTTATATATTTAAAAAAAGAATCACAAATCTTTATATGACCAGAGATTTTCTTCCGAATTTGTTGATGACGTTAGAACGAAGAATACATTAAGTAGAAAAAATTGAAAAAAGAAAAGAACCATAAACTAACAACTGGATACAATCCTATTTCAGAAGCGATAAAACCAAAAATAGAGTAAAATAAAAGAACACTTATGAAAAAGTGTAAATGATGAAGAGAGATGTGTGTCACCATATATGTAATAAGGCAAACTTTGCAATACCACAGTTGTTAGGAATTTTCATAAGCGTTCTTGAGGTAGAAACTTGTATGTTTTCTTCGGCTGAGTGAAATATATATTTTATTCGCATGATCATTTTCATAAATTTTCCTTTTGCCTTCCGGATATAAAGTTGCATTTTTGTATGCTTAAAATTTAATCTTAGACAAGACCTTGTTAAAGTTGCCGAAGCTTTTCCTTCTTTTGGCTGAATCCTGTTAACAGACTACAGCTAAGAAGTAACTACCAGAGAAGTTGGTAGTGTTCAACACCTTGAAAGAGATTATCTTCCGTCATATCTAGATAGATGGATCAGTGACCTGAACACAACATTCCTTGATGTTTGCAAGCAATTTGATTCAAGAAAGGAAAGAGAATTGAATATTTTGACTGAAATGAGGCAAGAAGTACAGACAATTCTTTCAGAAACTGCTGTTCAGTCATTTGAAGAACAATACTTTTGGAACTCCACAGGTCATATCTTGAATTTCTTCATCATATCTTGCTTCTCTATCTCACATCAGTCGTTGGGAGCCCCATCTGCTTGTGCCTTTGATCAAACATCATCTTTTTCAACGATACTGCGATTTTAACAAACAGCAAAGTAAAAGCTATTTATGAATCTTTAAGACCGTTGTATAGTCATTAAGGTTATAATTTTTTTGAAAACTGAAGCAAAAGAATGAATCTGATTAAATTGATAATCCTAATAATCACATGCATGTTTGTTTCAGCTCCAACTTCCTTCTATATCCAAAATGCTCTGTACTTAGAAATGATTAAAGAGATATAAGTCTGTTATTTGTTCCTCTTATTTAAAGTTCCCTTATGCCTATCAGAGTTAAACTCATAATCTAGAAAGATTCACTCTTATGTTGCCACATCAGCAAAGAAGAGAACTACATGTGTCTTTTACAAAAAAAAAAATAATAATAATATTGCAAACAAATAAATATATATTTTATGCAAAGATAAATAAATAATATATACAATTCAAACATAAATATATAATAATTTTATTTAATGAAAATTTTAGTAACTAAAATTTAAATTTTCGGAAAATATATAAATGTAATCTCTTAAAATAAAGTTCAAAACTAATATTTTCAGATTTGAAAATTTTATATATAGAAAATTTAGAAAGATGAAGAAGAAAAATTCAAAGGTTTTTTCTGTTCTTTTTTTTTTATAACTATTGAAACATGTCGACTTTTAAAACATTCATGTGGTATTTAACTATTGAAACATGTCGATTTTTAAAATATTCATGTGGTAAAAAGTTAGAGAAAATTTTTAACTTTTATAAGTTTTAAAAATGAAAACTACCCGCAATGAAAATTTTATATATAAGGATAAGAAAGATGAATAAGAGAAATTCAAAAGTTTTTTCTATTTTTTTTTACTATGAAAACATGTCGACTTTAAAAACATTCATGTGGTAGAAAGGTAGAAAAAAATTTGAATTTTTATAAGTTTTAAAAATGAAAACTACTCGTGCTGAAAATTTTATATATATAGGAAAATCAGAAAGATGAAAAAGAGAAATTCAAAGGTTTTTTTATTTTTTTCTTATTTAACTATGGAAACATATCGAGTTTTAAAACATTCTTTTGATAGAAAAATAAAATAAAATTACAGGAGATCGTAAGGGGGAAAACGATTCTGAAGAAAGAGACAAAAGCGATAAGCCGTAGACGATTTGTGTGTGTGTTTTTTTTATTATTTTTATTTTTTTTTATTTATGGATGAAGAAGTATAAGCTTTGTCTGTGTTGCCTCCGCTTTTCATTTTTTTCCTCTCTTTTTTTCTTTTCCAATTAACTATGTTTTTCGGTTTAAGTCAGGGGAAGAGGAAGAAGACAAAGGCAATGACTGTTTTAAAAGCGGTTCTGTGAAAGTAATAAAAATAAAATATTTGAAGTAGAACCTAGGAGAAACTGACCACATCACATTGTGGTCAAATATTATAATGTACAGTCGGTTATTTATATTTTAGAAGATTAATTGATCGCTCTGAAATCTTATTCATATATGTTAATCGATGTTGCAGTCCAAAGTTAAGAGTTTGCTTATCCTACTCTACTCCAAGCTCTGATTAATGAAGGGTGGAGATGAAGGACTGAAACGGCTAAACAAGAATACTCATCGCCCCGCCTTCCAGCGTAGAAAACAAAGCATTCTCTTTGAGGACACGTCAACCAGATTTATCACATCTCTTCTTTAGAAATAGTTTCACAAGCTCGCTTGAACATATTTTGAAGGAAGAATGAAGAAGATTTATAAACTAAGACGTCATTTGTGTTCATCAAAGGAGATGAGGTCTTCAGTCGACAATTTACGATCTCCATTAACTCAGAGTTGATTCTTCTAGTTCTCTCTCTGCAGATCAGAGTAACTTAATACACTGCTTTAACAAGTTCACGATCGTAGTCGCTAGATTTCGTGGGAGACCCACCTCCCAAACTCCACTATTGAGAACCTGATACACATACTACACAAAGGTAGTATCTAAAAGTTCTCGAATGTTTACAAGAGAGAACACACCTCCTTGTGAACACGATTAAGAAACCTAGCTATCGAGACAATCAAAGACCGCAAAAACGGAAAGGTAAACTCTCTAAGATCTCTCGTCTAACTCTCTTGGAATCTTTGTAATCACTTCTCTCTCATTCTCTGAGTTTCTTGTCGCGAGGATGAAGACGACTTAAGGCGCGGGTGATTTAAGCCAGCTCGTATTGGGCCAAACCGACTGGCCCAACTCCTTCATTAAACGAGACAGCCCGATAAGGCCTAGATACGAATGAAGTCAAACCCAACAAAAAACTTCACCTCTTTTCTTCAGACCAGACCTCGAAACATCCGCGACTCGTCTCTTGACCTTCTCTCTCTCTTTCTCCTTTGAAATCACATAAAGTGATTCATATGGGTCTCCCATCTCCGGCGTGACCTCAACGGACATCCTCTCTACTCCGTTGTTTTGAGATCTTCCGGGTAAATTCTTCCATAAATCAACCCTGTATCATACTCACAAAACAATACAGAGTTGTTAGTAGCAAAAGTAAATCAAAACCTTACTAATCCGTTTCAACTTCTCCATCTTTGTTTTCCTCGTTTCTGAGTCCCGATGAGCTCCACCACCTGAAACTCTGTATCAGTCACATGCAAACGGTAAGCCATTAGAAAAACTCAAAACTCCTTGCATGTTACGAAATACTAAAATCTAAACCATCTGACTCCTTTCATTTTTCATGAACCCTTTGAACAACCACTGATCTGCACAACCGGAGTCACTACCAATACAATTGCAGAAAAGATCTAACTCTTACTGATGACCGCAGAAACGAGAAGACACAACCACTACTAGGCTCAAGCACATCCCTACATAGGTAACTCCTAAAATATTTCCTTGATTTTAAAACACAAGCACTCGAATTTCTTTCTTAGTCATGAAACTAACTAATCTCTCTTTCACATGTAAGGTGATGTGTTTGGGAGTTACCCGGAGCTGCGACCACGACTCATAGGACATTCAACAGCTCTCGGCACAGCTGAAACTTCGAACAAGGTACTGTTTTTGTCAAGAAATCTGCAGGATTCTTAGAAGTATGTATCTTAGTTAGGATGATATCAGCTTGATCTACAACGTCTCTTATAAAATGGTATTGCGTGTCCATATGCTTAGTTCTCTCATGGTGAACTGCATTTTTCGCTAGGGCAATAGCACTTTAAGAATTATAATGTAACTTAACACTATTTTGAGGAAAACCTAACTCGGTACAGCACCTCTTTAACCATAGGGCCTCTTTCGCTGCCTAAGTAAGAGCCATGTACTCTGCTTTGGTAGTCGAATGAGCCACAACTGATTGTAAGCATGATTTCCATGAAACCGTGTTTCCTCCCACTCTGAAAACAATTCCTGAAATTGACCTCCTCTTATCCAAATCTGTAGCATAGTCTTAAACTGAAAACCCCTCAACACTGAACTCTGAGCCCCTTTTAAATGTCAAACACTGTTTATACACTTCTTCCTCATGGAACACAACATTTCTACTCGTAGTGCATTTCCCTTAACTTTTCAGCCAAACACGATATCTTTTTACTCCAAACAGATATCCCACGAAAACACCATTAACAGCCCTTGGACTAGTCTTTTCTTGAATTGTATGTACATAAGCTGAGCAGCCGAATCTTCTTAAATGAGAAAGATCTGGTTTATGTCCTGACCAAAAGTCTTCTGGAAGTTTAAAGTCTATTGTAGAGTTTGGAGATCTATTTATCAAGTAAACTGCTGGGGAAGTTGCTGCTGCCCAAAATTCAGACCTTATCCATTATCGTTCTGCAAGCATACTTCTGACCTTATCCATTATCGTTCTGTTGATCCTTTCTGAAACCTCGTTCTGCTGAGGCGTGTAGATGCAGGTTCTGTGTCGCTTAATTACTGATTCTTACAGAAGTTATCAAACTGAGTGTTGCAGAACTCAAGACCATTATCTGTCCTTAGATATTTGATCATATAATTCATCTTATTTTCCACTTCCTTTTTTCATTCTCTGAACTTCTGAAATGCTTAATCCTTTATTTTAACAAAATACACCCATACCTTTTTAGAGTAAACGTCGATGAAACTAATGAAGTATTTGCAATCACCAAGGCTTTCTGGTGTGGATGGAAGGCCCCACAGATCTGAATGAAAGTACTTTAAAGGCTCTTTAGTTGTATGTTTTGCCACGGGAATTTTTTGTTTGTGTGACTTTCCCAAAACACAATTCTCGCAGAAGCTTTGATCCCCGATTTCATAATTAGGCAGATAGCCGTCTTTGACTAAGACTTTCAAGTTTGAGAAACTCATATGACCCAGTCTTGAGTACCAAAGACTTGTCATCCTTTCTTTTGTGGTTACCAGATTAACTTCCCTTCTCGAGACGGTCCCTAGGAGATACTATAATCAATTTTCATATTTACCTGCGATGACTTTTCTACCATTCTTGTAGAACTGAATGACGTAGTCTTCTCCTTCATATTTGCACCCTGGACTTCTCTAACATTCCATACGATATCAAGTTCCTTCTTATTCCTGGCATATATCTAACATCCGTTAGGATGACCACTGAAGCATCTGGATTTGTGATTCGTACTTTTCCAATACCTTTAACCTCACATTCTGAGTCGTTAGCTGTTAACACTTTGACGCCTTCTATTTCCTTGAAATCAAATAGAAACTCTTTGTTTGGTGTAATGTGAAAGGTGCAGCCAGAATCCATGACCCAAGCATCCTTTTTATCCTGTACACTGGCTGTTAGAACAAGAGGTTCCTTTCTCGCTGATACTGTGTTAGCAGAGTCCATATATTTCTTATCATGTCTCGGAGGACATTACCTTTTCCAATGTCCATCCTTCCCGTATATGAAGCACTCGCTCTTGTTGTTTCGGTTGAATCTCAGTTTAGAATTTGTTCTTTTGTCTCTGGACTTAGATCTTCCCTTTCCATGTCGATTGTATCCTTTGTCAGGTCTGTCCTAAGACCTTTCTCTTGATTAGACATACAGCCCTTCTGAGTTGTTTCGAGACTAACAGCCCTCTTTGCCGTAGCTCAATTTCCTTAGAATAGGTAGAAGTTATGACTTCCTGGACTGTCAGAGTTTCCTTTCGTGTACCATATTTAAGCATATGGACAAATGGCTCATATAGTGGTGGTAAACTCGTAAGGAGCTGTATAGCTTGATACTCATCACTGATGTTGATATTGAGACTAGCAAGGTCTGCTACAACTTTTAGAAAACCATCTAGGTTTTCTTTGATGCTTTTGGCTTCCTCCATCATGTAGCCAGCAAATTGTTACTTCAGATAGATCCTATTCGGTAATGTCTTGGTTTGATAATCACGTTCTAAGGCTTTCCACATGCCATAAGCAGTAGGCTCTTTCATTACCTTCCTCAATATCAAATCAATTAAACACGTTCCAAGTAGGTTCTTGACCCTTATGTCTATTGGTACCTTGTGAGGATCAATTACTGGTTCTTCTCCTTCTTCTAGCTTCGTTGTGTCTTTATACAGCGTTGCTCCTGCATCAAGAACAGACGCAAGTCCTTGGATTTCTAATTGACCAAGCAGCTTGCACTTCCACATGCCTAATACCATCTCCAACACTACTGCATTTCTTACTTTAAAAAACTGCATTTTGCAGTAAATTTGCTTTAACCCTACTCTATTTTAAACTACAAAATGGAGTAAAAAATGAGATTACTTCAAATATGGAGTAAAAAATGAGATTACTCATTTTTTTTTTATTCATTACTCTATTTTGCAGTTGAAAATAGAGTAGTATTGGAGCTAACTCAACTGCATTTTGGACTTACTCCATTTTAGAGTGAAAAATGCAGTTTTACATTGGAGATGCCCTAAGTCTCATTTTCTGTCAAATTTGTCCATCTCAAGTCTCCCTTGGGTTGGCCCCATCATTGAGATGTGAAAATCCTTGACCGATCCTTTCTTGCGACAACGACAAACACCAGATAAGTATTCTTTCCTCCTCTTTTCAATCAGAGCACTAAAACCTATATTCTCTGATACCACTTGTTGACAATTTACGATCTTCGATTAACTCAGAGTTGATTTTTCTTGTTCTCTCTCTGAAGATCAAAATAACTGAACACACCAATTTAATGAGTTCACGACCGCAGTCGCTACATCTCGTGGAGACCCACCTCCCAAACTCCACTATTGAGAACCTGATACACATACTACATAAAGGTAGCATCCAAAAGTTCTCCAAGGTTTACAAGAGAGAACGCACCTTCTTGAAAACACGATTAAGAATCCTAGCTATAGAGACAATCAAAGACAACAAAAACGGAAAGGTAAGGTCTCTAAGATCTCTCGTCTAACTCTCTTGGAATATCTGTAATCGCTTCTCTCTGATTCTCTGAGTTTCTTGTCGCGAGGATGAAGACGACTTAAGGCGCGGGTGATTCAAGCCAGCTCGTATTGGGCCAAACCGACTGGCCCAACTCCTTCATTAAATGAGACGGCCCAATAAGGTCCAGATACGAGTGAAATCAAACCCAACATCTACAGAGAAGTCTTCTTCTCAAGAGTATTTCAAGACAAAGCCGTATTCAAAAGTTTTTTTGTTTTTGTTTTCCTCGTTCTCTTGTCTTCTCTATAGTAAGTCTTTCTGGATCAAGAGTCCTAAAATTCAATCAGGTTAATGATGTTATATTTTGATTTGATAAGATACTGTATTATATTTATATTCATTTACACTTTTATAAATACAGACAATTTCTCTTTGATTATTATTTAGATCTTCAAATAGCCTATCACTACAAGAAAACAAGCTATTCCAGACGGCCAAATTCGTGGGGTATTCGTCGGGAAAAGTTGTTTCCAAAGGATTTCCGACGCATTTTAGCCGTCAGGATTAGATCGTCGGAAATTTAAATTCGTCGGGAATTCGTCGGTTATTCCCGACAGATTTCGTACGTTATTCCCGACAGATTTCGTCGTTGAATTATTTACCATCGGACAAGTCATCAAAAAATCGTCGGGTAAGTTCATACCGACGACATTCCAACAAAATTCCAAAGACCAGATTCCCAACTGATTGCCAAATTTCCAACGAATTTAACAATTTTATCAATCTATGAACAAAGTAGAATTTTATCAATCTAACCACCTAAAAAATTTATCCTGAAAACCTAATTAATCTAACCACAAAATCTTATTTACAAATCTAATTTGTTCAAAAAAGAAAAAAAGTTGAAGAAATCTTACATTGTCAATGAGAGTCAAAGGTGGAGAGGGAGGGACTGTGAGGCGGGAGAGAGCAAGGCAAGAGGGAAGAGAGGGTGAGAGGCGAGAGACAGATCGATGGAGAGAGAGAGACAGATCGATGGAGAGAAGATCAACGGCGGCTGGAGAGAGAGAGTGTGTCGCCGGAGGGAAGGGAGAGAGAGATCGCCAGAGGGAAGAGAGAAATCGCCAGAGGGAATAGAAACAAATCGTCAGAGGTAAGAGGGAGAGAGAGAACTGGCGGTGGGGTAAAAAAAAAAGGAGAGAAGGAAGAGATAGATCTAAAAAATTAGGTTAAACACTTTCCGGCGGACATAACCCTCTGGATTCCGTCGGAAATTAATTTAATACCGCCAAAGTTTTTACAATTACTGATAGAATAATGGGAGGCAGCAAAGACATACGTTCAATGTTTGGTTCATATCTTCTCAACCACGCGGCTTCTATGCATGAAACTACTTGGAGAATGTGTTCAGCTCAAATATGAAGCTCCTCGAAGAAGAATCAGCTCAAACAAAGTTCAGATGAAGGAGTTATGCCATTTTCAAATTGGGTGATTCCAAATATACGCGAATTCAGACCTGCGAGCATTCAATGAAGAATTCCGACCAAACCAGGTTGAATTAAGCTACAGGACAAATTGTTCTACAATCATGATCCACCAGAGAAGCCAACAAAGTGGATTCTGCCCAATTCTACAAGGCCAGGCGTAGACTGAAGACCAAGAGACAATTGAACTGAAGAGTCATTCAAACAAGTGTTTAATGCAGTCAAAGTCTATGGTCTTTGTTCTAGTTTCTAGGTTGCATTGTTTTTACCACATTTATCCTAGTTTTTTTAACACAATTGTAACCTATTTAATTACCATTTCTTTCAAGGAATAAAAAATAAGCCTTTTTGTTATTTTTGGAACCTTTGAGTGGTTAAATCATTTTCCTTTATCAATGGTGTGTAATATCCATTGATCTGATCATGGTGGGTTACATCATTGATCAAAACCTCTTTGTCGTCTAGGTGTGTCATATCCTAGGGAATTGAGTGGGTATACCAATGGCCTTCTGCAACCCTTGACGCTCCCTACGATCCATCGGTAAATCAGAAGCCTTCCGCAACTTCTGTGCGACCATGCACTCCACATCCTTTGATCTTTGAGACTTCACGGTTTCTTGGATGCAAAGCTTATCCTCTTACCTACTTAGAGTGCATCATCTTTGGGAGGTTTTTCATCATTTGGTATCAGAGCACCACTCTAAGTTTGGTTTTTATCTTTCTATCATTTTTCTCATCTTTTCAACTTCTTTCATTCATCTTCTCATCTTTTCATCTTCTATTTCTATTTTATTTTTATTTCTATCATTTGAAAAAAAAAGAAGTATAAATTGGTTTGTGTCTACTCTTCCTTTAGATAGACCAGATTTGAGGGCAAATCTTTGTTTTCAGAGGAGGGGAATGATAGAATAATGGGAGGCAGCAAAGATATACGTTCAATGTTCGGTTCATATCTTCTCAACCACGAGGATTCGATGCATGAAACCACTTGGAGAATGTGCTCAGCTCAAATACGAAGCTCCTCGAAGAAGAATCAGCTCAAGCAGAGTTCAGATGAAGGAGTTATGCCATTTTCAAATTGGGTGATTTCAAGCATACGCGAATTCAGACCTGCGAGCATTCAATGAAGAATTCCGACCAAACCAGGTTGAATTAAGCTACATGACCAATTGTTCTACAATCAAGATCCTCCAGAGAAGCCAACAAAGTGGATTCTGCCCAATTCTACAAGGCCAGGCGTGGACTGAAGACCAAGAGACAATTGAACTGAAGAGTCATTCAAACAAGTGTTTATTGCAGTCAAAGTCTATGGTCTTTGTTCTAGTTTCTAGGTTGCATTGTTTTTACCACATTTATCCTAGTTTTTTTAACACAATTGTAACCTATTTAATTACCATTTCTTTCAAGGAATAAAAAATAAGTCTTTTTGTTATTTTTGGAACCTTTGAGTGGTTAAATCATTTTCCTTTATCAATGGTGTGTAATATCCATTGATCTGATCATGGTGGGTTACATCATTGATCAAAACCTCTTTGTCGTCTAGGTGTGTCATATCCTAGGGCATTGAGTGGGTATACCATGGGCCTTCCGCAACCCTTGACGCTCCTTACGATCCATCGGTAAATCAGAAGCTCTTACTATAGACCAAAATGTCATCAAAGTAAACGACAACAAATTTACCCATATATGATCTAAGAACATGGTTCATCAAACACATAAAGGGGCTAGGAGCATTAGTCAAGCCAAACGGCATAACAAGCCATTCATAACAAGCCATTCATAAAGTCCATGCTTAGTTTTGAAAGCTATTTTCCATTCATCCCCTTCCTTCATTATAATCTGATGGTATCCACTTCTAAGATCTTTTTTAGAAAAGACCCTGGAACCGTGCAATTCATCCAACATATCATCTAAACTGGGAATGGGATGGCGATACTTAACCGTAATGTTGTTGATGGCTCGGCAGTCCACACACATTCTCCAAGTTCCATCCTTCTTAGGTACGAGCAAGACTGGAACCGCACAAGGACTTAGACTTTCCCTGATGTAGCCTTTGTCCATTAGATCATCAACTTGCCTTTGCAACTCCTTGCTTTCAACCGGGTTGGTGCGATAGGCTGGACGGTTTGGTAAGGAGGCTCCCGGTACCAGATCGATTTGGTGTTCTATTCCACGGATGGGAGGTAGACCACTGGGATTTTCTTCTGGAAACACGTCCTGAAACCTGTGCATATGAGGCTTAAGTTCACTCGGCAGTTCCGGTGGGATGTTAGAAGCCATTAGTGTTTCTTTCTAAACAAGCAAGATAAAAGATGGACGAGAAAACAAAGTTTTCTTTACCTGACTTGGCTTGATATAAAAATTGGACTTCCTGACCTGTTCTGGCTGCTTTTCTAGCTCCCAGCTCTTCCTAAGCTGTACTTGGTCCTGGTGTATTTCGGTTGGAGATAAAGGCATAAGAGTGATCTTCTTTCCTTGGTGCTCAAACATGTGACGGTTAGTGTATCCATCATGTACTGCCTTTCTATCAAATTGCCAAGGTCGGCCCAAGAGAATATGGCTGGCATCCATAGGCAAAACATTGCACACGATCTCGTCTTGATATCGGCCGATGGTAATAGGAACCATGACCTGCTCTTTGACGTGCTGGACTCCATCTTCATTTAGCCATTCTAGCTTAAATGGTCTCGGATGTGGTCTGGTTTCTAACCCCAGTTTCCTGACAAGGACATCACTAGCGATGATCAAAGAACAAACCTTATTATTAATAAAACAACGAGAGTGAAAGAGATTCTCTCTCTGTTCTTCGTCGCTGGTCTTGGGTTGGACATTTAGTGATCTCATGGTCACAAGAAGATTGCCTTGGGCCGGATAATCATATGGTTCTTCCTCGTCAAAGATTGGTCCAGTGTCTTCTTCCTCTTCAGCCTCGGATTCCACTTCTCCATTGTCAAGTAAGATCATGACCTTTTGGTTTGGACACTTGTTGGCATAGTGTCCTAATCCATGCCACTTGAAACACCTGATATCTCTGGCTCTACTCGTGGATTCCACGGTTTTGCCTTTGTCATAACGAAAAGGTTGGTTAGGTTTAGACTCGGAATTTGCTGGAAGAGGAGACTTACCTTTGTCTTGGTAGTTTGGCTTAGGTGCATAGGCCGGTTTTGGTGTGTAGGCAGGCTTAGTGCAACCTATTCTCTTAACTTGTTGTTCAATAAGGACCGCTTTGTGGAGCATGTCTTCCACTCTTTCAAACTCCTGAAGCTCCAACCGGTCTTGTATTTCTCGGTTTAGTCCTGCCAGAAAACGAGCCAAGGTTGCATCTATATCTTCCTCAACATCAGCTTTAAGCAGAAGTGTTTCCATTTCCTGAAAGTAGTCCTCAACGTTCTTTGTCCCTTGTGTCAAACGCCTTAGTCTTTGATGAAGATCCCTGTTATAATGACTAGGAACAAATCGCTTTCTCATTAATTCAGTTAGTTCCTGCCAAGTAGTTATTGGACTTTCTCCCATCCTTCTTCTAAGAGAAACTACTTGATCATACCAATTAATGGCATAACCACTAAATTCAGAAGCAACTAGTCTCACTTTCTTAAGTTCAGAAAAGTTTTGACAATCAAAAACAAGTTCAGTTTTTCTTTCCCATTCTAGATAAGCATCCGGATCATTCTTACCGTCAAAGGTAGGAATTCTTAGCTTGAGTCCACCAAGCCCATCGTCCGTTCTTCTGGCAAATGGGTACTCTTCATCTCGGTTTCTTTGGCCTCTCCTTGCCCTGAAGGAACGATTGTCATCAAAATGGTCTTCCATGTCCTGACCATCAAAAGATCGGCTGTTCCTCCTTCCACGAAATCTTCTTTGGGCTGGCCTCGCCTGGCCTTGTTGATCTTCCTGAATTTTATCCAGCCGGACATTCACTTCTTCAAGACCTAGATTCAAAGTTCTCATTAAATGGTCAGTCAAAGCTTTAATTTGAAGGTTAGATAAACCGCCTCTAGGATTGTTGTTCCTTTCTTCCTCACTATCAGCCATGGTTTCCTTAAATGACACTTAAGCAAACGATGTTAAAAGCAAAAATACTCTCACACACAAGTGTTTACCCTTACCACTCAGACGTTTTTTTTTTTTCTCTCACGGTTTTCTTTTAAGTAGCACTGAGAGTTGTTTTGCCAAGGTTCTAAACGAACAAATCAAGCCAAATCCAGCAAGTAGCTTCCAAACAACAAAGGAGAAAGAATGGACAGAAATTTCTGAAGGGAAATCCGCTTTAACCACCTCAAGGCTGGGTTTTCTCTTCAGCCAGCAGGATTACTCTTCCACCACCCTCCCAAACTGGCTTTCTCTTCAGTTTGTGTATAAAGTTTTTTTTTTTTTTTGAATCGTTTTTTTTTTTAAATATAAAAGTTTGGAAATCAGAATATGGAGGGTAAGAGAGTGGCCCTGATTTGCAATGGAAAAGAAGAAGAAGAGATCATAATTTTGTGAAGAAAATAGATGGAGAAGATGAACAGATTTACCAAAAAAGAGTGGCTCTGATACCACGTGGTTTGCTCCTTGATAACCGGGTTGGTGCGATAGGCTGGACGGTTTTGATCAATGATGTAACCCACCATGACCAGTAAAGGAGATAACCTCTCAAAAGTTCCAAAAATAATAATCAAGACTTATTTTTATTCCTTGCACGAAATGGTGCTTAAATAGGTTACAATTCTGTTAAAAACTAGGATAAATGTGGTAAAAACAATGCAACCTAGAAACTAGAATAAAGACCATAGACTTTGACTGCATTAAACACTTGTTTGAATGACTCTTCAGTTCAATTGTCTCTTGGTCTTCAGTCCACGCCTGGCCTTGTAGAATTGGTCTGGATCCTCTATATAATGAGGCACAGATCATGAATAAAAAATAAGTCTTGATTATTATTTTTGAAACTTTTGAGAGGTTATCTCCTTTACTGGTCATGGTGGGTTACATCATTGATCAAATCCTCTTTGTCGTCTAGGTGCGTCATATCCTAGGACATTGAGTGGGTATACCAAGGGTCTTCCGCAACCCTTGACGCTCCCTTCGATCCACTTCGATCCGTCTTGGTGCGTCATATCCAAGGGATCAACCGGTATATCAGAAGTCTTCCGCAGCTTCTGTGCGACAATTCGCTCCACATCCTTTGATCTTTGAGACTTCACGGTTTCTTGGATGCAAAGTTTATCCAATTCCAACTTAGAGTGCATAATCCTTAGGAGATTTTCCATCATTTGGTATCAGAGCACCACTCTAAGTTTGGTTTCTTTCATTCCACCATTTTTCTCATCTTTTCATCTTCTTTCATTCATCTTCTCTTCTTTTCATCTTCTATTTCTATTTTTTGTTTTTTCTATCATCTGGAAAACACAAAAAAAGAAGTAGAAATTGGTTTGTGTCTACTCTTCTTTTAGATAGACCAGATTTGAGGGCAAATCTTTTTTTAAGAGGAGGGGAATGATAGAATAATGGGAGGCAGTAAAGATACACGTGCAATGTTTGAGGCATATCTTCCGCAACCCTTGATGCTCCCTTCGATCCACTTCGATCCGTCTTGGTGCGTCATATCCAAGGGATCAACCGGTATATCAGAAGTCTTCCGCAACTTCTGTGCGACCATTCGCTCCACATCCTTTGATCTTTGAGACTTCACGGTTTCTTGGATGCAAAGTTTATCCCATTCCAACTTAGAGTGCATAATCCTTGGGAGATTTTCCATCATTGTTTCGACAGCCTCTTAAATGATAGAATAATAGGAGGCAGTAAAGATACACGTTCAATGTTCGAGGTATATCTTGCCAACCCCGAATCTTATACGCATGAAACCACTTGGAGAATGTGCTCAGCTCAATAATGAACATCCTCGAAGAAGAATCAGCTCAAACAGAGTTCAGATGAAAGAGTTATGCTATTTTCAAATTGTGTGATTCCAAGCATACGTGAATTCAGACCTGCGATCATACAATGAAGATATCGGGGCACCGTACCGAGCCAAACGTCCACAGATTGCTCGGACGATGAGCAACAACACACACTGGAGAAGGATAGACCGGGAAACCATGCTGAGGAGCAACCGGAAGGAACCAGAAGGAGCATTGCTCGTGAGGAAACAGAGGTTTATCTAGAGGAACCCAGCTTTGCCCGAGGATCAGGACGTCCGGACGCTACTGCCGTGTTCCACATCGATCCAACTAGACCCGGGAGCAAGCTACGTTTGGATGACCGAGCTAGAGACCGAATCTCTCGGCACAGTCGATCCCAATCTCGAGTCAAAAGTCATGAGGAAGCCAACGGTCAAGACAGAATCCAATTAGCCCGAGCCGATTCAGAGATAGAACGTGATACTCCAGTTTTAGCCCGGTACGACCGTCCAGATATCGAGCCAACTTGGGAAGAGACGAGTTTCTATGATCTAATGGATTTTTCCACCGAGCAAAACTTGAGGCAATGTGTTATGGGACTAAAGGTGATGATCGAACGTGGAAGTTTTCAAATGGCACGTACTGAACCAGTTCTGCCCCATGAAGATCTTGGTGCCTTGGTATCTATCACGTAATGAATCCCTTGGTAGCATGTTGCTCCTTGAAGGTAGATTGGATAAGAATGATTCCGCAGCTACTACCTTTCACGGATCAAACAGGTGGATCGAATGACACCGTCAAGAGATGCGGAAGGATCTTGGTATTCTCAACTCCGAAGAATCAAGGAAGTAACCCTTAACAATGATTCCAAGGAGGTTTATTGTTTGGGCAGTAACCCTTGCCAAACCAACGAAATGTTCCTGAAGAACAATGAGATTTCCTCTCAAGAAAAAGATGATACAAATTCGATATCTTTATTCAAATGGTCTCTAGAAAGACTTATAGAGTTTGCACACAAGGAAAATAAAAGAAAAAAGTAACAATACGTTATTTTTGTGGTTTCGAGACCAAGAAAATATATAAAGAAGACTAAGATCTAGATCTGGTAAAAAAAAAGACTTCATTCCACGCGATTTGGTGAAGATGACCCTTGAGTTGCTTGTACCTGGACTCTTAGAGTTTAGCTTGGTGTTTCTTGTGCACGGATGGAGCAAACAAGATCTTCATGGGGCAGAACTGGTTCAGTACGTGCCATTTGAAAACTTCCACGTTCGATCATCACCTTTAGTCCCATAACATGTTGCCTCAAGTTTTGCTCAGTGGAAAAATCCATTAGATCATGGAAACTTGTCTCTTCCCAAGTTGGCTCGATATCCGGACGGTCGTACCGGGCTAAAACTGGAGTATCACGTTCTATCTCTGAATCGGCTCGGGCTAATTGGATTCTGTCTTGACCGTTGGCTTCCACATGACTTTTGACTCGAGATTGGGATCGAGTGTGCCGAGAGATTCGGTCTCTAGCTCGGTCATCCAAACGTAGCTTTCTCCCGGGTCTAGTTGGATCAATGTGGAACACGGCAGTAGCGTCCAGACGTCCTGACCCTCGGGCAAAGCTGGGTTCCTCTCGATAAACCTCGGTTTCCTCATGAGCAGTGCTCCTTCTGGTTCCTTCCGGTTGCTCCTCCGCATGGTTGCCCGGTCCATCCTGCTTCAGTGCGTGCTGTTCGTCATCGTCCGAGCAATCCGTGGACGTTTGGCTCGGTACGGTGCCCCAGTACCACAAGTCTGGTTCATCTGAAACAAAAGGAGATTAGTCAGATACATTAAAGCTTGAAGAGATATCATACTTACCTTGAAGGTCTAGTTGATAGGCATTGTCAAGAAATCTCTTTACCACCGTGAATGATCCATCCTTTCTTGGCATCAACTTGGACTTTCTTTCCTCTGGGAATCTTTCCTTCCTCAAATGTACCCAAACAAGGTCGCCTGGTTGGAACACCACCTTACGTCTACGCTTGTTGGCAGGCTTTTCATATTGCCTTGTCTTTGCTTCTATGTTGGCTCGGACCTTTTCATGAATCTTTTTAACAAGTTTGGCCTTATTTTTGCCATCTAAACTTATCCTTTCATCAACAGGCAAAGGAATTAGATCAAGAGGAGACAATGGGTTAAAGCCGTAGACAATTTCAAAAGGTGAATGCTTAGTAGCCGAATGCACTGAATGGTTATATGCAAACTATACGTGTGGCCAGTGCTCCTCCCATGACCTAAGGTTCTTTTTAACCAACGACCTAAGCAAGGCAGATAGAGTTCTGTTAACTACTTCTGTTTGACCACCGGTCTGAGGGTGACAAGTGGTTGAAAACAACAACTTAGTGCCTAACTTGGTCCACAAGGTTTTCCATAAATAGCTTAAGAACTTAGCATCACGATCTGAAACTATGGTTCTAGGCATACCATGAAGTCTAACAACCTCTCTAAAGAACAAGTCAGCAATGTGATAGGCATCATTCATTTTCAAACAAGGTACGAAGTGTGCCATCTTAGAAAATCTATCTACCACAACAAAGATGGAATCTCTACCTAATTTAGACTTAGGCAAACCCAAAACGAAATCCATAGAAAGATCAGTCCAGGGATGGTAAGGAATCGGTAAAGGAGAATACAGACCTTGGTTTGTGTTTTTAGACTTAGCCTCCTTGCAAGTCACACATCGGCTACAAATCCTCTCTACATCCTTCTTTAGCCCTGGCCAATAGAAATGTTCCTGGAGAACTTTAAGAGTCTTGGCTGGTCCGAAATGTCCCATTAATCCCCCTCCATGAGCTTCCCTGGTAAACACTTCTCTCAAAGAGCAATGAGGTACACACAATCGATTATCAAAGAAAAGGAAATACTTGCCATGAGCGTGTCTAGAACAAGCAAGATATGGTTCCCTAAAGTCAGTGTCAGCCTCGTACAAATCTTTTATAAACTCAAATCCCAAAAGTTTGGTTCCTAGAGAAGAAAGAATCGCATACCTTCGAGACAGAGCATCAGCCACTACGTTCTCTTTACCTTGTTTGTACTTAATGACAAATGGGAAGGTTTCAATGAATTCGACCCACCGTGCGTGCCTCTTGTTAAGCTTTTGCTGGCCCTTGAGATGCCTTAGGGATTGATGGTCAGTGTGTATGACGAATTCCTTGGGCCACAGGTAGTGTTGCCAAGTTTGAAGGCCACAGACCAAGGCAGACAATTCCTTGTCGTAGGTCCGATAATTCAGGGTTGCTCCTCCGAGTTTCTCACTGAAGTATGCTAATGGTTTTCCTTCCTGCATCAGGACAGCACCTATACCAACACCAGATGCACCACATTCTATTTCCAAGGTTTTCATGAAATCGGGAAGAATAAGTAAAGGAGCTTGGGTTAACTTCCCTTTCAAGGCCTGGAAGGCATCTTCTTGAGCTTGTTCCCATTTGAACCCCACGTTCTTTTTAATGACCTCAGTAAGATGGGCCGCAATGGTGCTGAAGTTCTGGACAAATCTCCGATAGAAACCAGTTAATCCATGGAAGCTCCGGACTTCACTCACGGACTTAGGGCTGGGCCAGTCTTTGATTTCTTTGACCTTTTCTTCATCCACTCGGATGCCATCAGATCCTATAACAAAGCCCAAGAATACTAGGTGATCTGTTTCAAAGACACATTTCTTTTCATTAGCAAACAAACGTTCTTTCCTAAGCACTTATAAGACTTTTTCTAAATGTCTAACATGGTCACTCATGCTCTTACTATAGACCAAAATGTCATCAAACTAAACGACAACAAATTCACCCATATATGATCTAAGAACATGGTTCATCAAACGCATAAAGGTGATAGGAGCATTAGTCAAACCAAACGGCATAACAAGCCATTCATAAAGTCCATGCTTAGTTTTGAAAGCTGTTTTCCATTCATCCCCTTCCTTCATTCTAATCTGATGGTATCCACTTCTAAGATCTATTTTAGAAAAGACCCTGGAACCATGCAATTCATCCAACATATCATCTAAACTGGGAATGGGATGGCGATACTTAACCGTAATGTTGTTGATGACTCGGCAGTCCACACACATTCTCCAAGTTCCATCCTTCTTAGGTACGAGCAAGACTGGAACCGCACAAGGACTTAGACTTTCCCTGATGTAGCCTTTGTCCATTAGATCATCAACTTGCCTTTGCAACTCCTTGCTTTCAACCGGGTTGGTGCGATAGGCTGGACGGTTTGGTAAGGAAGCTCCCGGTACCAGATCGATTTGGTGTTCTATTCCACGGATGGGAGGTAGACCACTGGGATTTTCTTCTGGAAACACGTCCTGAAACCTGTGCATAAGAGGCTTAAGTTCACTCGGCAGTTCCGGTGGGATGTTAGAAGCCATTAGTGTTTCTTTCTAAACAAGCAAGATAAAAGATGGACGAGAAAACAAAGTTTTCTTTACCTGACTTGGCTTGATATAAAAATTGGACTTCCTGACCTGTTCTGGCTGCTTTTCTAGCTCCCAGCTCTTCCTAAGCTGGGTTCCTCTCGATAAACCTCGGTTTCCTCACGAGCAATGCTCCTTCTGGTTCCTTCCGGTTGCTCCTCCGCATGGTTTCCTGGTCCATCCTGCTCCAGTGCGTGCTGTTCCTCATCGTCCGAGCAATCCGTGGACGTTTGGCTCGGTACGGTGCCCCGGTATCTACCATCCGCAGCTACTAGCTTTCACGGATCAAACAGGGTGATCGAATGAGACCGTTAAGAGATGCGGAAGGCTCTTGGTATTCTCAATTCCGAAGAATCAAAGAAGTAACCCTTAACAATGATTCCAAGGAGGTTTGTTGTTTGGGAAGTAACCCTTGCCAAATCAACGAAATGTTCCTGAAGAACAATGAGATTTCCTCTCAAGAAAAAGATGATAAAAATTCGATATCTTTATTAAAATGGTCTCTAGAAAGACTTATAGAGTTTGCATGCAAGGAAAAGAAAAGATAAAAATAACAATAAGTTTTTTTGTGGTTTCGAGTCTTAGAAAAATAAATAAAGAAGACTAAGATCCAGATCTGGTCAAAGAAGACTTCATTCCATGCGGTGTGGTGAAGATAACCCTTGAGTTGCTTGTACCTGGACTCTTAGAGTTTAGCTCGGTGTTTCTTGTGCACGGATGGAGCAAACAAGATCTTCATGGGGCAGAACTGGTTCAGTATGTGCCATTTGAAAACTTCCACGTTCGATCATCACCTTTAGTCCTATAACACGTTGCCTCAAGTTTTGCTCGGTGGAAAAATCCATCAGATCATGGAAACTCGTCTCTTCCCAAGTTGGCTTGATATCCGGACGGTCGTACCCGGCTAAAACTTGGGTATCACGTTCTATCTCTGAATCGGCTCGGCCTATTGGATTCTGTCTTGACCGTTGGCTTCCTCATGACTTTTGACTCGAGATTGGGATCGAGTGTGCCGAGAGATTCGGTCTCTAGCTCGGTCATCCAAACGTAGCTTGCTCCCGGGTCTAGTTGGATCGATGTGGAACACGGCAGTAGCGTCCGGACGTCCTGATCCTCGGGCAAAGCTGGGTTCATCTCGATAATCCTCGGTTTCCTCACGAGCAATGCTCCTTCTGGTTCCTTCCGGTTGCTCCTCCGCATGGTTGCCCGGTCCATCCTGCTCCAGTGCGTGCTGTTCCTCATCGTCCGAGCAATCCGTGGACATTTGGCTCGGTACGGTGCCCCGGAATCTACCATCCTCAGCTACTAGCTTTCACGGATCAAACAGATGTATCGAATGAGACCGTCAAGATATGCGGAAGGCTCTTGGTATTCTCAACTCCGAAGAATCAAGGAAGTATCCCTTAACAATGATTCCAAGGAGGTTTGTTTTTTGGGAAGTAACCCTTGCCAAACCAACGAAATGTTCCTGAAGAACAATGAGATTTCCTCTCAAGAAAAAGATGATAAAAAATCGATATCTTTATTCAAATGGTCTCTCTAGAAAGACTTAGAGAGTTTGCATGCAAGGAAAAGAAAAGAAAAAAATAATAATAAGTTTTTTTTTGTGGTTTCGAGACCTAGAAAAATAAATAAAGAAGACTAAGATCCAGATTTGGTCAAAGAAGACTTCATTCCACGTGGTTTGGTGAAGATGACCCTTGAGTTGCTTGTACCTGGACTCTTAGAGTTTTGCTCGGTGTTTCTTGTGCATGGATGGAGCAAACAAGATCTTGATGGGGTAGAACTGGTTCAGTACGTGCCATTTGAAAACTTCCACGTTTGATCATCAGCTTTAGTCCCATAACACATTGCATCAAGTTTTGCTCGGTGGAAAAATCCATTAGATCATAGAAACTCGTCTCTTCCCAAGTTGGCTCGATATCTGGACGGTCGTACCGAGCTAAAACTGGAGTATCATGTTCTATCTCTGAATCGGCTCGGGCTAATTGGATTCTTACTTGACTGTTGGCTTCCTCAAGACTTTTGACTCCAGATTGGGATCGACTGTGCCGAGAGATTCGGTCTCTAGCTCGGTCTTCCAAACGTAGCTTGCTCCCGGGTCTAGTTGGATCGATGTGGAACACGGCAGTAGCGTCCAGACGTCCTGATCCTCGGGCAAAGTTGGGTTCCTCTCGATAAACCTCGGTTTCCTCACGAGCAATGCTCCTTCTGGTACCTTCCGGTTGCTTCTCCGCATGGTTGCCCGGTCCATCCTGCTCCAGTGCGTGCTGTTCCTCATCGTCCGAGCAATCCGTGGACGTTTGGCTCGGTACGGTGCCCCTGTATCTACCATCCGCAGCTACTAGCTTTCACGGATCAAACAGGCGGATCGAATGAGACCGTCAAGAGATGTGGAAGGCTCTTGGTATTATCAACTCCGAAGAATCAAGGAAGTAACCCTTAACAATGATTCCAAGGAGGTTTGTTGTTTGGGAAGTAACCCTTGTCAAATCAACGAAATGTTCCTGAAGAACAATGAGATTTTCTCTCAAGAAAAAGATGACAAAAATTTGATATCTTTATTCAAATGGTCTCTAGAAAGACTTATAGAGTTTGCATGCAAGGAAAAGAAAAGAAAAAAAAATAACAATACGTTTTTTTGTGGTTTCGAGACCTAGAAAAATAAATAAAGAAGACTAAGATCCAGATCAGGTCAAAGAAGACTTCATTCCACGCGGTTTGGTGAATATGACCCTTGAGTTGCTTGTACCTGGACTCTTAGAGTTTAGCTCGGTGTTTCTTGTGCACAGATGGAGCAAACAAGATCTTCATGGGGCAGAACTGGTTCAGTACGTGCCATTTGAAAACTTCCACGTTCGATCATCACCTTTAGTCCCATAACACGTTGCCTCAAGTTTTGCTCGGTGGAAAAATCCATTAGATCATGGAAACTCGTCTCTTCCCAAGTTGGCTCGATATCCGGACGGTCGTACCGGGCTAAAACTGGAGTATCACGTTCTATCTCTGAATCGGCTCGGGCTAATTGGATTCTGTCTTGACCGTTGGCTTCCTCATGACTTTTGACTCGAGATTGGGATCGAGTGTGCCGAGAGATTCGGTCTCTAGCTCGGTCATCCAAACATAGCTTGCTCCCGGGTCTAGTTGGATCGATGTGGAACACGGCAGTAGCGTCCGGACGTCCTGATCCTCGGGCAAAGCTGGGTTCCTCTCGATAAACCTCGGTTTCCTCACGAGCAATGCTCCTTCTGGTTCCTTCCGGTTGCTCCTCCGCATGGTTGCCCGGTCCATCCTGCTCCAGTGCGTGCTGTTCCTCATCGTCCGAGCAATCCGTGGACATTTGGCTCGGTACGGTGCCCCGGTATCTATCATTCTCCCCCTCTTGAAAAGGACTTGTCCACAAGTCTGGTTTATCTGAAGCAAAAGGAGATAAGTCAGATACATTAAAGCTTGAAGAGATATCATACTTACCTTGAAGGTCTAGTTGATAGGCATTGTCATGAAATCTCTTAACCACCGTGAATGGTCCATCCTTTCTTGGCATCAACTTGGACTTTCTTTCCTCTGGGAATCTTTCCTTCCTCAAATGTACCCAAACAAGGTCGCCTGGTTGGAACACCACCTTACGTCTACGCGTGTTGGCATACTTTTCATATTGCCTTGTCTTTGCTTCTATGTTGAACAATTGGTCCTGTAGCTTAATTCAATCTGGTTTGGTCGGAAATCTTCATTGTATGATCGCAGGTCTGAATTCGCGTATGCTTGGAATCACCCAATTTGAAAATGGCATAACTCTTTCATCTGAACTCTGTTTGAGCTGATTCTTCTTCAAGGATGTTCATAATTGAGCTGAGCACATTCTCCAAGTGGTTTCATGCGTATAAGCCTCGGGGTTGGTGACAAAAGCGACACTTCAAGCGATTTTCATTCTTTATCCAGTAGATCATACAGTTGTCAATGCACACATCTACCATCTGGTACGGCAATCTAAGACCAGCTACAAGTTTCTGAACCTCGTAGTATGAAGCCGGTGAGATATTATCTTCATGTAAAATATCTCTCACAAAATCAACTATAGCATCCACGCAATCTTTGGCCAAATTGAAATCTGTCTTTATAGTCATCAACCTGGTTGCAGCTGATAGAGGTGATATTCCATCTCTACATGCTTTGTATAATGGTTGCTTAGATGCATCTAACATATCAAAGAATTTTCTAGCTTCTAAATTAGGTTCTTCTATTCTATTACCATCCTCAACATACGATACTATATTTTCACGAGACGCATCATTCACCATCTGAACAGTACCTATGTTTACATCTATTTCCGGTGTTGGTTCCTCTAACCTATCCGAAATACTACTTACCCTATTTGAAGTGCTACCATAATATTGCACCATTAAATCAGTTTCTCCGTGTGAATACCAAATCTTGTAACCAGACATAAATTTGTTTCTAAATAAGTGATTTCATACTTCCCTAACAAAGATTAATCTATAATTTCGACATTTTGAACAAGGACAATACATTTTACCGTATTCTGAAGTCATGCTATTGTTTGATGCAAACGTCATGAACTCCTCAACACCTTCTTTGAACTCAACCGTCAGTTGACCCGTCGTTGGATCTTCCCGAGGTTTATCCATCCATGATCGAAAATAATCATAAGGGTTTGAAGCACACATTTTGTTTGTTTTTTGTTGTCTTTATTTTGTGAATGGGGGAGGAGTTATTTATAGTAGTTTTTTACAAATATCCAACGGATTTCTGACCGCTTTTCATATTTCAAACGGCTATAAAACAGCTATATTAACGGATACATATTATCGGTTATGGGTCGGAAATGTGTCGGAAAGAAAAAAAACTAACGATTTTCTTTTTTTGTCGGCAATCCGTCAGCAATTTCCGATGGATATTAAAATTGCAAAACGACAATTTTAATGGCTCTATTCACATATACATATTTCCGGGTAGGCATTGAAAATTCGTCACAAATATCCGACGGATATACGTTCTCCTGATCTCGTTGGGAATTCCCGACGACTAGAAAAAATAGTCTATATCTCGATTCGTTATCGGAAATTCGTCGGGAAATCTCAAGCATTTTCCGACGACTCGTCATTCGTTGGGAATTACCAACGTATTTCTAACGAATGTTTGTCTCCTCGGAATGTTGTTGGAAATCCGTCTGGATATCCCGACGAATTATGTGTCCGTCGGAAAAATTGTTGAAAATGATGGTGTTGTCTTGTAGGGTATTAGTTTTTCCTCATATGCATATCCATATCAATATCTTAAAACATTTAGGTGTAAGAGAACAAAAAAGTGGTAAATTTTCACAACTTATTAAAAAAAAATTTCTGATTATTGTTCTTTCCATTATGAAATTTTTTGCCTAATTACGAATTAGGTGTAGGCAAATGAGACTGAAGCACACAAGGGCAACAACAACAATCATACCATGAGGAATGCTTGAATGTTTGTTAAGAAGAGAAATTGGCATGAAGAGTGCAATTAGGTCTGTCTCTTTTTTGCTCATAAAGATCCGATTTTTTATATTTTGTGGTTATGGATTTTTATGATTTTTATCGGATGAAAATGAATACATTAATCCTCAAACGCCTAGAGAGTACTCGGGCATGAAACTGAGTTTATTTATGACAGTGTATGATCTTTTTTCTTACTTAACTAATCTTTTTTTTTATCTGATTTTCTTCATTTAGGAAACGATTATTTTGGATGCCCAAGGAATATACATAATTCAGAGAAGAGAAAGAACAAGGACGTGGCAGGAAAATGGTATCTAGCTACAACTATTTTACATTAATCTTCTTCCAATAATCATAAAAAAAAAAAACAATGCATGTTGGATTTTGGTGTTTTTATGTTCTGAAGAAACTTCAAGGTCATGTGAGCAAGAGTAAGAAACTCCTACGAAGCCTCAAAGCTTGAAAATAGAGTTTTAAAGTATTGACTTACAAGAGATTTACATCATCACCTCATACTCCTTGAACTGATTCACCTCACTCAGCAAAATCTATTTCTCATCAGCCGCACAATGTCGATGTGAGCAAACACTTCAAAGCTTACCATGATGATTTAGAAATGGGTATCTAATGAAGATTGCGACGAAATTCGCAATGACGTAGAAAAATGAAATGAATGCAGACAATGAGTAAAACATTAAAGTAGATTCAAAGTTGCATTGAAGCAATACGTTAAAGGATTAAAAATCTACAAAACAACTAATCAAATTAGAAATGAAATTTAAATCAATGTAAGACACAAAAATGTTCACAGTAATTTGATCATAAGTCCATCTATATCAAAATTGCGATATTAAATATCAAGTTTTTAGATTTTGGCCATTTAATAAATTGTTATTGAATATTTAAAAGAAATCTTGAGAAACCAACAATTAATCTAAAAACATATAATATTTTTGAATGATTTAAAATATCTAAATATAAAATGGTTATAAAATGAAAAGTGATATACATTTACACATGAAAAGTAAATTTATAATATTAAATAAAAATTGTTTTTTAAAAGTCCCGCAACAAAAAACCAGTACAACTTTGATAAACTATACAATAATCTAAAGATATACTTTACTTATATATATATACTATTTCTAAATAAAAACATTTAATAAAAAGAAAAAATAATTAGAAACACAGAAAAATTAAATTAAAAGAAAAATAAGAAAACTAGATAAGCTTATTAGATTTCAGCATTCACTTTTGTTCTAGTGAGAAAAACGTCCAAGATCGTTTGGATTGACTCAGAAATCGGTGATGAATATCCTTTGAAGTTTTAAGTTTCGCTGGTTCCATAGCTTCTGCTTTTCAAGTAAATTTGTGGGTTTGGATAATCCCATCTATGAACTTAGGTGCATAGTTGCGATTGAAACATTTGACTTTCAAGAGGAAGAATTATATTTGGGAAAATCGAATAATGGAACAATATTTCATTTCAGTTCTTTGTACTACATGGACAAAAAAAACATATGAAAGTATTTTTAAGTAGCAAACTTAAATTAGGAAATAAAACAACCCGCACCAATTCCAATTAGGTTTGTAACTGTTTTTGTTGGCTTATATTAGGCTATTAGCAACAATAGTATATTAATCACGATTAACTACACTGCTCTATCTAATCCAAGCTAAAAAAGGAAATTTCAAATTCCGAATCGAGTAAATCAAACCTACATTATCATCTACACTTTAAGCTAAGAACCTCATAACTAAGCTTCTGTTTTTTTTTAGAACAAAAAAAGATTTAATTAAAAATCTACATAGAACCATAATATAAAAGAAAATATAAAATTTGATACCGTATGCTTTTCAAACTCCTTTTCTAATAAAAACACACACAAAAAGGTTCATAATCCCAAAATAGTGTGAAACAGTTAATATCAAACCGGAGAAAGTTTTAAAAGGAAGATGTCTGAATCTCAAGAGCATCAATGATCAATCCATGAGCACCACTTTACAAAGGCGGAGACTTCAAAAAATTTCCTTAGATTAATTGATTTGCTGAATATTGATTTTTCATATTCCTTAGATTAATTGCTGAATATATGTTGTAAAACTTTCAAACTTTTCTATGATCTTTATTAACTATTTACATCCAATTTTCTCATTAATAACGAAATATAAAAATTATTTTCAAAAATTTATCAAATGGTAAAAATAAAACCACAAAGAGACTAAACAAAATCAACAAAGGCTGGAAAAATTTTAAACCCAGAAATACTAAGAAAATCGATTCATAATTAAAATTTTCCATGGTTGAATTTGTTTTCATATAATCCATGTTTCTTACCTAGAATTATTATAAACATTTTACAGTAAAACTTCTACAAATTAATAATGTAATTTTTAACATTATAAAGATATTAATTAATAGAATTAATAAATAATAATTAATAGAAATAATTGTTTTAATCTACAATTTTTTAAAAAAAATAATGTTATACTAAAATGAAAAAGAATAAACTATTATAAAATACATACACAAACTTCAAAAATATGATAAGAATATCACTTATCCCAATAGAATAGTTTTTAATAACAAACATTGAATATCAATGTGAAGATGATGAACATTCATATGTTTTAATTGTATTATAAATGATACATATATTCTTTAACATGAAAGATGAAATTGCAAATGATATTAGAAAATATTTGAAAGCGTTAGACATCAAAAATAATCACCGCACAACAATTTGTACAAATTTTGGAATTATATTAACAATAAGTAAATATTATTCTAAACAATTTAAAAATAAATTACAAAAGAACCATCTACGGTGTAGCGCGTGTCCAACCCTAGTGACATATAAATGGTTTTGATCTTTTGATTGTTTAAACACATGCAACAACATCAATAGTAAACTAAATGAAAAGCATAACACAACTCAGTTAATGAATCTTGCGTTCTTTTCATTTATGTGATGCGTCACCAGCCAAAACATCCCCCATAGAGCTGGTAGTATTGCCCTCAATCTCGAGTGTTTGTGTCGTAGTTGCCTTGTTTTCTTGGACTGAAGTAAATATTTAAGCGAGTTTGATGGCGTAATGTCAACTTTACGTGAGCTAGGTTGTTTTCTTTAATCATACCTCTGATACATAGGAACTTCAGATGTTGGCTGATCCATAATTTTCGAAACAATGAAAGTTCTATGTCTGGATGTGAAATTGAATGGGCTTACCTACATTTAGATAACTTAGTGAATTAGCAAGAGTTTTTTTTTATGTTTTGATTTTCTTTCTTGATAGTCTAGTAATATTAGGGAGAAATGAGAGTTACTGAAGTCTTAGAAGTGAGACTCGTCATTTCACTTTAAAACATCTGTAAAACATCACGAATGTCGCACAATCTGCACTTGACGGCGACCATTTTGAGAGTGGGATGAGATTTTTTTGGCTTACGACTGATTAATAGGGAAACGAGGAAACTAAGGTTTGTAGGAGATTGAGGGTTGTTGGATCTACTTTATTTATAGGGGATACACATGAAACGGTGATGCGAAGATTTATCATGAGGTCGTAATGAAAATTGATGTCGGGAGACGACGCTAATAAAGGGAGTGAATGAGTCGCGGGCGATTACGAATAGGAGGAGTCGTTCCATGCCGCGAAAGAGGAAGTGAATCAGCTAGGTTCATCGACTGTGAGAAGAAGAAAGAACGAATGAGATTATGAACCGTAAAGAGAAAGAAAGAACAGGGGCACTTGAGATTTTTCTATTCACAATATGGGTCTGGCTTTGTATTTCAAGAGGGCATGAGAGGTAAAAATCTGTATAGTTATGGACCTCGAATACGGATCCATAAGTTATGGGCCTCAAATACGGGAAGGTGGAAGAAAATAGGAGGTTTGAATTATAGTCATTTCAAAAAATTAAATGGTAATATAATGGGTTTGAATTTCAGAATGGCTATCGTAACATCAGTAGTATAAGCGGATGATGGGGACACATGACAGAATTTATAGGGTGACGTTGATACCCTGAATGGAAAGAAAACTCTACCATTATATAATAGATTAGATGACCGGTGAGAGATTAACTAGCATTTCCCTCTAATTCTTGTGTGGCTTTTAGGGGGAATACTCATCTGATGTTATGTTTGGCTCATTAACAATGCTGGTGCTGCCATTAGCCTCCATACTTGCAATTTTTGTTTCTCCTACAATGGTGGTGTTTTGAGGGATGTTTACAACTGCTGGTGTTGATTCCAAACTGCATATTTGTATTGATCAGAGAGGTTTAGCTAGTGGATTGGGACGTAACTGAATGAGATAGACGTAAAAGAAAAGTATTCAAAAGTATCTCAATTATAAGTATTCGAAAGTGTGTATATTGATTTCTCTTTTTGCCATGTAAAAATTTTTGAGTTTATACAAATATTAGCATTTAATTTGCCTAATTAGTAAAATTATTCTCTTTTAATCTGTCCGTTTCAATCTTGTAATCAATGTTGTAATACATTTATTTGAAATCTTTGAGTTATCTGACTCTTCGTCTTACGTTAGTCTTTGCCGGACTTGCGAGCTCTCCGGCTCACGTTGATCCCTTCCTGAGCTCCTCAGTTCGTCTTTCCATTCCATACTCCTTAGTTTGATCTTACGTCTTAGAGCTCGACTGAGGTAAAGTTGACCATTGACCTCTTTACAATGACATTTTATATGATGTGGCATTATCCGCTGGGATCCGAACCGGGAGTTTGGGATCCGACACCAACATTAAGTAAATATTAAAAATGATGAACATTCATATGTTTTAATTGTATTATAAATGATACATATATTCTTTAACATGAAAGATGAAATTGCAAATGATATTAGAAAATATTTGAAAGCGTAACACATCAAAAATAATCACCGCACAACAATTTGTATAAATTTTGGAATTATATTAAAAATAAGTAAATATTATTCTATACAATTTAAAAATAAATTACAAAAGAACCATCTACGGTGTAGCGCGTGTCCAACCCTAGTGACATATAAATGGTTTTGATCTTCTGATTGTTTAAACACATGCAACAACATCAATAGTAAACTAAATGAAAAGCATAACACAACTCAGTTAATGAATCTTGCGTTCTTCTCATTTATGTGATGCGTCACCAGCCAAAACATCCCCCATAGAGCTGGTAGTATTGCCCTCAATTTCGAGTGTTTGTGTCGTAGTTGCCTTGTTTTCTTGGACTGAAGTAAATATTTAAGCGAGTTTGATGGCGTAATGTCAACTTTACGTGAGTTAGGTTGTTTTCTTTAATCATACCTCTGATACATAGGAACTTCAGATGTTGGCTGCTCCATAATTTTCGAAACAATGAAAGTTCTATGTCTGGATGTGAAATTGAATGGGCTTACCTACATTTAGATAACTTAGTGAATTAGCAAGAGTTTTTTTTTATGTTTTGATTTTCTTTCTTGATAGTCTAGTAATATTAGGGAGAATGAGAGTTACTGAAGTCTTAGAAGTGAGACTCGTCATTTCACTTTAAAACATCTGTAAAACATCACGAATGTCGCACAATCTGCACTTGACGGCGACCATTTTGAGAGTGGGATGAGATATTTTTGGCTTACGACTGATTAATAGGGAGACGAGGAAACTAAGGTTTGTAGGAGATTGAGGGTTGTTGGATCTGCTTTATTTATAGGGGATACACATGGAACGGTGATGCGAAGATTTATCATGAGGTCGTAATGAAAATTGATGCCGGGAGACGACGCTAATAAAGGGAGTGAATGAGTCGCGGGCGATTACGAATAGGAGGAGTCGTTCCATGCCGCGAAAGAGGAAGTGAATCAGCTAGGCTCATCGACTGTGAGAAGAAGAAAGAACGAATGAGATTATGAACCGTAAAGAGAAAGAAAGAACAGGGGCACTTGAGATTTTTCTATTCACAATATGGGTCTGGCTTTGTATTTCAAGAGGGCATGAGAGGTAAAAATCTGTATAAAACTCTATAAGTTATGGACCTCGAATACGGATCCATAAGTTATGGGCCTCAAATACGGGAAGGTGGAAGAAAATAGGAGGTTTGAATTATAGTCATTTCAAAAAATTAAATGGTAATATAATGGGTTTGAATTTCAGAATGGCTATCGTAACATCAGTAGTATAAGCGGATGATGGGGACACATGACAGAATTTATAGGGTGACGTTGATACCCTGAATGGAAAGAAAACTCTACCATTATATAATAGATTAGATGACCGGTGAGAGATTAACTAGCATTTCCCTCTAATTCTTGTGTGGCTTTTAGGGGGAAGACTCCTCTGATGTTATGTTTGGCTCATTAACAATGCTGGTGCTGCCATTAGGCTCCATACTTGCAGTTTTTGTTTCTCCTACAATGGTGGTGTTTAGAGGGATGTTTACAGCTGCTGGTGTTGATTCCAAACTGCATATTTGTATTGATCAGAGAGGTTTAGCTAGTGGATTGGGACGTGACTGAATGAGATAGACGTAAAAGAAAAGTATTCAGAAGTATCTAAATTATAAGTATTCGAAAGTGTGTATATTGATTTCTCTTTTTGCCATGTAAAAAGTTTTGAGTTTATACAAATATTAGCATTTAATTTGCCTAATTAGTAAAATTATTCTCTTTTAATCTGTCCGTTTCAATCTTGTAATCAATGTTGTAATACATTTATTTGAAATCTTTGAGTTATCTGAGTCTTCGTCTAACGTTACTCTTTGCCGGACTTGCGAGCTCTCCGGCTCACCTTGATCTCTTCCTGAGCTCCTCAGTTCGTCTTTCCATTCCATACTCCTTAGTTTGTTCTTACGTCTTAGAGCTCGACTGAGGTAAAGTTGACCATTGACCTCTTTACAATGACATTTTATATGATGTGGCATTATCCGCTGGGATCCGAACCGGGAGTTTGGGATCCGACACCAACATTAAGCCCCCCCCCCCAAGTCCTTTGAACTGTAGCTCCAGTTCGGAGGACTTAAGTCTCAGAAATTACTTCTTTATTTGAGTGTGTTGTTTCTTCCTTAATTATCTCCATAATTCGTCATCATATCCCTTGGTTCTCGTGATAATGATTTGATTGTCTTAATTTGCTTTTGTGATGAATGTGGTTAATCCCCTATTTCAAATTAATAAAACGGAGGAACTGTTATGTTCTTTAATTTTTCCCAAGCGGTGTATAATTATTCCTTAAATGTACATATTTTTGTTGTTCTTCTTGGTTTTATATACTTGACTTGCACTGAATCATATATATTTTTTTAATAATATAAATCACTTTCTACCGTCGATTGAGAATTTCTGTCGGTTTTTCGCATTTAACTTTGCTCAAATCCCTGAAAATGGCTATCTCGAGCACTAACACCGGTGCCAAGTAAGGTGGTTCACCATCAAACGACAGGCCATTATTCCAGAGGACGTCATTCAATGTACCCAGCCGGTATATAACTTCGGTCCTCACTACCCTACGCTCTCCACTCCCAACTCCCTCAACTGGCTTCCTCCGAAGATTTATTTTGTTCTTGCGAAGTCTGATGAGTCGCCGGAGACAGTTAGGAAGGGATATTGTTGCACCTATGAGGTTTATTTTAAGGGTTGGAGCTTGTTCCTTTCATCTTTTGAGAATGATTTTTGTCCTTCTTGTTGCCATAAAGAAGATTGGGGACATCTTCAGGTGCTTCGGCTCCTCGAAGGGATCAAAGCTTCCTGAATTCTCGAAGTGGCGGCAACCTGTACGTGAGGCGCACATCCAACATGCACATCACTCGGCTCAGGTTGGTCGTTTATCCTTTCGCCTTCGTTTGCATGTTGATTACACTTCATATTTATTGCCTATTGTACTTTGACAGACAAAAGTAGAAAGAAATGATATCATTTCACACTTCGAAGACTTCACTTATGATATCATTTCACGCTCTAGTTCAGACAGCTATTTCAATCGACCGCATGAAGTTCATGCTTAGGAAGCTTCAATAGCTCCAAGCACTAGCCAACACTAAATTGGAGTTGCCAGGTGCTATCTTCCTTTTTGTTCTTATTATTTAATATGTCAAAATTCAATACAGGTCGTAATGAGTTATTGTCTAATATTATTGTCTTCAATCTACTGCGGATGTTGTACGCCAAATCAGGTTTCTTCAAGGGTCGAACCTCAATGATCCAACCTCTACACAAGATGCTGATTTACTCTGCAAAGCAACAATCGTTGGTGTCTTGCAAAGGAATGGCTGGTCATACATATCAGGTGGTGCTTGTAGCAGGAAGTTAGACAGAAGTGGAACAGGTCTCCGATGCAACAAATACTTCTCCTCTAGAATCACTGACATTGTGAGGTAACTGACTCTCATAACTGAGTAGAAAAATAAACAGTGCATTAAAAAACAATAAAACAGAGGTTATTACATCCACTGTCTTCTCTTAATTCACCACCTAACTTCCCACTTTTAAACTGATTTTAAATGAAGTAACCGACGTCTGTCAACTCGCATACAAAGTCTCAAGTGAACATAATGTCTAAGAAGCATAATTGGAGGTTTAAATTTTTAAATATCATTTTGAATATGTGATCTGTAGGTACATGGTGGAGCTAGTGTAAAGAACAATGATGGAAGCACCACTTTTGTTATCTTCGACAGTGAGATAACTAAGCAAACATCCAAAACTGCTGCAACTTTAACACTCGGGGTAACCTCCAACACCCCACCTCTACATAGACTTCACATATTTGTCGTTTGTATAAGGGAAGAAAAAGACAAAACAACAATCTTCTTTATAAAAGCAGATCAATGAAGACGATGAAACTGAGCTCCCAACATGTCTCCGAGCTTTTTCTGGGAAAACATATATGTTCAAGATAAGAGTAAGCCCTTTCAAGTTTACAGCGAAACACATGAAATTCACAGTTACTAAGATGGCCGAGCAAGTTGCAGATGAGGTTCAGGTTGAGGTATATTTCTTATAAACAAAACACCACATCACAAAAAAGCCACAATAACTTTCTATGTATATTAAATTGTACTGAAAACTATAGATTCAGCATATATCAAAGTCTCCTTACATTGTGATCTAAGAACTGGAACATCAGATTCAGAATCCGGATCCTGCACCTTTTATCAATGTTCAGGTCGAACCATCCACCAGTGTGGAGAATGCTATGCCCAGAAACAACAACAAGAATATAGAAGGTGGAGGGAAGAATGATGCAGTTGGTTGTTCTTCAAAGAAACGTAGCAGAGAGTAATTGTCAAGAGAACAATAAACCGTCTACCCATGCATTTACAATCCCATTTTTTGCTTTTTGTTTTCAGAGTTTTTGTTTTTTACATTCAGTTTCTTTGTACTGTTGTTTTATGCAGGTTTCTAAGTGAACCACAATAATCTCTTCTTAATGATAATGGGTATTTTGACGACTATTTTAACATTTATACACAGATATCTCTTTGAATTTATTAGTCAAGTTCGTTTGTATTAAAATTTTTGTGGGAGTATTTTTAAATTTTAAAAACTGAGTTACCTATTGCGCGATCCCTGGTTGTCATTGGCGTCCCCCCTGGTACCTATTGGTCCTCCCACTGAGGGATCCGCTAATCTGTACGTTAAGGATCTTCTACTCCATTACTCGTTGGAATGGAATATTCCACTTGTTCGCTCAATCTTACCTCAATATGAGGATCTTATTACCAGCATTATCCCGAGCTCTTTTGCTATGACAGATGAGTTGGTGTGGCTCCCTGCACCGTCCGGACAATACTCTGTGAAAACTGGGTATGCGATATCAAAGCTTTTCTCGCAGAAGGAGACACCAGATAACTTCAGTTGGAATCAGGGGGTGTGGCAAGTCAAAACATCTCCGAAACTGAAACATTTGCTCTGGAGAGCGATGTCCAATGCCCTCCCAGTAGGATCAGCCTTGGCGGCTCGCGGAATGGAGGTGGATACCTTGTGTAAGCATTGTGGGGCGACAGAAACAGAGCTTCATATTTTCTTTCACTGCCCGGTTGCGAAGGAGGTCTGGGAGTTGGCACCAGTGCTCTTTAAGCCACCCCCTCAGCAAATAAACTCTGTAAGCTCCCTCCTCAGCTGTTGCAGGAAAATGGTTAACCTCCCACCCACGGTACTGGCTTTAACCCCGCTGTACCCTTGGATCTTATGGTTCCTCTGGAAGAACCGTAATCAATTGCGATTTGCTAATAAAACTTTCTCTGCAAAGGAAACTATCCTAAAATGTGTTCAGGAAGCTCGTTGTTGGCGAGCTGCACAAGAGCTAAAGGAACCCAGCGCTCGAACAGTATCCAAAACACATATTGCTATGGTCCCGAAGACCACCCAGAGAACGTCAACTGAGACCCGGTGCTTCTCTGATGCAGCATGGGATCGTCTCTCTAGGTGCTGTGGTTTGGGTTGGCATTTCAGAGATCCGTTTGGAGTTGACTTCCTCCACTCCTCTTCAAACCGTCGTCTTGTTTCTTCGGCCCTGGTGGCAGAAGCTCTGGCGGTCAAAACAGCTCTACTTAGTGCTGTCTCTTCAGGTATCTGTATTTTAGTCTGTTACTCAGACTCTAAGACGTTGATCTCTCTGCTATAGTCTCATGAATCTGTGGTGGAAATTTTCTCTGTTCTCTTTGATATTCGAGCTTTATGTAGCTCTTTTGACTCTATCTGTTTTAAATTTGTTCCTCGACTTGGAAATGCTGTAGCTGATACAATTGCAAAATCTGCTCTTTTGGCTGTAAGCTCCCCTGTTTATGGGTGAGTATTGCTTATCTTATGAAAATGATGGTTTGATAAAAAAAAAAAAAAAAAAACTGAGTTACACTTAACAAGCAGTAGTATTTTAGAATTCAGGTTATTTGAAACAGTGAACACATTCAAACTGGCAATACCAAAAACCCATTTAAAAATTATATCCTCTAACACATTCTCTTCTAGGGGTTTACCAACCCGGATACATTAGGAAAAATATGAATTTCATTTCAGACTGGTTTGCCACATATTGCTAGCCAAAACACAATAACATACAAATACCAATTTATTCTAAAATAAATATATAGAAAACAAAATCTTTTAATAGAAAAACCGTCTTTTATATTCCTAAAACTGGAGTATAAACATATACTTCACTGTTCAAACCAAATGAAAAACACACTATTCTCTATAAACATCTAAACAAATACCTCAGTTTGGAGTTAAGAAAACAAAAATACATAAACATCAACCAAAATTTGTATGTACTTCTACTACATCAATCGGTCTATTGATAATAACTCACCATTAAAAACCTGCCAAAAAATAAACATACCATCCTCTCATATTCCATTGAACTGAAGAATTCTAAATATAAACATCACCCCCATGATTCCAATTAAATAACCACATCATCGAGTTATTAATATTATCATTATTACTACCTAAGCAGTGAATCCAAAATGACAACTAATGTCAAAAGCACTATAAAAAGGGATGTAAAGTGATGCAATAATCTCAGAAACAGTCTAAAAAAGAATAAACACCCGGCCAAAAAAATGGCACCACCAAAATCAGGAGAAAGCCAACTACAATCCTTACCTCATGAACTCCTTGGAGAAATTTTGGTAAAAGTTGGAAGAGACTCTCCTGTTGATTTTGTCAACACACTTTCTCCATGCAAAGATATGCTTCAATCAGCAAATAAGGAGGTGTTCCGCAATCGAAACCTCACCCCATTTATAAAGAAGCCGTTGCTGTCTAAGAAGTACACAAAACTAATGGACAAGTGTGTCGCCAGCTCTAACCTAGAGGCACACTATATCAATTGTATCTTATTTCCATGAAAACACACCTACTAATGGCATGCAACACTTTAGCATTGCAGCCAATAGAGGCTGATACCGAAGCAGAAGGTGGATGCTGGAAAAAGATCAATAGATTCTTGAATGGGATTAGAGTGGAGAAAATGGTTGTATACTTCACATCAATGAGGGAGTTGGAACCAAGCGAGGAATTCTACATCAACGACTTGGAAAACACCTGTGAAAAATGTTTTCCTTTCAAACAGATGGTTAAGTTTGTGTTTATGATGTAGAAATTCCACAAACTTCTCATTACAACTATCTATCTTTGCATTTTATATTCCACTTTTATAATGTAAAAGTCACCATAACTGACACTTCATTTTCAAATAAAATCCTGCCTTCGGCTAATTCATGTTCTACATCTCTTCCTATAAATTTTTGGAAACTCTAATATGGAATATAAAAATACGGCCACAAAAGAAAAAAAAATGGAAACATTAAGTGAATCAGGATCAACATGGGAACATTGACATCATCAAACTCTTTCTTATATGCGAATAAAATATTCACCACCGAGCCAAACAATTTAATCACTTCTATCCTAACAGTTGTTCCGACTCTCTTTACTAATTTAGAAAACACACAATGTTCAGCATATGTAAGTATAATATTGGCTGAAAAAAAAAGTAAAACACAAACAACTCAGGAAAAAAAACTTGCGGACTCTGAGATAAACTACCTGACATTGCGTCACCAACTGAAATTGGCGTAAACGACGCCACCCTTAAGATTCGATCGTAACAAGACCGTTCCAAACATAAGAGAAGTATAATCTATCAGTCTTTACAGCATTGGTATGGAGAAACCCATTTGGACACTCTGGGAATAAAAGTAATCGATCCCATATTTTCAAGATATATGAAATTTAATACATTATGTAACAAAGTAAACTCAATTTATAACATTACACACATATGGAAACCTGATCATCTTTGAACGTTATCCAGTTGCCACCGTACCCACGATCATAACCATGGACACCTAAGACTTTAATCTTGTCATGACATTCTAACCAGCATAAGACATACAACTTTTTAGTCAACAAAAAAATACCAAGGATTGAAAAACACAGATCTTATTCGAATCTGATTCAATAGGCCATTTACAATTTTGTGTCAACTATTTTGTTGGGCCTTGGTAAAAATGGAACTTTTTATAATAATAAACAAACAAAAAAATAAAATAATATTGTTCATTCAAAAATAGAGTAGAACAACATGTTGTCTCACTGGCGATGTATACAGGAGCAAAACATACCGAAACGAAAACAGGTTACATGATACAGAAACAAAAATACAATCTTCCATAATAGCATAGACGAGAACTGAGGAAAAAGATCTCCATCAACTTTGAAATGCGCCTGGAAGAATCCATTGCCCAGTTTCATCGTCAATACTGAACAACATGAAACATACACAATTTAGTACTTTAATTGGAAAAAGAAAGTAAAAAATGGCCGTAAATATTTGTGTATAAAGTGATCTGGCATCCAAATTGTCTCTTTAAAGAAATGTTGAATTATAAAATCTCTGACTTTTGATTTATCTGAGGCCAAAAGTGAAATTTTACTTACAGTCTAAAACAGGTAGCTCAGATTTAATCTGCTACAAGCTTTGAATATAGTGTGGTGAGGATGAAATGAGTGCGTTAGAGACGTAATTGATATAATTGCTTACCAATGAAGGATATCAAGACACTGTTTTGTAAATTGAATACAAATTCAAGTTGGAAATAAAGACTAACATAGCGGAAAGTGAGAGAAAATATATTTGTAAATTTACTTCACCGGTCGATTTCGAAGATCCAAATGTACCTTATCTACTCCAGAATAAAAATACTCTATGTTAGAGTTATGCCGAGGATATACACTTCTCATTCTCCCATCAAAATTAAAGGCTAAACTAAGACCAATAAATACAAATACAAATTCAACGTACACACCACCTCCTCCTAAAAAGTATCTTAAGTTCTCCATAATTTTAACCTTCGAACCATAAATGTTAGTCCTTGAAGATGTGAAAAAATTAAACTATAAAATACTGCAGTTCTAGGAGGCCAAAAATCACGGGACTAAAGAAAAACAGAAGATGACTGGACAGATACTGCGAAAGAGGAAAATACTGAAAGAAACACTACATACATTCTCAAGGAAAAAATCGAACAACAACACACATGAAAATCCAACTCCCACAGCCATCGCAAGTAAGATCCCGAAAACATTCCTCACAATCAAATTCACAAACCAATAGTGTGGATAAATATAAGTCGAATACCATAGATTCAATGGGAAAAAATGTACATTTTGTTCAAAAACATGTGATGCAGCACCTGCCAACCAATCAAACAACCCGGTTGCAGATATACAAGGTACAATAATGTGGTAAAAGATTTCAAAATTAGTGTTCCCTCAAAAATAGTAACATACGTTTACAAAATATATGTGAATGATTAATCATCTTCACTGCAGAAAACCAAAGGCGAGTGAGGCGTTTGAGGAGGTTAATTATTAACACAAGAAGAGCATAAAGAGATATTGTAGGTCAGTACATCCTGAAAAATATTTTCCTTCCATACAATTAAATTCCATTGACAATCAAATAATTTCAAGCAATATCTATACGTGCAAAATTCCAGATCCAAGGCAGAATGAAGACAACTAGGCGGCTCGATCAACAATCACTGAGGCAATAACTCCAATGGCAATCTCACATTTTCCAAACGGAAAAATAACATACCACGGATCCACTTTAAAAGGTATCTATGTCACAAAATAACATAATTTCTTATAATTGTTTTCCGACAGCAAAAAAAAAAAAAACTAAAGCAATAGTCAATTTATATCAACCCAATCTTTCACATGACTCAGACGTACAAAGAAATGCACAACATAATCGACGCACTATCATGGCAGCACGATGGGCGACGAGAAAATAGAGAGGTAATAGGTGCATATTACACCTCCCCTAAAAGTTAGCATCAACTATGTAGTTAGATATTTAAATTAGACATTAGCAAAAATGGAATAAATACCCACTGTGACAACGAGATAAAAAAAACATCTTCACGCTTGGAGTGATTTAAAATTAGAGAAAAACAAATATTCTGAAAACGTAATGTCTCAAACCATAAAAAGTACATAATTAAATATGGCATGATGTAATAGGTGCCAATCGACATACGTACATAAAGATACTAAATATTTAAAACCACATAAAAAAACCAGTTTTAAAAATATCCCTAACTAGTAGTTGGATATTAGATCCACTTTCTAATGGTCCGTTATAGCATCCGTGTTTCTACAGATCATATGTTACAATACTATTATTATTACCTCTAAACAATTAATCTGGAATTGGGGATAAACACAGGGTTTATAGATGAAAGCACCAGAGGAATAGCAAACCGTAATAACCAAGGACATAATGGACTGGTGCACTGTCCTTTCTGTGATGCTCTAATGTGGGAACGAGAGAAAAAAGGCACAAAAGAAAAAAACAAAACTCTATTGTTCACCATATGTTTTCAACAAGGTCGTGTCAAGCTTCCACAAGAACAACAGCCTCCCGAAATATTGAAGAAGCTGCAAGATGAATCCAAAAAATACCAGCAAAACATATGTATCTACAACTCCCTATTTGCTTTCACATCAGTGGGTGAAAAGTTAGATCACAAGGTGATGAATAAAAGAGGAGGGCCTTTCACTTACAGGATCCATGGCCAATGTTACCAAAGAATAGGCTCATTGATGCCGGAAAGTGGAGAGAAGCCGAAATACTTACGGTTGAATATCGTTGATACCACAAATGAGAAACAGAACAGGATCTTGGTGGTTAACCGAACAATTAAAAACGATGATCTGGACTAGGCAATAATCGCTGACCTTATGAACACAGTTGACACCTACAACACTTTGGCAAAGGTGTTCAGGAAAGCAAGAGATAAATTTGAAAAGGGATTTTGAGGAATTCATCATCCGGTTGATCGAAAAAAAAAAAATGAGGAAGGTAATATGATATGCCAACATCTGACGAAATAGCAGGATTAATAGTGGGAGATTTGGACAATACAACTGGAGAACGGGATGTCATTGTGAACCACAAGTCAACTGGGCTGCAACAGATAAGCGACTTAAACCCGTTGTTCATGTCTTTGCAATACCCCTTTTATTCCCATATGGTGATATTGGATACCATGAAGAAATACCCACAATAGACAAGGACGGTAAAAAAAGGAAAAGAAACTTCGTCATAAAGCGTGACTTTTATGCATATCAAATCCAAACACGCTTAACAGAAGGGATGACGATAGTACGGTCAAAACATATGCTGTATCAATAAATTGTTGACGCTTTCACGTCAATCGAGCAGGAACGTCTTCGATGGTTCCGAAACAACCAGAAGAAGTTGAGAGCTGATCTATACAACAATGTAAGAGATGCAGTAACTCGGGGAGACACCAATGCCAAGTCAATAGGGCAAAGGGCTATTCTACCGGCAACTTACACAACAAGCCCTAGGTACATGGTCGAGAAATACCACGACGCAATGGGCATTTGCCGATGGTTTGGAAACCCAAATCTGCTTATCACAATGATCCCTAACCCAAATAGACAAAAAATTTCAAACCACTTTGAACGTATAATAACGACATACCAAACGATAGACCAGACCTTGAATGCATAGTTTTCAAAATGAAGCTCGATGAGCTACTCGAAGACTTCAACAAAGGGAAATTTTTTCGAAGCGCAATTGCAGGTATAACATTCACAATAAATAAATATACAAAATTATTAAAACAGCGCAAATACTAACAATATTTAAATAATTTTTTAACTAGCAGTGGTATAAACAATTCAAGTTTCAAAAAAGAGGGCTTCCACATGCACACATTTTGCTATGCTAACAAAGAGGAATTCGATGCCTACACCATCAGATATTGACAAGATAATTTCATCTGAAATACCTGACATGACCATCCACCCGGAAGCATACAACCTTGTGGACCAACATATGATGCAGGGACCCTGCAGAGCGGATTGCGTGAATTCACTTTGCATGGAGAAAGTAGAATGTTTGAAAAATTACCAGAAAAAGTATGTGCCCCTCACTAAGGTTGACGACAAGGATTTCATAGTTTACAAAAGGTGTGAGGATGAAAGATTCATCACAAAGGGAAACACAAAGCTGGATAACCGATATGTCGTGCCTCATAATGTGAAACTTTTGAAGAAATATAAATCACATATCAACGTAGAATGGTGCAGCAAATCGAGTGCTATCAAATATCTCTTCAAATACATCACAAAAGGAGTTGAGCGAGAAACAACTATTATCCAAAAAGACATTACGGAAAACAGAAGAAGCGAGAAAGATGTCGAAGTGGGTAAGAGTCAAAATGAGATTATCGAGTATCTAGATTGCCGGTACTTATCTGCTAGCAAATCGATGTGGAGAATCTTCGCATTCGATGTTCACCACCACCATCCAGCAGTTCAGAAACTCCCAGTGCACCTAGAAAGACAACAAACAACAATATTTGGCAAAAACAAGGATCTCGAGAACGTTGAATGCCACTACAGACATGGCAGAAAAATGCTCACAGAATGGTATGAGCTTTGTAAGATCTACCCAGATGTAATGCAAATGCGGTACTTCGAGCTCCCAAAATATTTTGTCTGGGATAATTCGATAAAAATGTTCCAGCGAAGGAAGCAAAAAGGGAACATCGGTAGAACTGTCGACATACATCCAGCAGTAGGTGATATGTATTACCTACTAATCTTGGTTAACACACTCAGAGGGCCAACCAGTTTCAATGACCTAGAGATAGTCGGAGGGATTTTAATTCAAAGTTACAATGCTGCATGTTATGCTAGAGGGCCTCTAGATGATGATAAAGAATGACACGATGTTATGGTCAAATCAGCATAGTGGACTTCACCATATTTGCTTCGTAGCCTATTCGTATTGCTCCTCATATACTGCGAGGTCTCTGAACCTGTGAAGCTATGGAATCATTGCTGGAAATACATGGCTGCAGACTTATTGCGAAAGAAGCAAAGCATTAAATTTTTCACGTCTTGAACTCATGGGACCACAGCTCAAAGAATACACCCTCATCGAAATTGAGATTATCCTACGACATCAATGGAGGTCCTTGACTGATTTCACTGACATGCCTAAACCAAACCGGACATTCCTAGATGAGCTAAGCAATTTTTACATGAACAAAGACTCTCAATTCAACATAGCAGGCGAAACAACCCTTTATGAAACTGTGCTGCGTAAACTTAACATTCAGCAGAGGAACATTTACGACGAGGTGATCAATTCCGTGCTTACAAAAGAAGGCAAGTTATTTTTCGCATACGGAGCAGGCGGAACTGGAAAAACGTTTTTGTACAAGACGATCATCTCAGCCCGAAGATTTTGGGAGAAATGTGTCATACCTATTGCATCCTCTGCTATTGCTGCTTTACTGCTTCCTAGAGGGTGCACGACACATTCTCGATTCAATATCCCAATAAATTTACACGAAGATATCTTTTGTGCTATCAAGAAGGGATCTGCCCAAGCACAAATTCTTAGTAAAGTTGATCTTATCATTTGGGATGAGGCACCTATGGCACACCACAACACATTTGAGGCGTTAGATAACAAAATGCGGGACATACTGATAAAGTGGATTCAATTCTTTTATTTTACTATAAGTGCACAGTTTATGATTGTAATATAGAAAAGTTCGATTTCCAGAGGACCAGTGTTACACTATGTATCTATAAGGTATTGAAAGGAAGCTGAGATATGGTGAATGACTGATGTTTTTCTGAGAAATTCTACTTGGTTACCTTTAGTTGGAATGTATATGTTTTCCTCACTATGTCTTTGATGAACTGTGGTAAGTCGTCATTTGGGTTCCAATGGAGACCTGAACCTTCCTTAATTAATTGTCAAGTGTAAATAAGCGGAGGTTGATTGTTATTATGAAAAGATAAAAAAAATGGGTGAGGATTTATACCATGAGATGTCCAACATCAACAGCACATATACTTGTCAATCTCACCCTATTAGTATCAAAAGCAATAAAAACTGCCCCGTTGTTGTTGTCTGAAACAGCCTTCTCCACGCGATATCTTTGTGTATAAGACGTAACACATTGTAGTTTGGTGGTCAATATCATCACATCAAAGAATAGTGATCAATTAGTGAAATGGAAGACAACATAATAGTTTATTACTACCAGACGACTCCAACAAAATTTGAGTCGTGGCATGATGTGCAAGTGAAGGAAGAGGTGTGTCTTTGTATCTTCTTTAACCATTTTGAACAGGAGATGTAACACCATCCGTTTTTAGTTTGGATTCCAGTGACTTTTCTAGTGCATAGGAGGCTATTTGTCTGTCTGGTCTTGTGTGGTAACAATGGGCTGTGATGCTTGAGTTTTTATTTAAGTCCTAAGAGTCTGGTGTCTTTTTTATGTACCAGAGGAGGAGATTTGAGAATGTATGCGGTAAGCTTGACGACGTTGACAGATTCAATCTTCTGTACACCAGGATACTTCACTACGGTTTTAGAGTCACTTCCAAATCTTTCCGTCATTATGCATTGTTAAAATGTCTAGATGGTATAATACAACATTTAAAAAATGAGTTTTATTAAAAAAAAGTAGGAATCCGAATGTTACTGTTTGTTTGCATTGTTGTTGGCGTCTGTCTCTTCGTCAAAGTAAAAGTGTGTTCCAGATGTTGCATTGAGAAATAGCTGTCATATAAATGATGGGTGCATAAAGGTTAAAGCTTATTAGCTGTTGTAAATGTATGTTACTTTTCAGTTAAAAGTAGTGAAAATTTGTACCTCCCAAAAACTTGGGATTGATATTTGTAGTGATGATAACCTTTGTTTCCATTCCAAAGTCTTTCTGTTTCTCATGTAGTTGGATGGCCCATAAGCAGATTTTTATGCCACTTGATCAGTGACCCACTTCTTACAACCGTATAATATAAGATATGCGTTTAATCAATCCGTTGGGTCCAGATTTGAGGCATTGAATCTAAAGGATTTATGAGTAATCTAGGCAGAATTACGAGGGGGTTTTAGATGTTTGATCTATGTACCTAGTTGTCATGATAGTAACTAAAGTGTGAACTAATAAATTACCAAGAAGCGATTCTAATGCAGGAAAAGGTTAGCGAAAACAGGATAATATTAAAGAGTGGTTCTAGAGATGATGTATGAAAGAGTAAAATGAGTAACGGTTGGTATTTGATGCATAAATATATGGAGGGAGCGTAACAACCGTTTCCACAGCTCGGCTGCTCTCTCTCCGAATCTCCTGTTCAAGGAGGTGGATTGTCAGGTGCGAGAAACTCCATCACTGCTCGCAGGCTGAGACGCAAATTCAAGAGGCTCATGTCCCTGTGGCTTTGTTAACTGACTTATCCTTTTTGCCATGGTAATTAAATCTGGTCACATCCTCATGTAAACCATCTTCATATTAATGATATTTACTTTTTCACCAAAAAGAAACGAAAAAAAATGTGTGTTTGCGTCATCTTCTATAAGTGTGGGGAAAAACTTGGAGGACATGTCTGCATATATACATTTCTTGGCGTCTGGATTTGAAACTTCAAGAACAGCTTTTGGTGTAATCCCTGGAAGCTTGCAGCCAGATGAAGAGTTTTTATTGAATCTTGTCAACAGATAATCCCTTAGACTGACAGTTTTTCTTCTGATCCAACCCTTGAAAATATGGCTACTACGAGTACTTCATAAATCATATCTATAGGTTTGTGTAATGTTGATTTAGGTTTCATATATCTGTTTTCTCAGACTTTTTTTTTTTTTTAATCTACAATGTCGCACTAGCACAATTTTGGTTAACATTAAAACCGCATCATTGCGGGTATTTAAGCAGGAGCTGATGAGCACAATATCATATGTCGGTGTCCAATTCCTTCTTTCTCTACGCTCAACAGGCGTGTCTTCCCCTAAGCTAGCATCTTCAGTACATTGAATACTAAAGAGAGGGACATCGAATGATCCTAGAGGTATACTGGGAAAAACTCTCATAAGGAATGTGTTGAGGATAGACATTGTCAGTTTGACATTGTCGAACGCTCTTTTCTGCTTATCGAAGGGTGAGGGTAGCCTTTGATCGTCGAGTCGTTCACAGCCACCATCACTCGAGTCGGCTCGCTCCCCATTTTCTCAACCAATTAATTCGTCTTCTTCTGCTTTTCTGATACTTTGTCAGATGAACATGAACTAGTCCGGGTTTGGACAACAGACCTGGTCCTAACATTATGAGAGATCGAAATAAGAGACAAAAGAAGTGAGACAAATGTAGTTGATTCTGGAAAAATGTTGTCAAACCTGAGTGGTCAAAGATCTAATGACCTCCGTCGCAGATCTGTTTTCCTCTTATTCATCTGTAATTTTAACCGTCAAATTCTTAGGGATTCTAGGCAAAGCTACTGATCCTCTTGATAATGGCGATCCAATAGACTGTAAACTTCCATTTATGAAAGGGAAAAAAACAGTACGATTATTCGTTAAAATTAACCCAAAGCGGAAGTGGTATATTGTAAGGGATGTCGTATGAGAAGGGTAGTATTCAAATTTGTAACAACTGCTTCCCTTTAGCCATATATGGTTCTTCTCGCTGGTGCTCTTTAGTACGTAGGAAAAGCAACCCTAAATTTTCTATATTAAAATTTTAATTTCTATTCAATTCTTCTCCATTAATGAACTCAAATATGATATGATAAGTCAATGAAATTGCAAATTCACGTAGCCACACAAAATTAAGCATTTAAAAGTCAAAGTTTTTAGGATTTCTTTTCATTCTGAGAGACAACCACTTCTTTATTTTGAATCTTATTTTCTTGTCAACAGATAATCCCTAAGACAATAGTTTATCTTCTGATCTGACCTTTGAAAATATGGCTACTATGAGTACGACATTCTGGAGAAAGAAGACAATCCCAATGCTCTTGCCTGACTTGGGGGTCACTCATGATGATACCAGCAGAAGAAGAAGCCATGGAATTGTTAAGCTGGCATGGATAACCTCTTCTAGTTTTTTTTTTCTATTTTTCAATAGATTCACATATGTAAAATATTGTATATATGTCATGTCATGCATTTGCTTATACCTTCATGGCATATAATTGGGTGTTTAATTTTGTGCCTTCAGTCTGAAATATGAATATTGTTGTTATTTAGATGGTAGATCTAGAGCCTTTGAGATTCAGTTTTTTTACACAACAGATAATGAACTATAAGCTATATGTATATGATTTATGATGCTATATGATGTCTATTCAACTACCACGTCGAATATTGTTAGATTCATGATCAAGTATTATAAGTTTACGATCTGAAAGATTTCACATTTTGTTTTTGTGAGTTTCTGAGAGATTCATGACTCATGATATATGCAAATCAAGGGCAGTGATATCTTTCATTATGTATGATGCCATGAGGTCTGATGTACGTGACTTTACTATCTGATTCTATTAATTACAAGAATGTTGATTCATGTGTATATATATTGTATAAGATGAAATAATTTGATTTCGTATTTCTCTGCTTTTGTGGCGCCAATTGCTCATATATAGTATGATGTAAACCAATGAATTGTAAGCATGCTGAATCGTGAGTAACTTGCGTGCGTTTAGTGATTACTTTCATACAATACTCTTGATGCTGTCCATTAATTCATTTGCTAAATTTTGAATTGGAGTTAGAGATTTTCAATTTTATGTTACCCTTTCACTGAAGCTAATGAAAGGGTTGAGATTTTTCATATTATATCACATAAAACCGATTATATCTAGTGAGTTATGTGAATGTGACACTCATCTTAACTTAGCTATAGGACTGAGCAGTATAAGATTGTAATATTGTCGTGATTGATATGTTAGTACAGTTCATCAAAGATATATCAACATGTATATTATTGCATACACAAGACAACTTAGAGATGGTTATCTTGGATGATTTACATTTATGTGATAATAATTAATGGTTTCTACTATGTTTGAAGTTAAGTTGGATTCTTGTTGACTGCTAGTAGATTCTAGTCATTCAAATAATTTTGACTTATCATATTGAAGTATCTTGTTTTGAATTCTTTCCTTGTTGCTCATCATTGATACTTCATACTTCATGATTTTATGGTGTAAAACTACATCTCTTACCTTTTAAAGTTTTTCCTACTTGTAACAGTACTACTTTAATTTAAGAGCAAGACAGATGTTTTACTCTAAAGCGGCACTGTATAGACACTGTTGTAGCATGGCGGTTCAGGTATTCTTCTTCATTCGTCGATTAACAATCCATACATATATAACAAAAATTTATTATTTTCACTAAATATGCAATTCCCATGCTAAGAGAGAAATAGATGAGGAAGATAACTCATTCCCTATGATTTTTACTAAGGATCCTTTAAGCTAACATTTTTTCTCACAAACTCATAACCTTACAAATAAATCACAGTATAAACGAGATCTAGAGTGGAAAGTTCAAGAAAGTGGTTTGAACGAGAAGGAGCGGATGAATTCTTGGCCAGAAAATGTCAACAAGTTCAAAGTATTCAAATTTTATAGATTCAATCGAGGTGATGACGTGATACATGGCAACACATGAGCTCACCAAGTAATCATGATAAGCTCGTCATTCAACCATCTCAAGCTCACACACGGGCTCTCATTTAATTAAGAGTTCATCCTTCTTTATCAAGCTCCCGTACAGCTCGAACAAATCTTTAAGATTTTTTCACTGACTTCAGCTCTTTATCATCTTTCACATCGGCATCCTAGCCAAATGACTGATTTTAGCATTTCTCGCAAATGCAGTCGTGAAATAATCCACAACTTTAAAACCCGGGTTCATCCTGAAACCGTTAACTTTTCCTCGATCAACGAACTAGGTTCGCATCGGTATTCAATTTAGCTTGGATCTTGTCCCATGAAACGCTCTGTGCCAAACTAATCTTGCGGACTATCTTTCGATCGTAAGTCGAGCCAACGTAAGCCTCTATCGTATGAGCAGATGTAAGCCTTGCACCTCGGAGGCCCGACTTGCCTTGAGAATCAAGGGGTTGGTCACATCCTATCAACTTGATTTAAAGAAGAATTCATCTTCATCGGGAAAAGCACAAGTAATCTATATTCGAGACGGCTATTACTTTTGCACACCAAAAATAATGTTTTCATTACTTAAAACCTCCCAAGGAGTTACAAAACACTATAACACTGAATTCCACAACCTTTCAGACTCCAATAGGACATAAATGAAGCCAAATCAAGAGCATCTGCAAGAATCATAAGTATTCACCAATGAGCCGAGATCATACTGCATCTAAAGATTCTTTCAAGCTCCGACATCTCAGACTTCAAACTTTGCAACAAGTTTCACCATTATAAACAAGCTGATCCAATTCACGTCAAACCCATAATATTCTCTTCTACTTCACCGAGTTTGATTCTCATCACTCTAGAGGTTCTTGAATTTGGGAAAAAACTCCTGAAGCTCAAGCCTTTAGTTGCACCTTTAAGCTCTGTTTTCTTCAAACATTTTCTCTAATTTTACATACTAAATGTCCACTGTATGTATATATCTTGTTTTCTTATCAATAAATTTAACATTTAAACAAAATGAAAAGAAAAATAATATTTAATATTGGTTAAAAATCATAAAAATTGTTCTTTGTAATTTTTTTTCTTTTTTAAATTCTGTTTGCTAGTCAAAATTAGTGAATGGTAAATTGATATAACAAAGATAAGCATATTGGAATTATAAATTTAGACTGAATTAAACTAGATTAATTTAAGAAAAGTTATTTCTTGTCGAGTATTGTAGGCGCATCGACACTTGATTAGAGATCTTACATTTTGGCATATTAGTTTTTTTTTAATTACATTGACCGGTTAGTTTTGGAAACAAATTACCAAGTTGAGACACATTTCAGAAGTAATTTTTATTTATTTGCAACATGTTTATTTAAATTATTTTATTCTTTAAATTCTCAAATTATTTGGTTTCTAAATAAGTTCTATCACATCTGTTGTTTTATTCAAAACTTTGAAAAACTTATTCTATTACCACTTAAATTAGATTTATTTTGTTACAGTATTTAATTTTTCTTGTGTTTTTAATCAACAATTTGTCTATATATATATATATATCACTTTATCAAATCAGAAGTTTGTTTATGTAATAAGAAATATTGCAGTTTAGAATGAAAAATGAATAATATTTTATTAGAGCAAGATACAAAGAGTGTGTTTGTCATCTAATTCAAAGATGGGAAGCCAAATATATACATAGAAAAAATCGAGAAAGATTGTATTCATATCCACAAAATTCTTTATCGATATCGTGATTACTTGGTGAGATATTTTTACAATTTTCATAACTTTTATTGTATGTGTATATATAAAAGCTGTGGATAAATTATAAAAATATCTCACCAAGGAGTCACGATATCGATAAAGAATTTTGTGGATATGAATACAAACCTTCTCGATTCTCCGTATGTAGATATTTAGCTTCCCATTTTGGAATTAGATGACAAGCACACTATTTGTATCTTACTCTAATCAAATATTATCCATTTTATTCTTAACTGAAATATTTAATATTATATAAACAAACTTGTGATTCGATACGGTGATATGTATATAGAAAAAGTCAACTCAAAAAAGAAAAAGTAAATCAAATATGGTAAGAAAATAAATCCAATTTAAGTGGTGATAGAGTACTAATTTTTCAAAGTTTTGAATAGTAAAAGCACATGACAGAATTTATTTAGAAACCAAGTAATTTAAGAATTTAAAAATAGAATAAATTAAATAAACACATTTCATATAAATAAAAGGTACTTTTCACATGTGTCTCAACTTGGTAATTTGCTCATATAATTAATTAACCAATGCAAAAAATCTAATATCCCAAAACATAAGCTCTTTGGTCTAATCAAGTGTCAATGCATCTAAAATACTCAGCAAGAAATACCTATTTATGAAAGTAATCCAGTTAACTTCACTCCAACATTATGATTTCAATATGCTAATCTTTGTTATCTCAATCCAACATTCATTATTTTTGGCGAGCAAATATAATTCCAAACAAAAGAGTTTTTACAAAGAACAATTGTATAACGCCCCAACCGCCCCTACTGGTGAGCCCCCATGTCCTCTCATTAGGCCCATGGGTCAGTCCACCCCTGTCCGACGGTCGGTGAGTTAACCGGGAGTTTTGAAAGTCATGATCTACTGACCCTGCAATCACCACATGACCATTCCCCGTGTTTTGGCCTCACTCACACGGTACCGCGAAAGACTTTCCGGTAGGTCACCCATCCTTTGACTACTCCAGCTCAAGCACGCTTAACCCTGGAGTTTTCTATGGATGTGCAACCGAAAAGGTAAGTGCACATTGGTGACATAGGTAGCCAAATCAATTCTTTCAACCTCTCCACATATACCAGAAATCGGGATGTTATAATTCACCCCCACTCAAAGAGTGCAACGTCCTCGTTGCACACCAAGACTAGTCCTTAAGCTGCCTCCCAGGTCAGTACTGGGACGGCTAGCCGGCTCTGATACCACTTATAACGCCCCAACCGCCCCTACTGATGAACCTCCATGCCCTCTCACTAGACCCATTGGACGGTCCACCCCTGTCCGACGGTCGGTGCGTTAACCGGGACGTTTGAAAGTCATGATATACTGACCCTGCAATCACCACGTGACCGTTCCCCGTGTTTTGGCCTCACTCACACGATACCGCGAATTACTTCCCGGTAGGTCACCCATCCTTTGACTACTCCAGCTCAAGCACGCTTAACTCTGGAGTTCTCTCCGGATGTGTGACCGAAAAGGTAAGTGCACTTTGGTGACATAGATAGTCAAATCAATTCTTTAACCTCTCCAAATATACCAGAAATCGGGATGTTACAATTCACCCCCACTCACAGAGTGCAACGTCAACGTTGCACACCAAGACCAGTCCCTAAGACGCCTCCCAGGTCGGCACTGGGATGGCTAACCTGGCTCTGATACCAGAATGTAACACCCGTCTCATCGACACTCGAGAACGGCGTGCCACCAAACTTAACTTATGTCTCAAATACTCCATTTAATAAAATCTCAACTTTACTTTAAGAAATCATTTAATAAATCTCATAAATCCAATAAATCGAATAAAATCTTAAAATAATGTTTAAAATAAAATACTGAAAACCGTAAAATCTCAAAAGTAGCACCCGATCGTCATAGCATAAATCTACTCGTCGGTCTCACCTGAAAAGGGAAGAAAAAGGGGTGAGTAACAGGGGAGTTACTCAGTGAGGTATGGGATGCAAATCACAGAAAACGCAATCTGGTCATAGTACTCCAAACACGGAAAACAGACTAAACATGCACAAACACGGTACCTAAAGTACCCAAAAAACAGTCAATGTCCTACTACCGGATCCAGTGACTGGCGGCACCCTCCTCCCAGAAGGACAACTTATGGGATAGTGCCCAATCACACCGTCCGTAGACGATTATCGACCTCTAAAGGTACTGGACAACAGGTCGACTAAGCTGCCCAGCACCATCTCCTCATACAACACGCGATGCAAGTACAGAAGTCCGTCTCTATACCCCCGCAATCCCTAACGACTCACATAGTCGCCTAATCCTAGCTCTAGCAAGTTTAAAAGACTCAATTAACAATTTAATGCACAATCAATGGGTTGAATCATCTATATTCCTAGGTCCAATTTACAAGCAAAACTACTTAGACTCGATCAAGAAAAACGGAACACATTTAGTACTAAATTCCATATACGGCATCCTAGACGAAAGTGCGGAATTCTGCGGAAAGCCCTCACCTTAGCCTTAACCACGAAGAACAATAGGAATCCCTATACTCTAAAGCTACAGATCGATTCTCCTTCACCAGAAAGCTAGATCTACGACTCCAAAAGCTCCCTGAAAAGATTCAGGTCAAACGGACCACGTTTGCCTAACCAAAACACATATCTCAACAGACTGGTCTCGGATCAGCACTACACATATACGATTTGAAAATGAGGATACAACTTTCTACTCATACCTCAGATCGGAACGAACTCGGCCTCTCTAGAAAGAAGATATTCGGGCTTTCTAACGATAGGTTGATCGTTCCGATCTGAGGTATGAGTAGAAAGTTGTATCCTCGTTTCCAAATCGTGTCTGTGTAGTGCTGATCCGAGACCAGTCTGTTGAGATGTGTGTTTTGGTTAGTTAAACGTGGTCCGTTTGACCTGAATCTTTTCAGGGAGCTTCTGGAGTCGTAGATCTAGCTTTTTGGTGAAGGAGAATTGATCTGTAGCTTTAGAGTATAGGGATTCCTATTGTTCTTCGTGGTTAAGGCTAAGGTGAGGGCTTTCCGCAGAATTCCGCACTTGCGTCTAGGATGCCGTATATGGAATTTAGTACTAAATGTGTTCCGTTTTTCTTGATCGAGTCTAGGTAGTTTTGCTTGTAAATTGGACCTAGGAATATAGATGATTCAACCCATTGATTGTGCATTAAATTGTTAATTGAGTCTTCTAAACTTGCTTGAGCTAGGATTAGGCGACTATGTGAGTCGTTAGGGATTGCGGGGGTATAGAGACGGACTTCTGTACTTGCGTCGCGTGTTGTATGAAGAGATGGTGCTGGGCAGCTTAGTCGACCTGTTGTCCAGTACCTTCAGAGCTCGATAATCGTCTACGGACGGTGTGATTGGGCACTATCCCATAAGTTGTCCTTCTGGGAGGAGGGTGCCGCCGGTCACTGGATCCGGTAGTAGGACATTGACTGTTCTTTGGGTACTTTAGGTACCGTGTTTGTGCATGTTTAGTCTGTATTCCGTATTTGGAGTGCTATGACCAGATTGTGTTTTATGTGATTAGCATCTCATACCTCACTGAGTAACTCCCCTGTTACTCACCCCTTTTTCTTCCCTTTTCAGGTGAGACCGACGAGTAGATTTATGCTATGACGGTCGGGTGCTACTTTTGGGATTTTACGGTTTTCAGTATTTTATTTTAAACATTATTTTAAGATTTTATTCGATTTATTGGATTTATAAGATTTATTAAATGATTTCTGAAAGTAAAGTTGAGATTTTATTAAATGGAGTATTTGAGACATAAGTTAAGTTTGGTGGCACGCCGTTCTCGAGTGTCGATGAGACGGGTGTTACATTTTGGTATCAGAGCCAGGTTAGCCATCCCAGTGCCGACCTGGGAGGCGTCTTAGGGACTGGTCTTGGTGTACAACGAGGACGTTGCACTCTGTGAATGGGGGTGAATTGTAACATCCCGATTTCTGGTATATGTGGAGAGGTTAAAAGAATTGATTTGGCTATCTATGTCACCAAAGTGCACTTACCTTTTCGGTCACACATCCGAAGAGAACTCCAGAGTTAAGCGTGCTTGAGCTGGAGTAGTCAAAGGATGGGTGACCTACCGGGAAGTCATTCGCGGTATCGTGTGAGTGAGGCCAAAACACGGGGAACGGTCACGTGGTGATTGCAGGGTCAGTATATCATGACTTTCAAACCTCTCGGTTAACGCACCGACTGTCGGACAGGGGTGGGCCGGCCCATGGGCCTAGTGAAAGGACATGGAGGTTCATCAGTAGGGGCGGTTGGGGCGTTATCAGTGGTATCAGAGCCGGCTAGCCGTCCCAGTACTGACCTGGGAGGCAGCTTAAGGACTGGTCTTGGTGTGCAACGAGGACGTTGCACTCTTTGAGTGGGGGTGAATTATAACATCCCGATTTCTGGTATATGTGGAGAGGTTGAAAGAATTGATTTGGCTACCTATGTCACCAAAGTGCACTTACCTTTTCGGTTGCACATCCAGAGAAAACTCCAGGGTTGAGCGTGCTTGAGCTGGAGTAGTCAAAGGATGGGTGACCTACCGGGAAGTCTTTCGCAGTACCGTGTGAGTGAGGCCAAAACACGGGGAATGGTCATGTGGTGTTTGCAGGCTCAGTAGATCATGACTTTCAAACCTCCCGGTTAACGCACCGACCGTCGGACAGGGGTGGGCTGGGCCATGGGCCTAATGAAAGGACATGGGGGCTCACAAGTAGGGGCGGTTGGGGCGTTATAAGTGGTATCAGAGCCAGGTTAGCCATCCCAGTGCCAACCTGGGAGACGTCTTAGGGACTGGTCTTGGTGTGCAACGAGGACTTTGCACTCTGTGAGTGGGGGTGAATTGTAACATCCCGATTTCTGGTATATGTGGAGAGGTTAAAAGAATTGATTTGGCTATCTATGTCACCAAAGTGCACTTACCTTTTTACTCACACATCCGGAGAGAACTCCAGAGTTAAGCGTGCTTGATCTGGAGTAGTCAAAGGATGAGTGACCTACCGGGAAGTCATTCGCGGTATCGTGTGAGTGAGGCCAAAACACGGGGAACGGTCACGTGGTGATTGCAGGGTCAGTATATCATGACTTTCAAACCTCCCGGTTAACGCACCGACCGTCAGACAGGGGGGGGTCGGCCCATGGGCCTAGTGAGAGGAGATGGAGGTTCATCAGTAGGGGCGGTTGGGGCGTTATAAATTGTCTTTAATTTTTAAACAATAATATTATTTTTTCTTTTTGTTTTGTTGAAATGTTAATTTTATTGATACAAAAAGAAAATATGTGCATAGTTTAGACATTTTGAATGTAAATTTTGAGAAATTGTCTGGAAAAAAAAGAGGTTAAAGTAAATGGACAGATTGGTTACATCACACAGGGGAATGAAATATGTGGTTGTTCATCTAGTAATCAGATTACTGGAGAGATCCTCATGGGCTGAGAGAAACAGTTGGATACAGTACCACATGTCTTTGTCTATGGCCTAAGTGAGGAAGGTAGCAGAGCAAGGAGGAAAACTAATCTTAGCAGAATAGAGTCTATATTGCTCAGGTTGTTTCCATTAAAAGATCTTGCAGTAATTTTCAAGTCCGGGTTTGTTTGACCTCCGAACAGACCTGCTCAGGGCCAATGTCATATCATAAAAGAAGAAGGTGATACATTGTATTTTTGATACTTTCTAACTATCTTTTCAAAGTTATTTTTGAGTCTAATATAAGTCTTTTAGTTTTATAGAGTCATTATAGGTACCAAGATGACAAAAGCAAAGATTGGAGTTCAAGGAGTAAAAATCCACCAAACGTTTTCAAAAAGGAGCTTGGTATCGCCCGACACCCTTGCTGGTGTCGTCCGACACTCAGAGCAAGCAGACGTAGAATGATTTTTCCAGTTTAAAATAACCAATCAGAGCCAAGTCATCTTTCAGGTCTCTATTAAGACGAAATTTTTGGAAATCCTAGAACTCAGCAATGTTATATATATATTAGAGCGTTCATAAGTTTAGACATAAGTTATTAATAGCCGCTTTTCTAAAAGTTTTTGCTAAGTAATGTTTGGGGAGAAGAAGTCTTTACAACCCTTTTTGGAGAAGATTTATGAACCTCTGTTATTTATCTATTTATTTTATCATGTCTTTTACAACTATTTATGCATTCTTCTTTTCGATGTCTGAGTAATTTCCAAAGTTAGGTTTAGGGTTATGTTGATGTCTTCATCTTGAGTTGATCTTAATGCGTAGGTTGATTTGATCTATGAGCTTAGGTTTAACCTATTTAGCGGAAGTTAATAAGTTTCTATAAAGAACCTAGATGAGCAAATTGTCTTTAACCTTCGGAAGTTGAAGTTAAAACGATTTTTGAACTTATCAAACCTATTCTTAATGCTTGTATAGAATTTTAGGTCAAACAGAATTAGAATAATAAGTTGCTAGAGAAAGTTGTCAAGGCTACGGAAGTAGATCGATAATAGTTTTATGTTTGAGTTTGAGACTTGTTCGTAACTGTTCCCTGAATAATTGTTTAGTTCTTGAACCTGAATTCCTATGAATACCCTAAGCCTAATATTTTTCCTTTATTGAATTTAAATCGTAATCTTTGCTTATTGATTCTCTTTCCAAAAACCTCTTATAGCGTTTCTCATTTATTGAATTTAAATTGTTATATTTGCTTATTGATTCTCTTTCCAAAAACCTCTTGTAGTGTTTTCCATTTATTGAATTTAAATCGTAATATTTTCCTTATTGATTCTCATTCCAAAAACCTCTTATTTGCATCTTATCTTAAATTCACTCTCATCTTTTCATAGTGTAACCTTGGTCCTTATAGAATTCTACCCCTAAGTACTACTTCTTTGCTGTACACTTGCAGTAGCTTTGTATAAGGTTAAAACTCTGTGTATCAAGTTTTTTGGCGCTGTTGTCGGGGACTAAGTGCTTTACCTTTGTTTTCTGAATTGAAGTTTAGTATAAGAATTTATTAAATCGTTTTCCCTTTCTTGTGTTGTGTGTTTCAGGTGTATGATCACAAGGAGTCAAGACTCTAAAAATCTTACAACTTTAAGCAATCAAGAAGTAGGAAGGTCCGAGCGGAAAAAACCGAAAGAAAAAGTTGAGTCCAAACACCATGGGTGAAAACGATAACCAGGCTCACGGTCAAATAATTTCTGCGCTCCAGAGGCTTGGACAACGAGTCGACCAACTACAGTAGCCACAACAGCAAAATCACCATCAACATGCCATTGGAGACATAGACACGCCACACGCCTTCTACCAGAATCGGTCTGCAATTCGCCCACCCGAAATCCAGAGGAATGATTATGAAGTAAAACCTCAGATGATCACATTGGTTCGGCAGCACATTTTTAATGGACTGCCTTCTGAAAACCCAATGGATCATATCGAGACTTTTGAGGATATGTGCAGCACGATCAAGGCGAATGGAGTGCCTCCCGATTTTCTCAAATGCAAGCTTTTTCCGTTCACCAGTAGTGAAGCATATTACTATAACACTGGTGTTATCAATGGTAGTTGATCAAGATTTGGAAACAGTTGGATGTAAAAACCACTTTTCTGCATCGAAATCTAGATGAGATGATTCTGATGGAACAACCACAAGGATTTGAGAAGGGTAATCGATTCTGTTTGCTACAGAGGTCACTGTATATGTTGAAGCAATCACCACGACAATGGAACTTGAGGTTTGATCAATTTATGAAAAGACAGAAATATACAAGAAGCCAGTATGACTCATGTGTATATTTCAAGTTTCTTGGTGATGATAATTATGTTTATATGCTGCTATCTCTTGATAATATGCTAGCAGCAGCTAAAGACATGAAGGAAATCACAAGGCTGAAGGAAATTTTAAGCAAGGAGTTTGAGATGAATGATCTTGGAGCAGCTAGAAGAATACTTGGTATCAGATTCATGAGCTCACCTTGCAAAGAACATTGGACGGCAGTTAAATGGGTATTGAGATACATAAGGAATACAACAGATTTCAAGCTAACATTCACTAAGGCAGATAAGTTAGTACTCAGAGGCTATTGTGATAGTGACTATGTTGCTGAATTAGACAAACGAAGATCAGTTAGCGGTTCTGTTTTTCAAGCTGGTGGGAATACAATCAGTTGGTGTTCTGGACTACAACAAATCATTGCCTTATCGACGACAGAGGCTGAGTACATGGCTTTGGTTGAAGCAGCCAAATAAGTTTTGTGGTTGAAAGGAATTTCTGGTGAACTGGGTTTTTGGAGAATTTTGAAATCTTTTGTGATTCTCAAAGCGATATTTGCTTAGCCAAGAATAGTGTTTATCACGAGAGGACGAAGCACATCGATGTTCGATATCACTTCATTCGTGATGTAGTGGCTGATGGATCCCTGAAAATTTCAAAGATCAACACAAAATTTCAAAGATCCTTGTTGACTAACTCTTCAACTAACATTCTCACGCGCCTTGATTTTCCTTCCTTGTCACAATTTGAATCGGTATTAGGAAGGGGTTCCTAAACCTCAGTTTAGGAAGGGGTTCCGAGATCCCCCTTGATCATTACCAATGTTGTTTCACACTTCTCCTTCCATAAGGCCTAACTGATCATTGGCTGAACTACGTAAGGAACTTAGTGCTTTAGAAAGCTGCTTTGTTTGTTCCCTTGTCATAGTTCCAGTTGGTACTTGCAGTCCATGCTCTTCCACGGTGTTAAGTTCAGCTTCCAGCTTTGGTGCAAGCTCCACATCCTTGTTGCCGTCCATGATCACATCACGAGCTCTTCAGTCACCTTGATTGCAACCCGAGCTCCTCATTTCCTCTTTCCATCTCGAGCTCATGAGTTCATTGTTTCGTCTTAGAGCACGATTGAGGTAACATTGACCATTGACCTGTTTATGAAAACGTATTTATATGACATTGCATTCTTCGCTGGGATCCAAACTCCGAGTTCGGTATCCGACACCAACAGCTGAGAACCTATGTTTTTGTTGCCATCTGAGTCTTTCTTGGAAACACCAATTATTCCTGGAAAATTGTCACCAGGCATATCATCCCCGCTCTGTTTTCACATTGTTCAAAGATATATGATATCCATAAGGGTAATTATATTTGGTAATTTATTCAAAGAGGTGCTAACCTGAGTGATAAATAATGGTGTGGTACACTTTGGGGGCCATCAAATATGTGGGATATGGTGAATGACTGATGTTTTGCTGAGAAATTCTACTCAGTTACCTTTAGTTGGAATGTATATGTCTTCCTCACTATGTCTTTGATGAACTGTGGTAAGTCGTCATTTGGGTTCCCATGGAGACCTAAACCTTCCCTTATTAATTTTGAAGCGTAAATAAGCGGAGGTTGATTGTTATTATTAAAAGATGAAAAAAATGGGTGAGGATTTATACCATGAGGTGTGTCCAACATCAACAGCACATATACTTGTCAATCGCACCCTATTGGTATCAAAAGCAATAAAAACGCCTCTTTGTTGTTGTCTGAAACAGCCTTCTCCACGCGATATCTTTGTGTATAATACGTAACACATTGTAGTTTGGTGGTCAATATCATCACATCAATGAATAGTGATCAATTAGTGAAATGGAAGAAAACATAATAGCTTATTACTACCAGACGGCTCCAACAAAATTTGAGTTGTGGCATGATGTGCAAGTGAAGGAACAGGTGCGTCTTTGTAGCTTCTTTAACCATTTTGAACAGGAGATGTAACACCATCCGTTTTTAGTTTGGATTCCAGTGACTTTGCTAGTGCATAGGAGGCTATTTGTCTGTCTGGTCTTGTGTGGTAACAATGGGCTGTGATGCTTGAGTTTTTATTTAAGTCCTAAGAGAGGAGAGTTGAGAATGTATGCGGTAAGCTTGACGACACTGACAGATTCAATCTTTTGTACACTACGATACTTCGTTACGGTTTTAGAATCACTTCCAATTCTTTCCATCATTCTGCATTGTTAAAATGTCTAGAAGGTATAATATAACATTTACAAAATGAGTTTTATTAAACAAAGTAGGAATCCGAATGTTACTGTTTGTTTGCATTGTTGCTGGCGTCTGTCTCTTCGTCAAAGTAAAAGTGTGTTCCTGATGTTGCATTGAGAAATACCCGTCAAATAAATGATGGGTGCATAGAGGTTAAAGCTTATTAGCTATTGTAAATGTATGTTACTTTTCAGTTAAAAGTAGTGAAAATTTGTACCTCCCAAAAATTTGGGATTGATATTTGTGGTGATGATGACCTTTGGTTCCATTCCAAAGCCTTTCTGTTTCTCATGTCGTTGGATGGACCAAAAGTAGATTTTTATGCCACTTGATCAATGGCCCACTTCTTATAACCGTTATAGTATAATTTATGGGTTTAGTCAATCCGTTAGGTCAAGATTTGAGGCATTGAATCTATAGGATTTATGAGTAAGCTAGGCAGAATTACAAGGGGGTTTTAGATGTTTGATCTATGTACCCAGTTGTCGTGATAGTAACCAAAGTGTGAACTAACAAATTACCAAGAAGCGATTCTATGCAGGAAAAGGTTAGCGAAAACAGGATAATATTAAAGAGTGGTTCTAGAGATGAGGTATGAAAGAGTAAAATGAGTAAAGGTTGGTATTTGACGCATAAATTAACTTTCTTTAGGTTAATCCTTAAACATAAAATTATAAACGAGATAAGTGTACTCTCGTGACAAAAATCACATTACAATCACACAACATAACCTAATACTCGCATAGTGATCCATGTAGAAAGCAAGCAACCTCTATACCACCAAAACGCTATTTATACACCTATTGTCTTAGGCTAAGTAGAGCTGATCACTTATGAGATTGATTCTAGCTTTTCGCCAAAAATGGTATTTGTTTGGGAAACCTTGATGGCGAAGACCAAATAGCGAAGATGGAATAAGTAATAACAGCATCAAATAAGAAAGGATTAAGATCATTAAGCATGAAAGCGCATTGAAGATTCAACCTTTAACACTTTACCCTAACTTCATCTCTAAGACCATGAACGATTACTCACTAATCATTGCGCTAATCAGTAATCCCATGACGGACAGAAGGAGCATTATTAGAGAGAAAGAAATATCAAGATAAAATGCAAGGTCAAAAAAATAAAACTAGAAACGGTTTTACAAGTAAAAAATAACAGCTTAGCTACAATGGAGTTTTTTCTCTAAAATGAAGAAGAAGACTAAAAATGGAGAGACAAAAAGGATTGAGAGCGAGAGAGAGAGGGTCGAAAATGTCTAAAAGGGGTATATATAGGTGGTCCCCAAAAGCCTGACGGCTCCCATTATTTTTGGTAAAGCAGATCCGATGCATAAAGCAAAGTTCCTTAGACTCATCCTGGCATCAGCTTCAAGCCGCTGTGAGTTCCCGATATGGACGTCTTGTCGGGCTACACATTTCATTACCGTCTGTGCTTTCTCTATCTGTCATGTCTTTATGTAATTTACATGAGTCTGCAATACGATCCATCTCTTCTTACTTATACTTGCATGATGATGCACATTGTTCTTTTTCTTTCTCGTTAGTCATTATTAATGAGAAAACATCTCTTATTGCGAAAATTTTTGTAGATGTAAATGTTATATGTGTTTCCATATTCTGATATGAATTTGTTTTTTCCTCTTCCTATTTGCCTGTGAATTATTAATTCCATGTTAAGTGATACTTTTATCTCTCTTTAATTTTGGTTTCATCTGGCTTAGCTAGTGCTGCTTTATCTTCAGATATTTTCGTATGAACTTTTATGTAGTACTCTTTACAATTCACATTATCTTATTGCAGTTTGCTACAGACAAAAGAAGTATTCTTCCTAATGGGGACATATCGGATGCCATATTCCTGATGAAGACATATACATTCATGCCCTTGAGGAGCCTGAGCATCTCATATGTGGTTACATCATGGCAAAAAATGGAAAATTAAGTTCAGCTACGTCATAGGGATCGTGCACACAAACTACTTGGAATACGTAAAGAGAGAAACAAGGCCGTCTCAAAGCTTTTCTCCTCAAATATTTAAACAGTTGGGTTGTTGGCATTTACTGCCACAAGGTAAACTTCTTTACATGTAGTTTGTGTGTACAGCAACTATTAGAAATGATGTAGTGATTGCTCAATTGATGTGAATATATCGGTATCTAAGCTAGTGTGATTATCCAACGATTGGATTTTATTTAATTCTTCAAGGAGTTTCCCAACTGCAGAGTCTATGACGATGGGAACGGCTTTGCGAGAGCCACACTCAAGGCTGTTACACAACAGTTTATAAAAGCCTCAGATCTTAACAGGCTATCAAGAACTGATTTGAGCTTATCAAAGAGAAGTGTATTTGTGACACCAAAGCTGGCTTTTACCATGTGGACAGAAAATCTGGATCACCTTCCAACTATGGCCAGGTTGGCATCTTGGGGTTCACTCCTGCCAATAATTTGTTCTCTTTGTGGTTCAGGGGAGGAAAATAGAGACCATCTATTTCTGAAGTGCGGTTAGAGTGTTTCCTTTGGCATCATGCTCAAACAAGACTGAATCTGACTCCTACAACTTTCCAATCATCGACAAACCTCATGTTGTGGGTAAATGGTAAATCTGATGCTCAAGTGCTGATTTGAAATATATGGAGGGAGCGTAACAACCGTTTCCACAGCTCGGCTGCTCTCTCTCCGAATCTCCTGTTCAAGGAGGTGGATTGTCAGGTGCGAGAAACTCCATCACTGCTCGCAGGCTGAGACGCAAATTCAAGAGGCACATGTCCGTCATCTTCTATAAGTGTGGGGAAACCCATGGAGGACATGTCTGCGTATATACATTTCTTGCCGTCTGGAATTGAAGCTCCAAGAACAGCTTTTGGTGTAATCCCTGGAAGATTGCAGCCAGATGAAGAGTTTCTATTGAATCTTATCTTCTTGTCAATAGATAATCCCCTAGACAGACAGTTTTTCTTCTGATCCAACCCTTGAAAATATGGCTACTACGAGTACTTCATGAATCATATCTATAGGTTGGTGTAATGTTGATTATGTTACATATATCTGTTTTCTCTGACCTTTATTTTTATTTTTAATCTACAACGTCGCACTAGAACAATTTTGGTTAAATTAAAACTGCATCCTTGCGGGTGTTTAACCAGCTGATGAGCACAATATCATATGTCGGTGTCCATTTCATTCTTTCGCTACGCTCAACAGGCGTGTCTTCCCCTAAGCTTGCATCTTCAGTACATTGAGTACTAAAGAGAGGGACATTGGATGATCCTAGAGATATACTAGGGGAAAAACTCTCATAAGGTATGTGTTGAGGATAGACAATGTCTGTTTGGCTATTCAACATGTCTACAAAGTTGGAGGATTGACTATACGGACTTTCAGAATCCATAACCTAAAGTTTATGGTTGTCAAAAAAGACAGAAAGCGAAGAAAGAATTGTTTGAAAGTTGAGAAAGAGAATAAGGGATGGGTATTCGACTGCAAGTATGTTTCGGTTTAAGTAGAACACCACAAGTTGTGGTTGTTGTTTAAACCATTAATTAACCACACATAGTTAATTTCCTTCCTAATTACCTAACAAGCATTCATGAGTCACAGTGAATCTAAAACACTTAGAAGCATTAATCAAACTCATAGCCAGTATACATCCATCACAATCGCAGTCAATAAGCACTTATCACAACTGCAACCTAATCTAACATTAAGGGTCATTTACTAAAAGCTATAAGCAATCAATTACAGAGTTAACTCTTTACCTAACCTAAAACTATCACATACAAACCACAAACAAAACATTACAAGAGAACAAAAGACTCACGAGTTGGTTGTCATCTGCCAACCAGTAAACTGTTTCCGGTTGCACAAGAAACATCAACGTTACAAGTGAGAAAAATGAATGTGACATTTGATCCCAAAAAAAGATGAGCGAGACACTAAATGATATGTCATGTGTTATTTCTAAGAAAGGTGAGAGTAGATTAGCATCAATAGAAGTCAAAGAAGCATTCATGTACCTAAACCGCTTGAGTTCATTACCACCACCAGGTAAAGACAATAGTGTTAAATAAACTCCTGGTTCTTATTTAGTCATCAGCTGGATCACTGGGAGTTTCATCGGCATTGCGTTTGAGAGTGAGGACTCAGCATGTTTCACACAGAACGCACTCACAGTCCCAACAAAGATCCTGCAGTGCAAGAGAGCAACGAGGCAAAAGACTCAGAGATATGATAAAAAACATAAAAAAAAAAACACACCAACAGCACTGGCCAGTAACCTAAGAGCCTATGATTTTAAGCGCTCAATGCTTGTCCAACAATACATTTCTTCGTTGGGCTCTGATCATGTCCAGTCTTAAACAATCATTCAAACTCTAAGCGAAAATCCTATCCTATGCAGAGAAATTGCAGCACAAAGCTAAACGAAAGCAAAATAAAATGGTGAAAATGTCAACTGAAAAAGGAAAAACGAAGAGGACGTATGTATGATTCTCATCAAGATCAACTGAAACTCAGAGATCTCTAAGGATTCTCAAACCGATCTACACGAAATCGTCGTACATATCTTAAGGATCATCAATCATCGCACAGACATACATATATCCAAGCTAGGATAAATATAAGGCCAGGGAATACAAGAAAAAAGAGGGCGGAAGAGAAGTACCGTCTTCGTCGACCACATGTACATGGAGCATGAGAATCTTGAAATTGGACATGTTTGATCAGACGATCTTCTCCAGAGTCCACTCGATAGCTCTTTTGCTGCATATCGAAGGGTGAGGGTAGCCTTTAATCGTCGACTCATTCACAGCCACCATCACTCGAGTCGGCTCGCTCCCCATTTTATCAACCAATTAATTCATCTTCTGCTGCTTCTCTGATACTTTGTCAGATGAACATGAACTAGTCCCGGTTTGGACAACAGACCTGGTCCTAACATTATGAGAGATCGATATAAGAGACAAAAGAAGTGAGATCAATGTAGTTGAATCTGAAAAAATGTTGTCAAACCTGAGTGGTCAGAGATCTAATGACCTCCTTCGCCGATCTGTTTTCCTCTGGTTCATATGTAATTTTAACCATCAAATTCTTAGGGACTCTAGGCAAAGCTACTGATCCTCTTGATAATGGCAATCCAATATACTGTAAACTGCCATTTATGAAAGGGGGGGGAAAACAGTACAATTATTCATTAAAAATAACCCAAAGCTGAAGTGGTATATTGTAAGCAATGACCAATGAGAAGGGTAGTATTCAAATTTGTAACAACTGCTTCCCTTTAGCCATATATGGTTCTTCTCGCTGGTGCTCTTTATTACGTAGGAAAATCAACCCTAAATTTTCTATATTAAAATTTTAATTTCTATTCAGTTCTTCTCCATAAATGAAATTCAAATATGATATGATAAGTCAATCAAATTGCCAATTCACGTAGCCACACAAAATCAAGCATTTAAAAGTCAAAGTTTTTAGGATTTCTTTCTATTCTAAGAGACAACCACTTCTTTATTTTGAATCTTATCTTCTTGTCAACAGATAATCCCTAAGACAATAGTTAATCTTCTGATCTGACCCTTGAAAATATGGCTACTACGAGTACGACCTTCAGGAGAAAGAAGACAATCCCAATGCTCTTGCCTGACTTGGGGGTCACTAATGATGATACCAGCAAAAGAAGCCATCGAATTTGTTATGCTGGTATGCATACCTCTTCTATTTTATTTTCTATTTCTCTATAGATTCACATATGTAAAATATTGTATATATGTCATGTCATGCATTTGCTTATACCTTCATGGCATGTAACTGGGTGTTTGATTTTGTGCCTTCAGTCTGAAATATGAATATTGTTGTTAGTTAGATGGTGTAGATCTAGAGCCTTTGAGATTCAGTTTTTTTACACAACAGATAATGAACTATAAGCTATACATATATGATTTATGATGATATATGATGTCTATTCAACTACCACGTCGAATATTGTTATATTCATGATCAAGTATTATTAGTTTACGATCTGAAACATTTCAGATTTTGTTTTTGTGAGTTTCTGAGAGATTCATGATATATGCAAATCATGGGCAGTGATTTCTTTCATTATGTATGATGCCATGAGGTCTGATGTACGTGATTTTACTATCTGATTCTCTTAATTACAATAATGTAGGTTCATGTGCATATATATCGTATAAGCTGAAATACTTTGGTTTCGTATTTTACTGCTTTTGTGGCGCCAATTGGTCATATATAACAAGATGTAAACCAATGAATTGTAAGCATGCTGAATCATGAGTAACTTCTGTGCGTTTAGTGATTGTTTTCATACAATACTATTGATGCATTCCATTAATTCATTTGCTAAATTTTTAAATGGAGTTAGAGATTTTCAATTTGATGTTACCCTTTCACTAAAGCTAATAAAGGGTTGAGATTTTCCGTACTATATCACATAAAACCGATTATGTCTAGTGAGTTATGTGAATGTGACGCTCTTCATAACTTAGCTATAGGACTGAGCAGTATAAGATTGTAATATTGTCTTGATTGATATGTTGGTACAGTTCATCAAAGAGATACCAACATGTATATTATTGCATACACAAGACAACTTAGAGATGGTTATCCTGGATAATTTACTTTTGTGTGGTAGTAATTAATGGTTTCTACGATGTTTTAAGTTAAGTTGGATTCTTGTTAACTGCTAGTAGATTCTAGTCATTCAAATAACTTTGACTTATCATATTGAAGTATCTTGTTTTGAATTCTTGCCTTGGTTCTCATCATTGATACTTCATACTTCTTGATTTTATGGTGTAAAACTACATCTCTTACCTTATAAAGTTTTTCCTACTTGTTACAGTAATACTTTAATTTAAGAGCAAGACAGATGTTTTACTCCAAAGCAGCACTGTACAGACACTTTCGTAGCATGGCAGCTCAGGTATTCTTCTTCATTCGTCGGTGAACAATCCATACATATATAACAAATATTTATTCTTTTCACTAAATATGCAATTCCCATGCTAAGAGAGAAATAGATGAGGAAGATAACTCATTCCCTTGTTTTTTACTAAGGACCCTTTAAGCTACCATTTTTTCTCACAAACTCATGAAAAAAACCTTAGAAAGAACTCACAGTAGAAACAAGATCTAGAGTAGAAAGTTCGAGAACGAGGTTCGAACGAGAAGGAGCGGATGAATTCTTGGCCAAAAAATGTTAACAAGTTCAAAGTATTCAAATTTTATAGATTCAATCAAGGTGATGACGTGTCACTCAACCATCTCAAGCTCACACACGGGTTATCATTTCATTAAGAGTTCATCCCTTCTTTATCAAGCTCCCCTACAGCTCGAACAAATCTTTAAGATTTTTTCACTGACTTCAGCTCTTTATCATCTTTCGCATCGGCATCCTAGCCAAATGACTGATTTTAGCGTTTCTCGAAAATACAGTGGTGAAATAATCCACAACTTTAAAAACCGGGTTCATCCTGCAACCTTTAACTTATACTCGATCAAAGAACTAGGTTTGCATCGGTATTCAACTTAGCATGGATCTTGTCCCTTGAAACGCTCTGTGCCAAACTAATCTTGCGGACTATCTTTCGATCGTAAGTCGAGCCAACGTAAGCCTCTATCGTATGAGCAGATGTAAGCCTTGCACATCAGAGGCTTGACTTGCCTTCAAAATCAAGGGGTTAGTCACATCCGATCAAACTGATTTGATGAAGAATTCATCTTCATCAGGAAAAGCACAAGTAATCTATATCCGAGACGACTATTACTTTCACACACCGAAATTAATGTTTTCATTACTTAAAACCTCCCAAGGAGTTACAAAAAAGTATAACACTGAAGTCCACAACCTTTCAGACTCCGATAGGACATAAATGAAGCCAAATCAAGAGCATCTGCAAGTATCAGAACTATTCACCAATGAGCCGAGATCATCTTGCATCTAAAGATTCTTTCAAGCTCCGACATCTCAGACTTTAAACTTTGCATCAAGTTTCACCATTATAAACAAGCCGATCCAGTTCACGTCAAACCCATAATATTCTCTTCTACTTCACCGAGTTTGATTCCCATAACTCTAGAGGTTCTTGAATTTGGAAAAAAACTCCTGAAGCTCAAACCTTTAGTTGCACCTTTAAGCTCTGTTTTCTTCAAACAATTTCTCTAATTTTACATACTAAATGTTAAAACTATGTATATATTTTCTTTTATTTATCAATAAATTTAACATTTAAACAAAACGAATAGAAAAATAATACTTAATATTGGTTAAAAATCATAAAAATTGTTCTTTGTAATTTTTTTTTCTTTTTAAAATTCTGTTTGCTAATCAAAAATAGGGAGTCGTAGATTGATATAACAAAGATAAGCATATTGGAATTGTAATTTTAAACTGAACTAAACTAGATTAATTTAAGAAAAGTTATTTCTTGTCGAGTATTGTAGGCGTATCGACACTTGATTAGAGATCTTACATTTTGGCATATTAGTTTTTTTTATTACATTGACCAGTTAGTTTTGGAAACAAATTACAAAGTTGAGACACATTTCAAAAGTAATTTTTAATTTATTTGTAACATGTTTATTTAAATTATTTTATTCTTCAAATTCTCAAATTATTTGGTTTCTAAATAAGTTCTATCACGTGTTTTTTTCTATTCCAAAACTTTGAAAAGGCTATTCTATTACCACTTAAATTAGATTTATTTTCTTACCATATTTAATTTTTCTTGGTTTTTTTAATCAACATATTTTTCTATATATATATATATATATCACTTTATCAAATCACAAGTTTGTTTATGTAATAAGAAATATTGCAGTTTAGAATGAAAAATGAATAATATTTAATTAGAGCAAGATACAAAGAGTGTGTTTGTCATCTAATTCAAAGGTGGGAAGCCAAATATATACATAGGAAAAATCGCGAAGGATTGTATTCATATCCACAAAATTCATTATCGATATCGTGATTACTAGGTGAGATATTTTTTACAATTTTCATAACTTTTATTTTATGTGTATATATAAAAACTGTGGATAAAATTGTAAAATAACTAACCAAGTAGTCACGATATCAATAAAGAATTTTGTGGATATGAATACAATCCTTCTAGATTCTCCGTATGTAGATATTTAGCTTCCCACTTTTGAATTAGATGACAAACACACTATTTGTATCTTGCTCTAATCAAATATTATCCATTTTATTCTAAACCAAAACATTTATTATTATATAAAAAAACTTGTGATTAGCTACGGTGATATGTATAAAGAAAAAGTCAACTCAAAAAGAAAAAGTAAATCAAATATGGTCAGAAAATAAATACAATTAAAGTGGTGATAGAGTACTAATTTTTCAAAGTTTTGAATAGAATAAAGCACATGATATAATTTATTTAGATACCAAGTAATTTGAAAATTTAAAAATAGAATAAATTAAATTAGCACATTTCATATAAATAAAAGTTACTTTTCACATGTGTCAACTTGGTAATTTCCTCAGATAATTAATTGGCCAATGCAAAAAATCTAATATCCCAAAACATAAGCTCTCTAGTCTAATCAAGTGTCAATGCATCTAAAATACTCAGTAAGAAATAGCTATTTATAAAAGTAATCGAGTTTACTTCAGTCCAACATTATGATTTCAATATGCTAATATTTGTTATCTCAATCCACCATTCAAACAATTTCTGGAGAGCAAATATAATTATAAACAAAAGAGTTTTTACAAAGAACAATTGTCTTTAATTTTTAAACAATAGTATAATTTTTCTGTTTGTTTTGTTGAAATGTTAATTTTATTGATACAAAAAAAAAAATATGTGCATAGTTTAGACATTTTGAATGTAAAGTTTGAGAAATTGTCTGGAAAAAAATAGAACTTAAAGTAAATGGACAGATTGGTTACATCACGCAGGGGAATGAAGTATGTGGTTGTCCATCTAGCCATCAGATTACTGGAGAGATCCTCATGGGCTGAGAGAAACAATTGGATACAGTACCACACGTCTTGTTCTATGGCCTAAGTGAGGAAGGTAGCAGAGCGAGGAAAACTAATCTTAGCAGAATAGAGTCTATGTTGGTCAGGTTATTTCCATTAATAGATCTTGCCGTAATTTTCAAGTCCGGGTTTGTTTGACCTCCGAACAGACCTACTCAGGGCCAATGCCATATTGTAAAAGAAGAAGGTGATATGTTGTATTTTTGATACTTTCTAACTATCTTTTCAAAGTTATCTTTGAGTCTATATCAAGTCTTTTAGTTTTATAGAGTACAAAAGCAAAGATTGGAGTTCAATGAGCAAAAATCCACCAAAATTTTTCAAAAAGGAGCTTGGTGTCGCCTGACACCGTTTCTGGTGTCGTCCGACACTCATAGCAACCAGACATAGAAGGATTTTTCCAGTTTAAAGAAACCAATCAGAGCCAAGTCATCTTTCGGGTCTCTATAAAGCCCAAATTTTTGGAAATCCTAGCAGTCGGCAATGTTATATATATATATATATATATATTAGAGTGTTCATAAGTTTAGACATAACTTATTAATAGCCGCTTTTCTAAGAGTTTTTTGCTTTGTAATTTTTGGGGAGAAGAAGTCTATGCAACCTTTTTTGGAGAAGATTTATGAACCTCTGTTATTAATCTATTTATTTTATCCTGTCTTTCACAATTATTTATGCATTCTTCTTTTCTATGTCTGAGTCATTTCATTAGTTAGGTTTAGGGTTCAAATGAATTTTAGAGTTCAATTAACTAAACATAAATAAGGTTTTATTATGTTGACATCTTCATCTTGAGTTGATGTTAATGCGTAGGTTGATTTGATCTATGAGCTTAGGTTTAACCTATTTAGCGGAAGTTAATAAGTTGCTAGAAAGAACCTAGATGAGCAAATTGTCTTTAGCCTGTGGAAGTTGAAGTTAAAGCGATTTTTGAACTTATCAAACCTATTCTTAATGCTTGTATAGAATTTTAGGTTCATACGGAACTAGAATACTAAGTTGCTAGAGAAAGTTTTCAAGGCTACGGAAGTAGATTGATAATAGTTTTATGTTTGAGTTTGAAACTTGTTCGTAACTGTTCCCTGAATAATTGTTTAGTTCTTGAATCTGAATTCCTGCGAATACCCTAAGCCTAGTGTTTTTCTTTTATTGAATTTAAATCGTATTCTTGGCTTATTGATTCTCTTTCCAAAAACCTCTTATAGAGTTTCTCCTTTATTGAGATTAAATTGTAATATTTGCTTATTGATTCTCTTTCCAAAAACCTCTTATTTGCATCTTAGCTTAACTTCACTCTCATCTTTTCATAGTGTAACCTTTGTCCTTGTGGAATTCGACCCCTAAGTACTGCTTCTTTGCTGCGCACTTGCAGTAGCTTGATATAGGGTTAAAACTCTGTGTATCAAGTTTTTTGGTGCCGTTGCAAGGGACTAATTGCTTTACGTTTGATTTTCCGAATTGAATTTAGTATAAGAATTTACTAAATCGTTTTCCCTTTCTTGTGTTGTGTGTTTCAGGTGAATGATCACAAGGAGTCAAGGCTCTAAGAATCTTACAACTTTAAGCAACCAAGAACTAGGAAGGTCTGAGCGAAAAAAACCGAAAGAAAAAGTCGAGTCCAAATACCATGGGTGAAAACGATAACCAGGCTAACGGTCAAATAATTGATGCGCTCCAGAGGCTTGGACAACGAGTCGACCAACTACAGCAGCCACAGCAGCAAAATCACCAACAGCATGCCATTGGAGACATAGACACGCCGCACGCCTTCTACCAGAATCGGTCTGCAATTCGCCCACCGGAAATCCAGAGGAATAATTATGAAGTCAAACCTCAGATGATCACATTGGTTTGGCAGAACATTTTTAATGGACTGCTTTCTGAAAACCCAATGGATCATATCGAGACTTTCGAGGATATGTGCAGCACGACCAAGGCGAATGGAGTGCCTCCCGATTTTCTCAAATGCAAGTTTTTTCCATTCACCAGTAGTGAAGCATATTACTATAACACTGGTGTTATGAATGGTCACACTGGTGTTATCAATGGTAGTTGATCAAGATTTGGAAACAGTTGGATGTAAAAACCACTTTTCTACATGGAAATCTAGATAAGATGATTCTGATCGATTCTGTTTGCTACAGAGGTCACTGTATGTGTTGAAGCAATCACCACGACAATGGAACTTGAGGTTTGATCAATTTATGAAAAGACATAAATATACAAGAAGCCAGTATGACTCATGTGTATATTTCAAGTTTCTTGGTGATGATAATTATGTTTAACTGCTGCTATATGTTGATGATGTGCTAGCAGCAGCTAAAGACATGAAGGAAATCACAAGGCTGAAGGAAATTTTAAGCAAGGAGTTTGAGATAAAAGATCTTGGAGCAGCTAGAAGAATACTTGGTATCAACATCTTCAAAGATAGAAAAAGGTATTCTTCAATTATCTCAGCAATATTATCTTGAAAGAGTTCTTCAGAACTATGGTATGTTGGAATCTAGATTAGTTCAGACAACTATGGGTACTCATTTCAAATTGTCTAGAAATAAGACAGAAGGTAAGGATGATACAGAAGTTGAGATGGGAAACATACCTTATTCTAGTGCTGTTGGGAGTCTTATGTACTCCACGGTTGGAACAAGACCTGATGTTGCTCATGTTGTGGAACTAGTTATCGGATTCATGAGCTCACCTTGCAAAGAACATTGGATGGCAGTTAAATGGGTGTTGAGATACATAAGGAATACAACAGATTTCAAGCTAATATTCACTAAGGCAGATAAGTTAGTAGTCAGAGGCTATTGTGATAGTGACTATGTTGCTGATTTAGACAAACGAAGATCAATTACCAGTTATGTTTTTCAAGCTGGTGGGAATACAATAAGTTGGCGTTCTGGACTACAACATATCATTGCCTTATCGACGACAGAGGCTGAGTACATGGCTTTGGTTGAAGCAGCCAAAGAAGTTTTGTGGTTGAAAGGAATTTATGGTGAACTGGGTTTTTGGAGAATTTTGAAATCTTTTGTGATTCTAAGCGATATTTGCTTAGCCAAGAATAGTGTTCATCACGAGAGGACGAATCACATCGATGTTCGATATCACTTCATTCGTGATGTAGTAGTTGATGGATCCTTGAAAATTTCAAAGATCAACACAAAAGTAAATCTGGTTGATTTGGTGACGAAACCGATATCGGTGAAGAAATTTGAAGAGGGATTGGATTACCTGAAGGTGCTTAGGCACTGATTCTAGCTAGAATCTGAGCTAGGTTTCCGGCGGTGAAGTTGGAGAGGCAACGAGGGGGGTGAATCTCTCGGGAGTTTTATCTGAACCAATCAAGGTGGAGTTTGTCGTGATTGTGATTGGGCTCAGATAGGTGGCCTCTTCTTTCTGTAATGGGCTAAGTGATTATAACTGGCCTACGAAGAAGTCTGTGAAAGAAGAAACCCTGCAACGAAGTAACATCAATGTCCTGTTTTGTGTTTATAAACAGATCAGATGAGTCATTGTTAGGTGTCAATCAATGACAAGATGAAAGCAGGAGCTGGAAGAAGAAAGGTATTGATTCAGAATATAAAGTCACCTTGAGAGAGAGAGAACAAGGAAGAAGGTTCACAATATCAAAACACAAAGTGAAAGAAGATTGATAAAGGGTGGGATAAAAGCTATGTGACAAGTGTATGACTTATCTTTTCATATAAACTGATTCATCTTTGGTTTCTTCTTTGGGTTAAACCTCTCTAAAGTGAGTGAAGTGAGCTTACTGAGTGATCTCTCTTGTATTTTCTGCATCAAGTATATTACCCATGTCAGCTGGTAGAAGCTGACCGAGAGATACTGAGAACCTGTTGATCTTGGGAACTCGTACATCCTTGTGTTCTTTAATTTATGCACATCATCAAAGACATAAAAATAAATCAGCATGAGAAATTCTCATCACCTGCAATCTGAATCTGAATCAAATTAGAATTGAATACTCGAAGAAAACACCAACAATCATCCCACAGGGGAGTATCCTATAATACATCTTCTGGGATATCTTCTATTTTGGACCCATCCACTACAGAGATTTGCAGCTCGTGTTTTGAAAGATTTTTCCAAGTTTTGACTACGTTTTCCCACGATCCTTTTCCGATGATGTATCCTCTGTGACACCGGCAGCTAAGCCCCCCGAATCCATTCTGTCCAGGAGAATTTTCTCAAACCCTAATCGCACTTTTAGTCGCTCTTGTGATGACGATCAAACGTTCCGTTTCAGTTTTCTCTCTCTTTTTGCTTGTGAATTATTTGGCACCCGTGAATTATTAACTCCATGTTAAATGATGCTTTTATTTCTCTATAATTTTGATTTCATCTGGCCTAGCTAGTGCTGATTTATGTTCTGATATTTTCGAATTAACTTTTAATTATGTAGTACTCTTTACATGTGCTTTACCTTCGTAAACAATTCACATTATCTTATTGCAGTTTGCTACAGACAAAAGAAGTATTCTTCCTGATGGGCACATTTCGAATGCCATATTTCCGATGAAGGGGTAGACATTGCTGTCCTTGAGGAGCCTGAGCATCTCACATGTGGTTTCATAATGGCAAAAAATGGGAAATTAAGTTCAACTACGTAATACGGATCGTGCACACAAACTACTTGGAATACGTAAAGAGAGGGAAACAAGGCCGTCTCAAAGCTTTTCTCCTCAAATATTTAAACAGTTGGGTTGTTGGCATTTACTGCCACAAAGTAATCTTCCTTACATGTAATTTGCGTGTACAGCTAATATTTTAAATGATGGAGTGATTGCTCAACTTATGTGAATATATTGGTATCTATGCTAGTATGATTATCCAACGATTGGATTTTATTTATTCTTCAAGTAGTTTCCCAACTGCATAGTCTATGACGATGAGAACGGCTTTGCCAGAGCCACATGCAAGGCTCTCGGGGAACAACCAGAGCAACATAGGGCATAAACTATCATGGGAAGCTACTACGCAACAATTTATAAAAGCCTCAGATATTAACAGGTTATCAAGAGCTGATTTGAACTTATCAATGAGAATTGTGTTTGCGTCATCTTCTATAAGTGTGGGGAAAAACTTTGAGGACATGTCTGCGTATACACATTTCTTGGCGTCTGGATTTGAAGCTTCAAGAACAGCTTATGGTGTAATCCCTGGAAGTTTGCAGCCAGATGAAGAGTTGTGCAAAGATCTTGGCTTGTCTCTCAAGACTCTTTTCCGGAATAATCTCAAGGAAGATGGACCCTTGACTATTATGTAAAATATAAATCATGATTGCTTTATTTTGCCCACAAATTCGTGAAACTTTTTTTTTTCTCTATATAACTAATGTATTTCGTGAATCATACCTCTAGGTTGGTGTAATGTTGATTAGTACATATATCTGTTTGTTGTGACCTTTTTGTTTTTAATCTATCGCACTAGCACAATTTTGGTTAACATTAACTAATTGGTTTGTTACTTTCTATTAGTTTTGTGGCTTTGTCATTACATTCGATGCAAACTGGAGTTTAAGATGACAAAAGAGTAATTTAGATGTATACCCATAAAAAAAAATTATAATTGAGAAAGTAACCATAAGGAAGCTGTGACTATAATATTCTATGTATTATATATAATATTGACCAAAACACCCTTATCGTGTGCGTTTGAGTAAAAACACGTCTATTGATATGACATAAACCGTTGATAGATTACATTTATTATGTGTATGTGCGTATAGTATAGTAAGTTTAGTGTCAACAATTTTTGTCTATGTAGCAAGTTGTTGACGATGGATGTGTGTGTATTAATGTGTCTTTTGACCACAAGGTTCAGACAGAAGTGTTAGGTGAGAAGGATGTTGACCACCACGTCGAGAAAGAGAATGTCTATGTTTATGTCTATTCTGTTTACGTGTGTATGCTGTAGTACGTTCAGGTGTCAATAACTTTTTGCTTATGTACTAGCTTGTTGACGTTGTACGCGTGAGTGTTGACGTGTCTTGTGACCACCAAGTTCAGGCAGAGATGTTAGGTGAGAATGATGTTGACCACCATGTCGAAAAAGAGAATTCTTACGTTTATGTCTATTTTGTTTACGTGTGTATGGTGTAATACGTTCAAGTGTCAATAATTTTTGCTTATGTACTAGGTTATTGACGTTGAACGTGTGGGTGTTGAGGTGTCTTCTGATCGCTAGGTTGAGGCAGATGTGTTAAGTGAGAAGGATGTTGACCACCGCATTGAGAAATATAATGACCAGGTTTATGTCTATTCTATTTACGTGTGTATGGTGTAGTACGTTGAAGTATAAATAATTTTTTGCCTATGTACTAGGTTGTTGACGTTGGACGCGTGCGTGTTGAGGTGTCTTCAGACTGCCAGGTTGAGGCAGAGGTGTTAGGTGAGAAAAATGTTGACCACCACGTCAATAAAGGAAATGTCCAGGTTTATGTCTATTCTGTTTACCTGCTAATAGTATAGTATAGTATATTACGTTTAAGTGTCAAAAAAACTCTAGTTTTTTTATAAGATTAATAACTTTAATCAATCACTAATGTGAGATTAATACAATAATAATTTATATTTCCAGAATCCATAAATTTCTTCTTCTTTCTATTTCTTTTTCAATCCATAAATTTTCTTAACCCATAAAATTTTCAGACCATAAATTTTCATTCTTTCTATAATTTCTCTTTACCATGAAATATAGTATATAAATGTAAAAAAATTCTATATTTCTTATAGATGTCACAGAATAGTGTAGAAAAGTTTAAAATGTTATATACTATACTATAATAGTTTATAAAATATTTGAATTTGGATTTAGTATTTAGGGTTTAAGGTTTAGCATTTAAAATTTAGGGTTTAGTATTTATGGTTTAGGATTAAAGGTTTTGGGTTTGGGTTTGAGTTTAGTATTTAGGGTTTAAAAGTTTACTATATAGAATCTCTATTCTATATTATGTATGTTTATATAAAATGACTATTCGTTGATTAGTAATATAACGCCCCAACCATCCCTACCAGTGGGCTCCCATGTCCTCTCACTAGGCCCATGGGCTGACCCACCCCTTTCCGACGTCGGAACGTTAACCGGGAGGTTTGAAAGTCATGATATACTGACCCTGCAATCACCACGTGATCGTTCCCCGTGTTTTGGCCTCATTCACACGGTACCACGAATGACTTCCCAGTAGGTCACCCATCCTTTGACTACTCCAGCTCAAGCACGCTTAACCCTGGAGTTTTCTCTGGATGTGCAACCGAAAAGGTAAGTGCATTTTAGTGACATAGGTAGCCAAATCAATTCTTTTAACCTCTCAACATATACCAGAAATCGGGATGTTACAATTCACCCCCAGTCACAGAGTGCAACGTCCTAGTTGTGCACCACGACAGGTCTCAACCCGCCTCCCAGGTCAGAAATGGGACAGCTAACCAGCTCTGATACCACTTATAACACCCCAACAGCCCCTACCAGTGAGCCCCCATGTCCTCTCACTCGGGCCATGGACCGGCCCAACCCTGTCCGACGGTCGGAAAGTTAACCGGGAGGTTTGAAAGTCATGATATACTGACCCTGCAATCACCACGTGACCATTCCCCGTGTTTTGGCCTCATTCACACGGTACCACGAATGACTTCCCGTTAGGTCACCCATCCTTTGACTACTCCAGCTCAAGCACGCTTAACTCTGGAGTTTTCTCTGGATGTGCAACCGAAAATGTAAGTGCACTTTAGTGACATATGTAACCAAATCAATTCTTTTAACCTCTCAACATATACCAAAAATTGGGATGTTACAATTCACCCCCACTCACAGAGTGCAACGTCCTCGTTGCGCACCATGACAGGTCTCAAACCGCCTCCCAGGTCAGAACTGGGACAGCTAACCAGCTCTGATACCACTTATAACGCCCCAACCACCCATACCAGTGGGCTCCCATGTCCTCTTACTAGGCCCATGGGCTGGCCCACCCCTGTCCGACGGTCGGAACGTTAACCGGGAGGTTTCAAAGTCATGATATACTGACCCTGCAATCACCACGTGACCGTTCCCCGTGTTTTGGCCTCACTCACACGGTACCGCGAATGACTTCCCGGTAGGTCACCCATCCTTTGACTACTCCAGCTCAAGCACGCTTAACTCTGAAGTTTTCTCTGGATGTGCAACCGAAAAGGTAAGTGCACTTTAGTGACATATGTAACCAAATCAATTCTTTTAACCTCTCAACATATACCGGGATGTTACAAGTAATAATACTATTCACCAAATTTATAAATTTTTATTTGTTTTTTTAAAACTTTATGTTGTTAGATGCAGAAAAAAAAATCTGTTTTTTTTTATAAGATTAGAAACTTAAATCAATCACTAATGTAAAATTAATGCAATACAAAAGATCACATGGGGTATACAACATTTGTGGCATGCTTTTCTCAACCCACGCGCAGGTGAGGTTAATGTTGTCCACTTCTGGGCCAAAAATTTCACTCTCCTACGTCACTTTATTACATGGTTAGTTTCTTAATTTTATGGTCCAATATGTATATACAGCTAATTCACCCATGACAAAAAACTTTTAAAAAAAATTATATTTCCGTTACATATTGTAAGTGATGGCGTATGAGAAGGGTATTATTCAAATTTGTAACAACTGCTTTCCTTTAGCCATATATGGTTCTTCTTGCTGGTGCTCTTCAGTACGTAGGGAAAAAAACCCTAAATTTTCTATATCAAAGTTTTAATTTCTATTCAATCCTTCCCCATAAATGAATATGATACGATAAGCCAATCAAATTGCAAATTCACGTAGCCACACAAAATTAAGCATTTAGAAGTCAAAGTTTTTAGGGTTTCTTTCTATTCTGTGAGACAACCACTTCTTTATATTGAATCTTATCTTCTTTTCAACAGATAACCCCTAAGACAATAGTTTTTCTTCTGATCTGACCCTTGAAAATATGGCTACTACGAGTACGACATTCAGGAGAAAGAAGACAATCCCAATGCTCTTACCTGACTTGTGGGTCACTCATGATGATACCAGCAGAAGAAGCCATCGAATTGTTAACTGGTATGCATAACCTCTTCTATTTTGTTCTCTATTTCACTATAGATTTACATATGTAAAATATTGTATATATGTCATGTGATGCATTTGCTTATACCTTCATGGCATGTAACTGGGTGTTTGATTTTGTGCCTTCAGTCTGAAAGATGAATATTGTTGTTATTTAGATGGTGTAGATCTGGAGCCTTTGAGATTCAGTTTGTTACACAACATATAATGAACTATACGCTATACGTGTATGATTTATGATGCTATATGATGTCTATTCAACTACCATGTAGAATATTGTTAGATTCATGATCGAGTATTATAAGTTTAAGATCTGAATCATTTCAGATTTTTTTTTTGTGAGTTTCTGAGTGATTTATGACTCATGATATATGCAAATCAAGGGCAGTGTTGTGAAGAACTAGGATTTCTTTCATCATGTATGATGCCATGAGATCTGATGTACGTGACTTTACTATCTGATTCCATTAATTACAAGAATGCAGAATCATGTGCATATATATCGTATAAGCTGAAATACTTTGATTTCGTATTTTCTTTGCTTTTGTGGTGCCAATTTCTCATATATAGGAGCACTGGCCAATTGCTAGTAAAATCTAAACCAATGAATTGTAAGCATGCTGAATCGTGAGTAACTCGTGTGCGTTTAGTGATTACTATCATACAGTACTCTATGCATTCCATTAATCCATTTGCTAAATTTGAACTGGAGTTAGAAATTTTCAATTCGATGTTACCCTTTCACTGAAGCTAATGAAAGGGTTGAGATTTTCCCTTTTATATCACATAAAACCAATTATGTTTAGTGATTTATGTGAATGTGACGCTTTTCTTAACTTAGCAATAGGACTGAGCAGTATAAGATTGTAATATTGTCTTGATTGAGATGTTCTTACAGTTCATCAAAGAGATACCAACATGTGTATTAATGCATACACAAGGCAACATAGAGATGGTTATCTTGGATGGTTTAGTTTTGTATTGTAGTAGTTAATGGTTTCTACTATTTTTTAAGTTAGGTTTGATTCTTATTGAATACTAGTAGATTCTAGTCATTCAAATAATTTTTACATATCATATTGAAGTATCTAGTTTTGAATTATTTCTTTGTTGCTCATCATTGATACTTCATACTTCATGATTTTATGGTGTAAAACTACATCTCTTACTTTTAAAAGTTTTTACTACTTGTTACAGTACTACTTTAATTTAAGAGCAAGACAGATGTTTTACTCCAAAGCAGCACGGTAAAGACACTTTCGTAGCATGGCGGCTCAGTTATTCTTCTTCATTCGTCGATGAGCAATCCATACATATATAACAAAAATTTATTTTTTTAACTAAATATGCAATTCCCATGCTAAGAGAGAAATAGATGGGGGGAGATAACTCATTCCCTATGATTTTTACTAAGGACCCTTTAAGTTACCATTTTTTCTCTCAAACTCATAAAAAGAGTCTTATAAAGAAATCACAGTAGAAACGAAATCTAGAGTGGAAAGTTCGAGAAGGAGGTTTGAACGAGAAGGAGCAGATGAGTTCTTGGCCAAAAAGTGTCAGAAAGTTCAAAGTATTAAAATTTTATAGATTCAATCGTGGTGATGACGTGATACATGGCAACACATGAGCTCACCAAGTCATCACAATAAGCTCGTCACTCAACCATCTCAAGCTCACACACAGGCTCTCTTTTCATTAAGAGTTCATCCCTTCTTTATCAAGTTCACGTACAGCTCGAACAAATCTTTAAGATTTTTACACTGATTTCAGCTCTTTGGATACTGGCTGACACACATCCTCTTAAGGCTTAACTTTAATTGCATCGGCCCATTACTTATGATTATTAAACAATCTACGTAAGACATCGACCTGATTAAAAATAGTATCCACATTGGATAATAATTAAAAATGATAATTTATTTTTACCTCGGAGATATTTCTAAAGGAAAACCTAGAAATAT
>FNXX01000005.1:11081581-11279646 GCA_900108845.1 Iljinskaea planisiliqua
GAGACGATTTTCTCAGAAGCATTCATTGCCACTTTCTGATCCACCAGATTCCTGAGTCCCGACACAATCAAGCTAATGACTGAAAACAAACTCTCAGTGGGTGGCAACCAACCATTAGGTCGATTTTTCTTTTTCTTTTCATTTTATTTTAAGTTTTACTCTGTTTCTTTTCGTTTTGCAAGAATTAAAAAAAAAAAAAAAAAAACGATGATGAAAAAACAGGGAGCTTGGACCTGACCTTGGTGTCACCCGACACGACCTACATGTAAGTATTGTCAACTTTTTTCGTTGTTTCATTCGTTTTTCATTGGTTTCTTACCACTCCTTGACTTGATAAGACTAGGGACAGTGTTGTTTAAGTCTGGGGGAAGTAGTTTCTGACATTGTGTTTTATTTTGAAAGCCAAGTAAAGTTGTATCAAATTGTTTTATTGAGTCAAAATTTTGTTGGGATTTATGATCTTTCTCTTGGAATGTTGAGCTGGTTGTTTCTTCTTAGTGACCATATCTGCAGGATCAATTCAACTAAGACTAATGAAAAATCCAAAGTCTGACCAGTCTACTAGATTTACCCAGATGTTCAGTAGATTTCAAATGCCTAAGATATTTTCAGAGATTCGTCAATTGTAACTAGTTTTCAAAGGGTTTGATTCTCTCATTCATACATGACATCTGCAACTTTTGTGAAAAGCCTATGGTACTCCTCTCCCTTAATCTAAGTAATAAAGTGAAAAGATGATATGATTCTCTTTCGGGTAAAGAAGTAGGAAAATTTTCCACAACTCCATTATTTTACTTTGAAAGGAATGATCACACAAGGGTCGAAACGAGGGGTACAAAAATTTCTCACGACTCCATTATTCGTCACACCTTTGCAGCCTATTAAAAAAACAGTTCTTAAAATGAAAAAGAATTATAAGACATGAATAAGTCTGGGGGAGAGAAAGAGTACCTAATAAGTAAAAAAGAGATTGTCTTTGTCAAGGTTTGCTAATTTGGGAAAAATCTATAAGGTTCTTGACATAGGGTGCATTGGTGATTTCTCTATGCAATGAAGGATATTGGATGATGTTGAAGTTTGTGGAGTTACTCTGGAAAAACTGAAATGTGAATAAGGAGAAGTACATGTCAGTTGACTTTTGTGTTGATTCTTTAAGAATGTGGATTACAAGTTTCAGCAGTTGGTGCGATTATTCTGATTGAGAAGGTGAGATCCCTGTTTTCAAACCTCTTTCACAGGTTTTAGTTTTCTGTTTTGCTCGAGGGCAAGCAAATGCGAAGTCTGGGGGAGTTGATATATCATGGTTTATAGTGCTTTTTGAGTCCTTTTAGAGTTTTTTTCACGTTTAGGTACGTTTGGGGCACTATGGAGATTTTGGAGCATTTTGGAGAAAATTTGGAGAAAATGCAGAAAAGCTGAAGTGAAAGACAAATCAGATGATTGGTGTCGCCCGACATCAACCTCTGGTGTCGCCCGACACCCGTCACGCAGACAGATTCCTGGACTAGTCTTAAAGAACTTCTGATAAATTTGCAGAAGTAGTCCAAAGTTTATAATATTTGCAAAGAAGCTCATACGTGTTTTTCCATATTTTAGGGTTTTAGACTATTATAAATAGAATTTTAAGGTCATTGTTTAGACCTAAGTTTTATACTAAGTTTTTCATAAAAGTTTGAGAGAAAAAATTGTAGTATAGCTTTGGAGAAAAGAATCTGAACTCCTTCAGAGAAGATGTTGAACTCCTTTAATTATTTACTCTTCTCTTTTATGCAACCTTATTTATTCATGATGTTTGCTTCATTCACCACGTCTGAGTAGTTTCCTTGTTAGGTGTAGGGTTAATCAAATATGATTGATGAATTGTCAGATTGAATGAAATTGTTAGAATAAAGTCTTTAGAGTTCTTCATTTAGATTTGTATTTCATAGTTATTCTAGCTTCATGACCTATAATCTGATCTTAGGTTAATTGGTTGTCAAGAAAGTGTGATTAATTGCCACACATCCTCTTAAGGCTTAACTTTAATCTCTTAAGGCTTAACTTGAGTCAGGCTTATAGTTGGATACTGGCTGACACACATCCTCTTAAGGCTTAACTTTAATCTCTTAAGGCTTAACTTTAATTGCATCGGCCCATTACTTATGATTATTAAACAATCTACGTAAGACATCGACCTGATTAAAAATAGTATCCACATTGGATAATAATTAAAAATGACAATTTATTTTTACCGCGGAGATATTTCCAAAGGAAAACTTAGAATAAAGAAAAAAAAAGAAGTCTGACTCAAAATTCAATACAAATAAAAACACATCTCAAGACTGAATTAGTACTACGTAAAATCCTTAATTCTCTTCTAAACAAAATATGAATGGCTTGATCCATTCTAAAAGATCTGTATGCACCCTTTCTCAAGGTTCATATATATTATCAATAAAAACTTCTAATCATTTTATGATTATATCTTTGATGATCTAAATCAGCTTCGAACTCAATTTGAGATTCTCTAAAATCCAAACTGAATTATTATTATCTTTGGATATGTGGAATTGTAGTTCAACATATTTGGCATCTCATATACTCTGTATAAATCTGTGTAAAAGGTTCATATATATATGTGTATATAAGGTTGAACTAGAGGAGGTAAAAGTAAATCAGATAGTAAATACTTTTCAGAGACTAAGAACAACAACACCTCAGAAAACATGTAATAAAAATGATTAACAACACGTCAACACGGTAAAAAAAAATCATTTTGGTGACACTTTTATATCTATAATATAAGATATGAAATTATATATATATCTCACCAATTAATCGATAAAAAATTTGTGGATATAAATAAAACTTTTATAAAATCTCCTTATGCTGGCTTTTGGCTTCCCACTTTCGAATTAAATGATAAACACATTCTTCTTATATTGATGATATCAAATACTATCCACTTTTATTCTGAACTGCAATATTTATTATTTCATAAACAAACTTGTGATTCGATACAATGCTATATAGAATATATGTTCATTCTGAAAGAAATTAGTAAATTAAATATAGTAAGAATAGAAATCTAATTTCAATGGTAATAGAACAACTATTTTTCAAAATTTTGAACAAAAGAGAAACTAAATAATTAAAAATACATAATAGAATTTATTTAGAAACCAAATAATTTGAGAATTCGAAGAATACCAAAAATTAAATAAACTCAATTCAAATAAATCAAAATTTACTTTTGACATGTGTCTTATCATGGTAATTTGCTCTGAAAACTAACTAGCCAATGTTAAAAAGCTAATATCCCAAAATATAAGCACTCTAATCAAATGTCCATGTACCTAAAGTACTTAACAAAAAATAGCTTTTATAAAAAAATAAAATAAAAATAGTTTGAATTCAAAATTATGATTCCAATATCCTAATCTTTATTATCTCAATCTTAGTGACTGTTTACTACATCTAATTCCCTCTGAGTTGCTTAGACTCGACATAACCTTTCTATGAATTTTTTCATTTTGGGACGCTTTAATGGGATGTTGAGGTTAAAACTCCTGAAGCTCAAGCCTCTAGTTCCACCTTTATGCTCTGTTTTTTTTTAATAACTTTAAGCTCTGTTTTTTCAAAAAATTTCTCTAATTTTACATACTAAATGTCCAAACTAAGTATATTTTTTTTTCAATAAATTTAACATTTAAACAAAATGAAAAGAAAAATAATTAAGATTGCTTAACAATCATAAAAATTGTTCGTTGTAAAAACTCTATTTTTTATTTAAATTCTGTTTGCTAGTCAAAAGTAGTGAGTGGTAGAATGAGATAAAAAAACATAAGCATATCAAAATTATAATATTGGACTGAACTAGACTAGATTAATTTAATAAAAGCTATTTATTGCTGAGTATTTTAGGCGCATGACTGTTGATTAGAGAGCTTATGTTTTGGCATATTAATTCTTGAGTTTTTTACATTAAACAGTTAGTTTTTGAAACAAACTACCAAGTTGAGACATGTAAAAAATAAATTTCTATTTACTTGAAACGTTTTTATTTAATTTATTTTATTTTTCAAATTCTCAAATTTTTTGGTTTCTAAATAAATTCTATCACGTGTTTTTTTCTATTCAAAATTTTTTAAAAAATTATTCTATTATCACTTATATTGGATTTATTTTCTTACCATATTTAATTTTCTTGTTTTTTTTGTTGAATCGACATATATATATATATTGCACTGTATCGAATCACAAGTTTGTTTATGTAACAAGAGATATTGCAGTTTATAATAAAAAAGTAGATTATATTTGATTAGAATAAGATACAAAGAGTGTGTTTGCCATTTAATTTAAAATGGGAAGCCAAATATCTACTTAGGAAGAATCTAGATGGATTGTATTCATATCCACAAAATTCTTTTTCGATATCGTGATTTCTTGGTGATATATTTTTACAATTTTCATAACTTATATTGTATGTGTATATATAAAAGATGAGGATAAATTATAAACATATCTCACCACGTAATCACCATATCGATAAATAATTTTGCAGATATGAATACAATCCCTCTTGAGTCCCCCTAAGTAGATATTTAGCTTTCCACTTTTGAGTTAGATGACAAATACACTATTTGTATCTTGCTCTTTTCAAATATTATCCATTTTATTCTAAACTTAAATATTTATTATTATATAAACAAACTTGTAATTCGATACCGTGATATATATATAGAAAAAGTCAACTCAAAAAAGAATAAATAAATCAAATATGGTAAGAAAATAAATCAAATTCAAGTGGATAATAAAGTAAATATTTTTCAAAGTTTTGAATAGATAAAATCACGTGATAGAACTTATTAGAAACCAAATAATTTTAGAATTTAAGAATTATAATAAATTAAATAGACACATTTTGCATATATAAAAGTCAATTATGACATGTGTCTCAACTTTGTAATTTTCTCAAAGTTAATTTTGACAAGGTCTATGGCCTAAGTGAGTAAGGTAGCAGAGCTAGAAGGGAAACTAATCTTAGAAGAATAGAGTCTATCTTGCTGAGGTTGTTTCCATTAATATGTCTTGCCATAATTTTCCAGTCCGGGTTTGTTTAACCTCCGAAGAGACCTACGCAGGGCCAATGCCATATCATAAAAGATGAAGGACGTGCATAGAAAAGGTATGATTGATGACAACTCCATTGACGCATCCTATCACCAGTAGAAAGTCTATAACGGAAAGCTAGCCAAGCAATGAAACTGTATCATTGTATAGACTGAGAAAACCAAACCTTACTGTGCTGCCAAACGACCGGTATTGATTCACACAATCCGAGTTTCATGTTTCTAGTTTGATTCACACCAGCCGCTGGTGTCCCCGACACACATCACACAGACAGATTCCTAGACTTGTCTTAAATAACTTCTTATCAAATACATAAGTGACTCAAACTTTCCAATATTTGCAAAGAAGCCTCAAACGTGTTTTTCAATATTTTAGGGTTTTAGAATATTATAGATATGATTTTAAGGTCATTGTTTATACCTAAGTTTTATTCTAAGTTTTTCAAGAAGAGTGTAACATCCCTATCCCAGCCCATCTCATTTTAATTATTTCTTTTGCTCAACTCAAGCCCAATTAAAAAATAAAAAGCCAAAAAACCTTTTTTTAATAACGTCTCACATTGGAAGTTTACGATTTATACCTCTCTCTTCCCTCCCTATATAAGGAGCTTCATCCCTTCTCTTTTTCTTCACCAAGTCAAAGCAGTGTTTTGCCCAGTGGTCAGTTGTTGTCGGATAATCCGACGACCAATCACTGGTAAATCTTTTTAGTCAAGTTTCCGGAAAGTACTTGCGAGCTTTTATTTTAGCATCCGTTTGAGCATTCGGAGTTCAGAAGCCGCAGTTATCATCCGTTTTGGCCAAGGTGAGAGCTTTTCCGCAGACTACCGTGTTTTTTGTCAAGAAGCGCCATAGATGGAATCTAGTACTAAATGTGTTCCGTTTTCTTGATCGAGTCTAGGTAGTTTTGCTAGTAAATTGGACCTAGGAATATAGATGATTCAACCCATTGATTGTGCATTAAATTGTTAATTGAGTCTTTTAAACTTGCTAGAGCTAGGATTAGTCCACTATGTGAGTCGATAGGATTGCGGGGGTACAGAGACGTGACTTCTGTACTTGCGTCGTGTGTTGTGTGCGTAGTGGTGCTGGCAGCTCAGTCGATATGTTGTCTAGTACCATTAGAGATCGATAAATCGTCTTTGGGCGGTGTGATTGGGCACTATCCCATAAGTTGTCCTTCTGGGAGGAGGGTGCCGCCGGTCACTGGATCCGGTAGTAGGAAATTGACTGTTCTTTGGGTACTTTAGGTACCGTGTTTGTGCATGTTTAGTCTGTTTTCCGTGTTTGGAGTGCTATGACCAGATTGCGTTTTCTGTGATTAGCATCCCATACCTCACTGAGTAACTCCCCTGTTACTCACCCCTCTTTCTTCCCTTTTCAGGTGAGACCGACAAGTAGATATATGCTTATGACGATACAGGTGCTTCTTTGGGATTTTACGTTTTCTTCGTATATTATTTTATACATTAAGCATTTGAGGTATTTGAGCTATGAGACATTGAGGATTATAGTATTTGAGTTATGTGATGTGGTTAGTGGCACGCCGTTCTCGAGTGTCGATGAGACGGGTGTTACAAAGAGATTTGTAGCAGAGCTTTGGAGAGAAGAATCTTAACTCCTTCAGAGAAGATTTTGAACTCCTTTAATTCTTTACTCTTTTCTTTTATGCAATCTTATTTATTAATGCATGATGTTTGCTTCGTTCACCATGTCTGAGTAGTTTCCTTGTTAGGTTTAACGTTGTTCAAAGGTGACTGATGAATTGTTAGATTAAATTAAATTGTTAGGACAAAATCTTTAGAGTTCTTCATCTAGATTTGTGTTTTATACTTATTCTAACTTCATGACCAAGAATATTATATTAGGTTAATTGGTTTACATGAAAGTTTGATTAATTGTCTGAACTAATCTTAGATGAGCAATACCTACCTGCAAAGAAACTTGGTTTAGGATTTTGTAAGCAACTGAACCTACACTTAATGCTTGTTTTAATTGAAAGGAATCGCAAATAAATTTAGGATTCTTGGATTTAGACGTAGATAATCTGTGCAGCGAAAGATTATTGATTTTACTTTACTGTTTCAAGTTCAAGAACATTGTTTAATAATTCATAGCATTCTATCTAGATATGCAATTTGGATTCACCGGAGAATTTCCGTAAGCTTTGCGCTTTTTCCCTGATTATTTTACAACCGATTTACTTGTTTTCAATTGATTTTAATTTACTTGATTTTGTCTAGCTTAAATAAAATACTACAATCTTTTGTGCGATCCAGAATCTTTTTGGATTCGATCTCTAAATACTACTTTTGTGCCTCTGAATTTGCAGAATAGCTCTTGGGTAAATTTGAGCATATCAAATTCTGGTGCCGTTGCTGGGGATTCTACGATTCACCATTAGATTTAAGTATTTGTTTGTGACTAAATTTTTCTTTTTGTTTTTAAAAACGTGTTTTCTCTCGTTTCTTCGTCTTTGTTTTCAGGTGTATGTCTGATCGCAAAACCAGGAGCAAGAAAAATGCACAGCTTTTGAGTCTTACAAATCAGGAGCTTAGAATTTGGAATGAACGAAAAACAAACCAAGGACATAATTTTTAGCAGAGAGGTCAATCCGGTCCTTTTAAGGAAAGAAGCTGATTGAACCTTACCAGACTAACAGAGTCACTTGAGAGATGAATAGGGCCGAAAAATCAATTATCAAGGCCATGTCGTTGCAGATAAGCTGAATCAGACTGTGGCACGAGGGAGGATTTTAGTTGAATTCAAGACACCTGATAAGTTCTATGCTAATAGGCCTGTCATCCGTCCTCCAGCCTTCCAGAGGCATTATTTTGAGTTGAAACCTGCTTACTATGCTTTGGTGGGTCAACATCATGAGCATCCTATGGATTATGAGGAGAAGTTCGAAGATCTGGCAACCAGTATCAAGACCAATGGAGTCTCTGAAGACTACATATTCTGCATATTGTTTCCCTACTCTCTTGTTGGGGATTCAGCATACTGGTTGAAGGAGCTGGAACCAAGATTGTTGACAAACTGGAGAGACACCAAAAATGCATTCCTCACCCATTTCTTTGATGATGCAATATCTGAGGAGCTGATAAATCAGATCTCTACTTTCTCCCAAGGACCAACAGAGTCTTTCAAAGCTTAGTGGCTGAAATTCAAAGGATACCAAAGGAACTGCCCACATCATGGGTTCAGTGATTTTAAGCTGCTGGGAATCTTTTACTGAGGCATTGATTGGAGATTTCTGATGGCTCTAGATTCTGCAAGCAATGGAAATTTCAAGACAAGATATCTAGAAGATGCAGTTCTACACATTGAGAATTTGGCAGATAGCAGTCACACCAAGAATGCAGATTTTGAAAGGAATAAATTGGCAGGAATGAGTGGGAACCAGATTGCCGAAGTTAAAGTTAAGTTGGATTCTGTTCACAATCTCCTTGTGAACAAGAAATCAGTTCATTTTGCTGCAGAAGTGGAGACAGTCGAACCAGCTAGAGGATGTGAAGAAGATGATCTAAATTTTATCAACGGAGTTGAGTTTTAAAAACAGAGATTTGGCAATCAGCAAGGTTATGGTTAAAAGAGTTCCTTCACAGGAAATCAAAACTCTTCTGTCTACAACAAGCAATATCATAGAAACAGTAGTTTCCAAAGGAACTACGGTGCATCTTCTTATCAATCGCCTTCTCTACAAATTCAAGATAATGAGGTGAAGACTATGCTGGAACAGATCTTAGAAGGACAAACCAAGTTTGATACTCTGTACACTGATCTCAATGGGAAGATTGAGTCCTTGAACACTAATGTTAAGAAGCTAGATATTCAAGTTGCTCAGACTTCTAAGTCTATCAAACGACAACAGAAATTCCTTCTTGGAGGGACATATAATAATCCTAGGTATCATGTTAATGTCATCACATTGGAGGATGAAAAAGAGCTGGAAACTGTGTTCAGAAAGGGTGGAAACATAAAAGATTTTGTAGGCTTAGAAATATTTGAAATGCAGATTTTGACTATCCAGACCTGATGTCGCCCGACACCAACGATGGGTATCGCTCGACACCAGTACAAATTCTTAATATTTCGAGTTCTGACGGACCAGTATCGATCCAGTCCGAGACTACCCGCCCGACCCCAAACACAGGACCTGCCAGAAACTGTTACAAGTCCGAAAGTGGTGGAAGAGAGGGTCTATAAACCAAAGGTTTCTTACCCCAAAGCTCCTAGGAGGTCTAAACAAGAGATAGAGGAAACTAGGTGCAAGGAAATGATGGACAAACTGATGGTTAAAATACCTTTAGTTGATATACTCAAACTTTCACCTTCACTTAAAAGATATCATTAAGAGGATGGTTGCAAATGATGTGACTCATGAGGAAGGAGCATTGCTTACCAGGGCTATAAGTGCAATCCTCTTGAACTAAACCCCAACAAAGAAGAAGAAGGTGTTAGTCTCTGAACAGGTCAATTCCATGATTCATATCAGAATTCGATAGAAAGTACCTGATCCAAGAAACTTTGTGCGAGATTGCTCAATCTCAGCAGGAAGGTTTCCTCATTCTATTTGTGATCTTGGCTCAAGCATTAATTTCATGCCTTACTCTGTTGCTGCTAGACTTGTAATGACTGATTTCAAGCCACGTAGGATATCTCTTATCCTAACTGACCGATCCAAAAGGATCCCACAAGGTATCTTAGAGGATGTTCCCATAAATATTGAAGGCTGCATGATTCCCACAGACTCTATGGTTTTGGAATATGGTGAAGAACCTAAGGATCATCTTATTATGGGAAGATCCTTCCTGGTTACAGCTGGTGCCATCATTGATGTGAGAAAAAGGGAAGATAGAGCTGGATTTAGGTTATGTGGTCATGAAATATGACATGGATAAGCTAAGGAAGAAACCTACCATTGATGGACAGACATTTTCTGTAGAGATTACCATGGATGATGGTCCACTTAAGGAGCATTCAGAAGATATTACTGCTGGGTATGTCGAAGAATTGGATACTAGTGAGCAAGTGAACAAGCTGGTTGTTCAACAGGAATTGGCTGAAATTTCTAAGAAAGTTGTTGAGCTTGAGGATTGGAGTGAATATCATCTTTTCATAAATAAGCTTGAAGATGAAGATCTTATCAAAGAGAAGTCGCCTAAGGAAGACGTTTTTATGCTTGAGATAAAGATTGCAGAGCTAAATTGCAAAATATTGCAGGAATCCGAGCTACACCAGAATGTGCCGCGTGACACTAACCGGTGGTGTAGCCTGATACCCCACTCGAGCAGATGGAGCGATGTCAACCTGCATCGACACTTGATGTCTGACACCTTCAACGAATTGGCCCAGATTTGTCGAAAACAAATTGTATTCAAAATGATTATCTTTCTACAGGTCCATCAATTGTTGTTAAACAGAAACCTCAACGTGTCTTACTCCAGAAGCCTCCATTAAAGCATAGAGCGCTTGGTGTTTCTTTTGATGATTCTGCAGGAAAGAGAAGTGTCCCAACCAAATTCAATTACCGCCCTGCTGCTGCTCTTTCCTTTCTTGGTCAATCTCATGCACCTACTGCTTGTACACTACCATGGATGAGACGATTTTCTCAGAAGCATTCATTGCCACTTTCTGATGCACCAGATTCCTGAGTCCCGACACAATCAAGCTAATGACTGAAAACAAACGCTCAGTGGGAGGCAACCAACCATTAGGTCGATTTTTCTTTTTCTTTTCATTTTATTTTTAGTTTTATTCTGTTTCTTTTCAGTTTGCAAGAATTAAAAAAAAAAAAAAGAACGATGATGAAAAAACAGGGAGCTTGGACCCGACCTTGGTGTCACCCGCCACAACCTACATGTAAGTATTGTCAACTTTTTTCATTATTTCATTCGTTTTTCATTGGTTTTTTATCACTCCTTGAATTGATAACACAAGGGACAGTGTTGTTTAAGTCTGGGGAAGGTAGTTTCTGACTTGATAACACTTGAACCTCAAAGAGGGTTCTACACTATCTAGCAGGAACTCAAACACATGGAATTACACTTCACAAGACTGCTCCGAAGGTCCTACACGCGTTCTCAGATTCAGACTGGGCAGGGGAAACTGATTATTTCGTCTCCACCAATGGCTACATACTCTATCTTGGACAAAATCCAATTTCCTGGTCATCTAAGAAGCAAAATGGTATTTCTTGCATATCCACGGAAGCAGAGTATAAATCTGTAGGAAACACAGCAGCCGAGGTAAGTTGGGTATGTTTGTTACTTACTGATCTCAGGATTGATCTGCCTTCACCACCTATAGTTTATTATGACAATGTTGGTGCAACATATTTATGTGAAAATCCAGTTTTTCATTCCCGAATGAAACATTCCTCTTGACTATCACTTTGTGCGGATTCAAGTACAAGCTGGGATGCTTCGTGTCTCACATGTCTCCACAAAATACCAGCTTGCAGACACTCTGACAAAGCCACTGCCCCGCTCCCGTTGTCACCACGCTTGCTCCAAGACTAGAGTTTCCAAGGAGAGTCACGTGGATCTCAAGTTTTTGTCTTTGATCAGAATCAGAAGAAGTATCTGACAGTCTAAGGTAGAAAGATGAATCCCTTTTTCTTTTCTCTCTCTCTTCATCATCAGCTTTGTTTCTTCTGTCTTAAACTCTTATCATTGTTTTCCAGATGGGATTGTGAAGCTGTTGAAGGAAGGTAAGAGAGACCTGGGTGTAGCTCAATTTATCGAACTCTCCATGCTCGAGGAACAAAAGAATGGCTATATGGTGAGTGACATTTGTATCTGTGGCATTGACATCTTTGTTCTCCGACCAGAAGAAGCCCACAAAGTCGAGACGCTTAACTTCTTACACAATCCTCCAAATAACAAATTCACCTGGAAGATCTTGCATTACTCCACCCCTAGTGACCAGAAAATTGTTCTCTCATATGAGGTCCTTAATGGACAGTGATACTGGTGACTTTTCAATGTGCATAATCCATCTTTAATATCCATATTGGAACATACGGCAAGATCTATTAATAGAAATAACCTGAGCAAGATAGATTTTATTCTGCTAAGATTAGCTTTCCTCTTAGCTCTGCTACCTTCCTCACTTAGGCCATAGACCAAGACGTGGGGTAATGTATCAAATGGTTTTTCTCAGCACATGAAGATCTCTACAGTAATCTGATGACTAGATGGACAACCACATATTTCCTTTTCCTGTGTGATGTAATAAATCCGTCCATTTAAGCTCCGTTTTCTTTCAGACAATTTTTTTAACTTTACATACAAAAATGTCTAAACTATGTATATATATTTTTTTACCAATAAAATTAACATTTCAACGAAACAAAAAGAAAAAGAAAAATAATATTATTGGTAAAAAATCATAGACAATTATTCTTTGTAAAAACACTTTTGTTTGGAATTTTATCTGCTAGCCAAAAATAATGAATGGTGGATGGAGATAACAAAGATTAGCATATTGGAATCATAATGTTGGACTAAACTAAACTTGATTACTTTTATAGAAGCTATTTTTGATTACTTTTATAAAAACTATTTCTTGTTGAGTATTTTAGGTGCATTGACACTTGACTAGACTAGAGAGTTTATGTTTTGGGATATTAGATTGTTAGCACTGGCCAGTTAATTCTAAGAGAAAATTACCAAGTTGAGACACATGTCAAAGTAACTTTTATTTAGTTGAATCATGTTTATTTAATTTATTCTATTTTTCAAATTCCCAGTTTATTGGGTTTCTAAATAAATTCTACAAGTGTTTTTCTATTCAAAACTTTAAAACATAGTTACTTTATTACCACTTAAATTAGATTTATTTTCTTACCATATTTAATTTACCTTTTTTTAGTCAACATATTATATATATATATATATATGACCATATCAAATCACAAGATTGTTTATATAATAATAAGTATTGCAGCTTAGAATAAAAATAGATGTCATTTGACATTAGATCCAGATAAAAAGAGTATGTTTGTCATCTAACTCAAACAAGGAAAGAAACATATCTACATAGGGAATTCGAGAAGAATTTTATTCATATCTACCAAATTCCTTATCGATATCGTGATTACTTGGTGAGATATTTTTATACTTTTTTCAAAACATATATTATATATATTGTTTTTTTGTTATACATACCATCCTAATTTTAGTTTGATTAAAATAATTAAAATAATTTTCTATGTATTAATGGATCATAATCTAATTTACTATAAAAATGATAAAATAATATATATTTTATGGCATTTTCATTTCGATAGTATCCCATAAACATTAGATGACTTTTTTAGGGGGTAGCATTCAGTTATTAGGTTCATACAGTTTTAAATTTTTGTATTTAGAAAAATATATTTTAATTTAAGATAATTGTCTACTGTGATTTATTTTTTTATTAAAGAATATTGGTTCTGATTCACAGTTAAAAATTATAAGAAACATATCTAATTTTAATCATTTAATATTTATTTCTGAATAATTAATTTAAAAGTTTAATACTTAACAAATATTAACTAATTTGGTTTTGTTTTAATATAATTTGGATTCGAGTAAGATAATTGTATATGTAAAATTTATTTATTGTTCTCGTTTTATCAGTCAGATAATAGATAATTAATTACATTATCTATTAGTTTTCATTTACTATATATTTCATTTCCACAAAGAATATTGATTTAAGGTTTTATTTTTGTTTTAGAAAGAATATTGCTTTATATTTTCACTAACAGTTTAATAAAAAAAACTTACGATTGGATATCGTGTTACACATGCTTTATTTCGGATATCGATCGCGTTAAACGCACATAATCTATTATCTGAAACCAACACCATTTATACCCTATTTGTTGCACTTTCTGTATATGTATATGCCTCATTAAGAAAGCTTCAACTTTTTTTGCTTTCTCAGAATCATCAATCATAACTATGAAGGTGACTCAACACTCTCAAATCCCGCATCTGGAATCACATTTTAATCCCATAAATGTTGAGCTCGTCAACATCCTTCGCCGGAAAATCTATAGAAATAAACGATCTAGTTTCGTAACAGACATTCATAATCTGTACGAGAAAGAACCAAGGCTTCTTCAGCACGTAAATCACGTTAGATTCTACGAGAACGAGTGGTTTTACTTCGTCACGAGGAAAAAACCTCCAGGGGCAAAAAAAGCTGACTCGAAGAGACCGTGCTGACAGGTAAGTGGATCAGGTAGATGGAAGATGACTAGTACTTTGACTCAGATAAAGGACAGAGATTGAGTTAAGATCGGTTATAGATGAAATATAAGCTTCAAAGCCAAGACCGAAACAGAGAAAGATGAAATAACGACAGGTTGGGTGATGCATGAGTTTGTTTTGAATAAACCGGGATTTCAAGAAATAGTTATCTGTCGAATCCGGTTCAATCCGCATAAAGGCAATGTTCAATATGCTCCAAGGCTCACACCTATAATGATTGGACTTGGACGGGAAGATGGTTTGACGTTGGTAGAGAATAACATTCAAACCCATATGACCAGTAATAATTATACTGTTGCTACTTCTGGTGGTGAAGGAACTCAGTACTTAGACGTTCCGGTGGAGACTCATCAAGCTCAAGGGATGGAGCAGTGCAGTGGGTCTTGTTCTGGTGATGAGGCTGTCTCATACTCGGCTCTTCAAGACCAGCAGATTATGAGAAAAGACTCAAACTATCCAATATTAAATGGAGGCATGGAGCAGCATCAAGACTTTGGGTTTTATGGTCAGCAGCAAAACCATATCCTTCGACACATTGAGCGATATTGTCAATGTTTTGGAGATATGGTTCAGTACCAAAACCAGCATCTAGAACAAGAGACGGCGGCTCCTTTGCAAGTTCCAATGATGATGAATCAAGCCTTGAACGAGGATCAACAGTGGAATGAGTATTTCGGTCCATTCTTAACTCATCAATATTTGGGACAAGACATGGTTCCAAAGACACAATGTCGAATGATTCATCATCAAAAACAACAATTGGCTGCTCAACATCAGCTCTTATCAGTGAGTGGAAGTATAAATCAACATCAAGGTTTGGGTTCATGTGGTCAGTTTTTTGGAGAATCTTCAGGTTGGCAACAAAACCATGTTCTTGGACCACAAGATAGCTATCTCCCACTTATGGAGGACTACTACAAGCAGTACCCGAAACTGTTTTGGGGACAAGAGAGGAATCATTCATATGCGGCCCAAACCATGGAGGAGGAGCAGCAATGGGCATTCTGCTTCGTACTCGGCTCAGCCATATGATCAAGGTGTGATGGAACATCAAGACTTAAGCTCCTCTGCTTTATGTTTGGATCAAAATCATCAGTATTTAGGACAGAACAATGATCTTTCAGCTCTCGGAGTACTTACTTCTCAGCAACAACATTTGGAAGAAGATTTAAACTTATCTCTTACTCAACGGCAAAACCAGATTCTTAGACAAGCCACCCATCTCCCTCCAATGGGACATCCAGTTTTGGTAAACTGATTACCAGAGCCAGCTTTGTGGAAAACAGACAGATCCTTCACAGGTTTCAATTATGATGAATCAAGCCTTGGAGGAGCAGAATTATGTTCTATGGTAACCTCAGCCATATGATCGTTATAAAGGACAAAACAATGCGTTCCCAATAGTTCTTGTGAAGACTCAACAACAACAAGAAAATGTCATTAGTAACTCAGCTGCTCAATTACTACTTGAGGAAAAAGAAAATGTTCCCCTCATGTATCAAACTATGGAAGAAGAAGCCATAAGTCTCCCAATGAACCAATGCATCTGTCAGCTACTTGGAGGTATTGTTGGCTCTCCTATTCACAACAAATTGATTCAAAAATGTTTTGGAAATGAAACTTTTCCGGAGATTAGATTTAGAGATGGCTAACTTTGGGAATGAGGAATGGGCTCAAAAGCTTGGAGAAAACACACCAGAAGAAGAAGCTGAGTTAACTGCTGCTCTGGCAAACTGCAAAACTCCAAATTCTCTCTTTGAATTTTTTATTCCAACTAATTTAATTTAAAATGCCGTTTTATTCTGTACTTTCATGTTTATGAACTTTGATTTTCTGAATAAAGTAAAAACTGAGTTAGTGAGTAAATTCGCAGGCTACAAGCCTGCAACATCACCACCGATTCTTTATTAAACTAGTCTCTCCAATTAATGTAGTTAATTAATAAATTCATTTGTTTCTACAAGACTACTTATTCTTTCTAAAACAAATCAATAAAATAACCACCTTTTGGCATCTCATAATATATATATATATATATACACTATACAAATGTTGAACAAGACGAGGCAAAAGTTCAATCAGATCATAAATATTTCTCAGAGAGTGAGAACAACAACCACCCATAAAACAAGTAACATAATTGATCAACAACACCCTCAAAAAGAACGCTTTGTTTATGTTCCTATTTTTTTTATCTTGGTGACGCTTCACTTCCCCCTTACTTTATCATAGAACACAAAACCTGTCTTGAGATGTAACTTTCAAGCTCCTTAGAGACTTCCGTTAGCTTCAAGTCAAAGTTACTCCTGTGCTTTTGCTTTGGGGATGGCGCAGTTGAAGAAGAGCCTCAAAAACTTCTTCGTGGGCTAGAGAACTTCCCCGATGAGACCTGAAGCTTAACTGCTGCAGATGTTGTTGACGTTGATGTTAGTGGTGGTAGCACAGTGTTGTTATTGTCTGGATCTAACAAAAGTCCGAATTTTGTCTGTAGTGGAAGTGGCTTTAGTGAATCTTCGTCAGTCGGTTTCAGCTTCCTCAGTCTCTCCGTTGCTTTCTCAGCTGCTTGTCGAGCCTTTTCACTGCTTAATGTAATCAGTTTCCATGGGTTTATGCTTACATGTGGGTTTATGCTTACATGAAAACCCGGTTTCTTGTTGATCAGCGTGGTAGAAGGTGAACGCCCATCTCCTTCTATGTGTAAGGGTGGTCTCTGCTGATGATTCTGTCAAAAACAGAAAAAATTTTTTGAGGAGCCTTGAAAGTGGCAACCAGAGGATTGGATGAAAAAGTTATGATTTCTTATATTCACCTTATTTGTATTCCTGCACACAAACTTGGAGATGAACGTTTGTCTTTGTCTTTCAGGAGAATCAAAATCGGAGCTTTCATCTGAAGATGGATCTAATTCATTGATAGGGTCCACTTCTGCAAATTGGTTCTCCTCCCTCATCGCTAATATATAGTCATATGTTCTCATCCCCTGCAAGTATTTGAGCACTACTTGTCAAAGAAAGAAATCTAAAACAGAATCATTCTAAGAACTTCATGATTAGGAGACTGTAAGAGTCACCTTTCTTATGAGGACCACATGGAAGTGGAAAAGCTGCCCCATAGCTTCTGAGCTATAAGCCGTTAACAAAACCAGCATAACCTGTAAGAAGAACACAAAACATTACAGACTTCATGACCGAAAAGAAGCTACATTAGATTCCATGACAAAAAAAACACATATATAGGAAATGATACAAATATTGTAGTAAGAGCCCATCTAGGGAACTCTACATGAAGCCTTCTCTTCAATTCGGTTTCCATCCCTTTCTTGTCCACAAAACATCTGACAAATACCGTAAGGGCTGTTCCACCTTTTATCGTTAGCTGTTGCAACCTAAGCCAGTCAACCAGAGCCAGAACTTTCCAGGTTTCTGTTCCAAGTGGTTGAGAGAGGCAATACACACACCATGAGCAAGACGAAAACCGCCAGGAGTATGAACGTGGTGTAATTCCTTTTCCCAACGCAGTTATAGAGCTACTGAGATAGCTATGGATATCATACTCATAGTGGTCCAATACAAAACAGAAGTTTCAGAAAAGCCGAAAAAAACTTACCCTGCAATGGTGATCAAACCCTTCAACACACCGGTTACATGTCTTGCAATGCTTTCTGCTGCGTTTAACCTAAATAAAAAGATGAAGATAAGGTCTTCTTTAAAGCAAGGTTCTCTTCAGGGAGAGATTGTTGCGACACCCAGATGCTGTGGTAAAGATCTTCTTTTTGGCACAAGCTTTGCATGCTTCTCAACGGAGACAGACCATGAGGATTTTCCAGTGCTCCGCGAGAAATCCTCTTCCTCCTTTGTTCTTTATAGCTCATTGGTTCACGGATAACTTCTCAGCTTCCTCCGCGTAACCTCAACTCCTCGAGTACCTAATAAGGGTTTTAGATATGCACAAACAACCAAAATCTATCCTAATGGATGCTATATCTAATATGAGTGCAAATGGGATCAAAACAGAGGGGAACATGCATAAATAGGACTTAAACTAACATGAATGCATACCCAAAATGGTGTTTAAGTGGAGGTATCAACATCCCCAAACTTGCCTTTTTACTTGTCCTCTAGCAATCAAAGATAAACAAGGGAGTGAGGTTTTCCAAAAATTCAGATTCTCAATTCCTAAAAACTCCAATAAGAAAAATCAGATCAAGGTCCATGCCCATAGTTATGAGGTGTGTATAGAATTACTTTTACTCTCAAATTTTTAGCCACACCCATTATAACACGTGGTGAAACCAATCTCAGCCTAGAGGCTTTCAATTAATCCCTACCCTTTAACATTCACTGATTTTATCAAACACCATGAATCATGCTTGTGCTTGTCAACTATACTCATTTCGTTTAAAGAGCATAGGTTTAAGCTAATGATAAACTCAAATAGAAGGGTTATCGTAAAACAAAGGATCTCTCATGAAAGGAATCCACCTATTGCAAAATGCTATGAGTAAGAACTAATTTATGGATACAAAGACTAGTTTCCATCTACTTGTGAATCTGATTAGTTTCACCTTATCCTAGCCCGAACGGTTTCCCCATTTATTCTACCCTCTCCCAAGGCTATTTTACCCTTAATTTTCTCTATCTCGTTTTCACCTTTATTATTTGAGCCTGGGGAGTTCTTCTTCTTCGTTGCATAGAGTGGTTTCGGCTTTTGGCTTTTTCTTGTTGACTTTTAGTGTCTCGCTCTTTCCACCTTTTTGGATGCTTGCTGGCCGGATTTTCTCCATTTGTTTGGCCTCCTTTTTGGGTATGAGATCGCCTTTCTTATTTTGGCTTAGAGCTATTTTTTATGCCTCCTCTCATCAAATGGTCTCCCCTTTTATACTTCATGCCCTTTCTTTTCTTCTTCTTCCCATGACTCATCCTAAACTACCTTTCCCCCAAACTTAGCCTATTATTTAGCTCAAAGTGCAAGCCAGCATGGAAATCATTCCTTGTCAGCATAAACTCAACAGATTTTGTTAAGGTTGATTCGAAATTATACAAAGGCCTCATTTGTCTCACACAAGAGTGTTGTGAGAGTCAAAACTCAGACAATCAAAACTTATATTAAATAAGAACTCGAAAATCCTATTTTAAAAGAACTCAAAGACCAAGATTGAAAGTATATTTTATTGAATGATCTTTTTGCCAAATACAAAGAATTTCGTAAAAGCTGTAGAGACTTACAATACGAAGTTTAAGTACTCAGAATGGGATGTCATAAACCTTAATACATGCTATCTATATATACTGAGCGACTTAAAATGCCGAGATGAGCTACTACCAATGTGGGACATCATCAAGTGTAGTAATCCACTGACCTCAACGAATTTGAGCTTTATCTGCAGCTCATCTTCTCAGTATGTCATCGTTTGCTCTTGTCCCGACCCAGCTCGGCTCGGGTTTGGTCCGGTCTGATTTGACTTTTGTTTGCTGTCATGTTTGGCTTCTTTCCTGGTTTTATGGTAGGTTCATAAATAGTGTTCCGAACCCGAATAACGCTAGATCAAATCTTCGGGTCGAAGGTTTTACGTTCGGTCAAGAAATACGTAAGGAGATCGTGTGAAGGATCAAGTTGCCTGGAACCGTTCTCGTTCTGGTTGGTGACCTGCCTTCGGAGTGACCAGATCGCCACTCTTTCTCCCGGGAGGGTGGGCGACCTGCTCCATCGGAGTTACCAGGTCGCCACTCTTTCTCCCGCGAGGGTCGGCGACATACTCTTTTGGAGTGACCAGGTCACCACTCTCTCTCCTGGGAAAGAGCGGGTGACCTGCCCTCATGTTCTGATGTCTAAATACTATGATGTGGTCACCATGTTCCGAAGATGGACTGGCGACCTACCTCTTTCTGGGACCATGTCACTATGTCCCGTAAGACAAACTGGCGACCTGCCTCTTTAAGGACCAGGTCGCCATGTCCCGTAAAACGGACTGGCGACCTGCCTCTTTGAGGACCAGGTTGCCATGTTCCGTATGACAGACTGGCGACCTGCCTCTTTCCGGGACCAGGTCGCCATGTCCCGTTAAGACGAACTGGCGACCTGCCTCTTTAAGGACCAGGTCGCCATGTTCCTTATGACAGACTGGCGACCTGCCTCTTTCCGGGACCAGGTCGCCATGTCCCATAAGATGGACTGACGACCTGCCCTCGTGTTCTAATGTCTTGAGACTAACCTTTCGTGTATGTACTTCCATTCCGTGGTTTATCGATCCCAGGGGTGGGTTTTGACCCCAACAGGTAGCCCCCCCCCCAGCTTGTTGCTTTCGTTTCACAATGAGCTTTAAGTAACACATTAATAGGGATTGGTGGACCGAGGTGGTAAGATGTATGCCAAGAGGCGAACTTCAGGTTTTCTATTATTGTATATATATACGTAAATCTCTTTGCTTCGTTCCAGAATGAGTATGGTCCCACTATGTTTTAATGGAAAACATTGTCCTTCTTTCTATAAGAAGAGCTCTCTCGTTCTCCATTTTTCACAACTTCATTTTATCTCCAAGTTCTTAAGGTAGTTTCTCTCTCCACTTTCTCTCTCTACGTCATTCGGTTTTTTGTTAGGTGTCAGATGTCTTGCCCGTATGATGAGCACGTTAGGACTCCAAGCTCGTCGCTTGGTTCGTATGAGTTTGACTAAGAATTTCCTTGCGTCATGTCCAAGCTAGATCTTCCCTTCGATTACGATCCGCACCTTGATACAAGCTTCGACAGGATAGCAGTGATATGCTCAAAGATACCCTAGAGCTACTCTTCAAATCAAGAGATCCATTATAGTACTTAGGGGTCGAATTCCACAGAGACTCAAGATCACACAATAGATTATTGGTTTTCAAATTAAACTTAACAAGAAATAATGTAATGAAAGTAATGCAGTAAAATCGATTGTAAATCAGATGGGAAAAACGTCAGACTCAGGGAATTCTCAGGACATCAGGAATGCAAGCTAATCAGTTAATCAAGGTTCTGATATGTTCTAGAACTCGAAACACAATGATAAAGTGAACCAGCTGTCGCTGCGAAAACTATCTATGTCTAAACCCTAGAAAACCAAATTTATTTGCCAGTTCTAAAGTATAAACATGCAATAATCTCAGGTTCGATAAGTTCACAAAATCCCTAAACCAAATTCCTTTGCAGATAGGTATTTTTCTCATCTAAGGTTATTTCTAGCTAATTAACCAACTTTCATTGCGAGAATCAAACTATGATCATTAATCTAACTCGTCAGTTCAGATCATGCATTAATCATAACCTAGATGAAGAACTAGTGTTCCAGAATCCTTAACTAACAAATCAACTTAACAATCCATGAAATTCCTAATGAGAAACCCTAAACCTAACTAGCAAACTACTCAGACATGGAGATTGAAACAATAAACATGATTGAATAAGATTGCATAAAAGAAATCGATATAGAATAAAAGGAGTTCCAAATCTTCTCTGAAGGAGTCGCTCGACACTCAAAAATTGTGTCGAAGTGCATCGATTTTTGTCCGTCAAGACTCGAGAAATCACGATTTTTTGCTGGTGTTGATCGAGACACCTCCTGGGTGTCGACGACACTAGGTATGGTGTCGACCTCTTCACTTTTGTGTCGTCAGGCATGATCGACAACGGTTTGTCACGACTCGATTTCTCGAAAATTTTGGTTGGTGTCGACCGATACTCCTCCTTGGTGTCGACCGACACCAGGTCTGTGGCTCCAAATTCTTCATCAAACTCTGCAGACTCCACGAATTTTTCTTCACTTCTCACCATGATGGCATTAACATGATTCCTTTGGGTTGATATCAGTCTTTCCTGAATATCCAGCTTCTTAACATGAGCACCCAAAGACTCAATCTTCCCATTCAGGTCAGTATACAACGCATCCAGTTTCCCATTGAAGTTCACAGTCATCTTTGTCTGACCTTCCAAGACCTGCTCCAACATAGATTTTATCTTGCTATTCTGTTCAGATTTCTGGTAAGAAGAAAAACCTTAAGTTCTTGTGAAGTTGTTGTTCTGAAAACGCTTCTGGTAAGAAGAACCATAACCTTGCAGATTTCCAAATCTCTGACCTTGAAACCCAACTCCATTGATTAAATTTACATCATCTTCCTGTGGTTCAAAGGTTTCAACCTCTGCAGCAAATTGAACTTGCTTCTTTCCTACAAGGAGATTGTGGATAGAATCAAGTTTTGCTTTAACTTCAGCACTTTGAGCACCTCCATGTGTCCAGCCAGCCTCTTCCTATCACAGTCTGCATTCTTGGTACTAGAGCTAGATGTCAAGTTCTCAATAAGCTTTTTGGCTTCCTCTGGGCTTCTGGTATTGAAGTTTCTTTCACTTGCAGCAACTAAAGCCATCTGATACCTCCAATATATGCCTCTGAAGAAAATACCCAGCAGTTCAACATCATTGAAGCCATTGTGTGGACAATCCCTCTGGTATACTCTGAACCTCAACCAAGAAGCTTTGAATGCTTCAGCAGGTCGTGGAGAGAATGTAGAAATCTTTGTCATCAGCTTCTCAGACCTTGCATCATCAAAGAAATTATTGAGGAATGCATTCTTAGTAACCTTCCAAGAGGTCAAAGAATCTGGCTACAATTGCTTGAGCCAATAAGCTGCATCCCCAGCAAGAGAGTATGGGAACAACTTGCAGAACAAACAGTCCTCATAAACACCATTTAACTTGATGCTTGTCACCAAATCCTCAAACTTCTCAATGTCATCCATGGGATGCTCATGAGGAAGACCATGAAAGAGATGATGACCCGCTAGAGTGTAGTATGCAGGTTTCAGCTCAAAGTCATTTCTTTGGAAAGGAGGAGGACGAATTGCAGATCTGTTAGCATAGACCTGATCAGGTCTGTTGAAATCAGCAAGTGTCCTTCCTCGAGCAGGTGGCGCAACAGCTGCAGCCCCAAGTTGAGCGTCTTTCTGGATGACATTCCCCTGATCGTCGATTTGGTTTCCATCGTCATTGTAAGCGTGATCCTTTTGGGCTCGTAAGACTCCAGCAGCATCAGGTCGAATGATTGTTCTTCTTATGTCTGCTGACTTCTTTGCTTTGCGGTTTGTACGTTCTAACTCTCTCAACTCTTGATTCGTAAGATTCACAAGCTGAGTCTCTTTGTTGCTTCTGGTACTGCGGTTATACCTGAAACACAAGAAAAGAGAAAGAACAAGGTAAGTAAACAAAAAATAAAAATGTCCAGACTAAATTCTACACCTAATCTAATGGTGAATCGATGAGTCCCCGGCGACGGCACAATAATTTGATATGCTCAAAGATACCTAGAGCTAGTCTCCAAATTAAGAGATCAATTATAGTACTTGGGGGTCGAATTCCACAGAGACTCAAGATCACACAATAAATTATTAATTTTTGAATTAAACTAAACAAGAAATAATGTAATGAAAGCAATGCAGTAAAATCGGTTGAAAATAAGATGGGAAAAACGTTAGGCTTAGGGAATTCTCAAGAAATCAGGAATGCAAGCTAATCAGTGAATTGAGGTTCTGCTATGTTCTAGAACTCGAAACACAATGAGAAAACGAACCAGTTGTCACTGCGAAAACAATCTATGTCTAAAACCTAGAAAGCCAAATTTCTTTGCGAGTTCTAAAGTATAAACATGCAATAATCTCAGGTTCGATAAGTTCACAAAATCCCTAAATCAAATTCCTTTGCAGGTAGGTATTTTGCTCATCTAAGGTTCTTTTTAGTTAATTAACCAACTTTGGTTGCGAGAATCAACCTATGATCATTAATCTAACTCGTCGGTTCAGATCAAGCATTAATCATAACCTAGATGAAGAACTAGTGTTCCAGAATCCTTAATTAACCAATCAACTTAACAATCCATGAAATCCCTAATGAGAAACCCTAAACATAACTAGCAAACTACTCAGACATGGAGACTGAAACAATAAACATGATTGAATAAGATTGCATAAAAAATCGATATGGAATAAAAGGAGTTCTGAATCTTCTCTGAAGGAGTCTGAATTCTTCTCTCCAAAAACTTTGCTACAAATCTCTCTCAAAATAAAATAAACCTTAGATAAAAGATATGTCTAAGCAATGACCTTAAAATAATATAAATATTCTAAAAACTTGAACAGGGACTGATTTGCAAATAAGGAAAAGTCTGGGCTAATTTTCTTTTCTTCAAAAATCTTCAAAACTGGCGTAGAAAATTGCATGTCTGATGGGTGTCAACTGACACCATCTCCAAAAGTGGTTTCCGGCTTGAATTCTTCTGCACAATTTCCTACTTAGCTCCAGAACGATCCATAATCTCCAAATAAGCTCCAAATGTACCTAAACCTGTAAATGACTTTAAAAGACTCCAAAAACACTAAAAAGACTCTATAAACAAGACTTATATCATGGCTAAAAATACTAAAAACCATGATATATCCATGGGATGCTCATGAGGAAGACCATGAAAGAGATGCTGACCCACCAGAGTGTAGTATGCAGGTTTCAGCTCAAAGTCATTCCTTTGGAAAGGAGGAGGACGAATTGCAGATCTGTTAGCATAGAACTGTTCATGTCTGTTGAAATCAACAAGTATCCTTCCTCGAGCAGGTGGCGCAACAGCTGCAGCCACAAGTTGGGCATCTTCTGGGATGACATTCCCCTGATCGTCGATTTGGTCCCCATCGTCATTGTAAGCATGACCCTCTTGGTCTCGTAAGACTCCAGCAGCATCAGGTCGAATGATTGTTCTCCTTATGTCTGCTGACTTCTTTGCTTTGCGGTTTGTACATTCTAACTCTCTCAACTCCTGATTCGTAAGATTCACAAGCTGAGTCTCTTTGTTGCTTCTGGAACTGCGGTTATGCATGCACCTGAAAACAAGAAAAGAGAAAGAACAATGTAAGTAAACAAAAAATAAAATTGTCCAGACTAAATTCTACACCTAATCTAATGGTGAATCGATGAGTCCCTGGCAACGGCGCCAAAATTTGATATGCTCAAAGATACCTTAGAGCTACTCTCCAAATTAAGAGATCGATTATAGTACTTAGGGGTCGAATTCCATAGAGGCTCAAGCTCACACAATAGATTATTGGTTTTCCAATTAAACTAAACAAGAAATAATGTAATGAAAGCAATGCAGTAAAATCGGTTGTAAATCAGATGAGAAAAACGTCAGGCTCAGGGAATTCTCTGGAAATCAGGAATGCAAGCTAATCAGACAATCAAGGTTCTGTTATGTTCTAGAACTCGAAACACAATGATAAAGTGGACCAAATGTCGCTGCGAAAACTATCTATGTCTAAAACCTAGAAAACCAAATTTCTTTGCTAGTTCTAATGTATAAACATGCAATAATCTCAGGTTCGACAAGTTCAAAAAATCCCTAAATAATTTTTTTTTTGCAGATAGGTATTTTGCTCATCTAAGGTTATTTCTAGCTAATTAACCAACTTTCGTTGCGAGAATCAACCTATGATCATTAATCAAACTCGTCAGTTCAGATCAAGTATAAATCATAATCTTGATGAAGAACTAGTGTTCCAGAATCCTTAACTAACCAATCAACTTAACAATCCATGAAATCCCTAATGAGAAACCCTAAACCTAACTAGCAAAATACTCAAACATGGAATTGAAACAATAAACATGATTGAATAAGATTGCATAAAAGAAATCGATATAGAATAAAATGAGTTCTGAATCTTCTCTGAAAAGAGTCTGAATTCTTCTTTCCAAAAACTCTGCTACAAATCTCTCTCAAAATAAATTAAAGCTTAGATAAAAGATATATCTAAACAATGACCTTAAAATAATATAAATATCCTTAAAACTCGAACAGAGACTTATTTGCAAGTAAGAAAAAGTCTGGACAAATTTCATTTTCTTCAAAAATTTTCAAAACTGGCGCAGAAAATTGTCTGTCTGATGGGTGTCGACCGAGACCATCTCCAAAAGTGGTTTCCGGCTTGAATTCTTCTGCACAACTCCCTACTTAGCTCCAGAATGATCCATAATCTTCAAATAAGCTCGAAACATACTTAATTCTCCAAATGACTCTAAAAGACTTCAGCAACACTAAAAAGACTCTATAAACAAGACTTATATCATGGTTAAAAACACTAAAAACCATGATATATCAAGCAGCAGATTTGAATGTAGATGGAATGGATGAACATGGCGACCTGCCTTGGAGGGATGATTATGGTTACATGCCTCCAGTTGGGGAAGATGGCGAGCTGTTCTGGGGAAGAGGAAGTGGCAACCTGCTCAGTCCCGGAGGAAGGGGCGACCTGCAATCCTTCGGTGATAGTGGCGATCTACCTAGAGGCGTTGAAGGGGGTAAGCTGCCTCCCTTTTATGATAGCGGCGATCTGCCAGGAGGGGGAAATTATGGTGAGCCAAGTGCTAGAGTGTCCGACTTACTCTTTCCGGAAGACTATTTTTTCAAGCCGGAACCTGCTTCTCATGGCGAATGTGCAGCCTACTGGGACTTCGAGTTCCCAATTTTTAAGAGTAAGCGTCCGAAATCTAGGCGAACTAAGGCAGGCCTGAAGAACAACACCCCTTTGGGTGCCACACGATGCACATAAGAGTCCTTGCTCGATCTAAGGTGCAGATGTAACGTTCTTGACGACGTTGTACTTAAGCTTCCCGGTAATGAAGATTGCATCGACAAATGTCCGCCGGGTTACTTTGCTATGTACGAGGCTTTGCTTTGCAAGACTCACTTGTGGTTCCCGATTCCGAAGTTAATTCTCGGGTAATTGGATCAATACATGATCTCCATTTTACAAATTTTTCCACAAGCATTACGTTACTTAGTGGGAATCACAGTCCGCGACATGGAGTGCGGATTGAATTTGGGGCTGGTTCACTTGCTGAACTATTTCCACATCAAAATATATAGTTGGAAGAAGCTCTCTTATTATATCGCAGTCATCCCTCCTCTTGCCAAATCTTTCTCCGTTTGGTTCGAAAGCAACTGCAAGTCTTCGAAAGACGCACTCGGTTGGCCCCAAATTTTATGACAAGATGCAGTCCGTGTGGACATTCATTGGTAGATGCCTGCAGCCGATTGTTGAATGCTTGACTATTATATTATCCTTTTCAAAGTGCTCAGAATTTTTCCTAACACGTTCATCTCTTGTCCGTTTTGCAGCTTCTTATCGTCTTCAGAGCTGGCCGAGAAATTTTTTAGACGTGGTTGAAACCATGTGCAGAAAGAAGATCGATTGGAAAGACGAGGGTCTTTTGGATCGGTTTGAGGAAGCTCAGCTTATTTCCCTTGGGATTACTCCGGTCAAGACTTCTGACTTTTGTGATCTGCCGACTGATTTCCCAGGAATGGAAGGAGTCCGAACTTATCATGCCCGGAAAGATGCCGCAAGCCAGACTGAGAGCATGCCGGTCCATATGCTTGAGGCCGTCGGGATCAGTTCATTTGTTCCTCAAGTTTCCATGGGAATTGCGCTCGGGCCTTCTTCCTCCCTTCCTCCGGCTGGTCACTCTCGAGTAAAATGCGCCACCTCATCCTAGAAGGGAAAAGGGGCGGCCAGTGTTGAAGGTGGATCGAGGAGCGCTCGGAGTGGTAACTCCCTGCCAGCTGGGTCTCCTAGGTCTGGCTTTATGTTTTATGCGGCCAAGGTGGTTCGCGTAGATTGCTCCAAGTCGGTGAGGCTTTTCTCCATGATCAGTGACTATTCTTCGGCTGCCTCCTAGACTTGGGCTTATCTGAATTCATATGGGGACATGACTGCTCAAACGATGAAGGTAACATTTGGGTCTTTCTTAACACGTGTAAAATTTTGACTTTTGTTTCTCTTGTTGAGTTTCTTTTTTTTTTCTCTTGTTTTACCATTGCTTGTCTATGAATGCGACAAAGGCGGCTAACGGTGCCAAGGTTCAAGAGATCCAGCGCAAAAAGCTGACGAGGGTGCACATGCGGCTGAAACTTGAAGGATCAAGTACGAGAAATTTGTGGCCAAATTCGAGAAAGCCGAGAAGAAGGCTGTTCGGCATAAGGCGTGCAAAGAGAAGGCTTTCTTGAAGATGGAGGCTTTCACAGAGAAAGCTTTCTTGATCGGTGACCTCGAGGGAAATTCGAGCCTTGCTGAGCAGAAGGTGAAGGTGCAAGGATGGGCTGATGAGCACAAGGGTGATGTGGGCTGGTTCCAGCGAGCCATGGACGGTTTTATCCTGGAGTTAGGGTTTTTTCGTGTTTCTCTGTATGTGTCGGAATATGCTCTTGGCGAGGGCCCGATTGGGGACGAGGCTGCCGAGGTCGGAGTGGTGGACTTTGGCGGTACCAACCACGGTGTTCCTGATGAGTATTTTGGTGCTAGCTCTGATTAGATCCTTGTTGTATTATTGATTTCTCAGGATTTTTGAATCCTTTCTGTTTAAGTTGAATCTTTTCAGAGTTATTCTTTGTATTTGTCTTGAACTTTTTTTATCGACTAAAGTCTTGGGTGTTTTCGGACCAGAGTGTCATCGAAGATACTCTCTGGGTTTGTGAATGGCTGTTAACGCTGGTCGTTGTCTTTGATGTTTCAGAGCTTTTCGTGCCTTCGACCTATGAACTCCTTTCTTTGGTAGCACACATTTACAATCTCGTACCAGAGCCAATTTTGTACTGTGTTAACGTGATGTAATCATACCAGTGTTCGTTGGATGGCGTTTACTAGGTTAGCGAGTTTATTTCATGGTTTACGCTCTGCAATATTTCCAATCTACGAAACGTTCTTGAAAATAAGCTAAATTAAATATCATTCAGGTGCTTCCCGCATTTCCAATCAGGTTACACCATTCAGATATTAGTCCAGAAATTTATATAGTGCGCTATGTTTATCTTTCTCTGGATGTCAAACGCACCATGGTAAAAGTCCTTACTTGAACTAAAGCTGTCTTGTTGTGACCAACAACAGAAAAGTTTTTGAAAACTCGAGAGAGTTGTGGAAACATAATCAGATTGCCTTGATGATTTTTGTTGTTCCTCCGGTGAGATCAGTCAGCGGTTTTGGATGGGTTGTGAGATGCCAAGTCCTAATGTTCATCCTCTGAACTGGTTTCTCGGATTATGCGCGTTTGTTGGTAATCGTCGTTATTCTGGTGAAAACAGTCAACGGTTTTGGATGGGTTGTGAGATGCCAAGTCCCAGTTTTCATCCTCCGAACTGTTTCTCGGAATATGAGCGTTCGTCGAGCTCCCTTGTGTTGATTAGAAAACTCGAGAGGGAGTTGTGGGAGTATATAGATACCCCCCCCCCAACACCACTTTTTTTAGGAGGGGGGCAGCTTAACTCGTTTTTAGGCGAGCTGCCTGCGTACCATGTTGAAAGAGGGATCAAGCGAGCTGCCTGTTTTTTTATTTATGCATATATATATATATATATATATTAACTATCCATGACTAGTATTTGGAAATGGCATCATCCTTTGTGACTTCCGTCGTTCCGGAGATGCCTTCTTTGGAAGTTTCCGTGGCTGTATCCACGGCAATGATTTCCTCTTTTTCGAGTTGTTCATTTTCCGAATTTTCACCTTTATCGGTTTTAGAGGCCTTGGACTGCGGCTCAATTTTCGTGTCCGACTTCTTGCGCTTTGGGTTATACTTCGGTGGGATCGTCAGATTTTGGAGCTGGCGCTTGGCCAAGAAGCAGATCCACGATTTCTTTTGGTCTCCCCAGATTGTCTTAATTCCGTTTGGGGATGGGAATTTCAGACACAACTGATACGTCGACGGGATGGCGCACATCGTGTTGATCCACGGGGTTCTCATTATGACGTTATAGATTGCAGGATGGTTGGCCATCGAGAAGTCCACAATCTTTGTGATTCAGCCGGCATGGACTGGAAGTCGGATTGTCTCGTCCGTCATGGCCACCTCACCAGTGAACCCGGTCAGCAATCTTGGGTTGGGTTTGACGTCAGAAAGACTAATTTGCAACCTACGGAGCGTTTCCCAAAATATTACGTCCACTGAAATTCATGTGTCGATCAATTCTCGGGACACGTAGCAGTCATGAATAACCAGTTTCACCACTAGAGGGTTAACATGGGGTTGGTCGAGTCCTTCGGCGTCACCTTCTTCGAAAGTGATCAGGTCGTCGTCTAGGGTAATCGGCTCTTGCGGGTTTGAATTTTTGTCTCCTATTCGCTGAAAAGACTTTAAGGACGCGACCGTGTCATGGTAGTACTGAGAAAGGAGGTCTGATGACCTTTCTCTGGTTGCTTGCGAGGGATTCCTCATCAGACCTCCTTTCTCGTTTTGGCGCTTCACCTGTGGGCTTTTAAGGATGCTCCTCATCGGGCTGGTTGTCCCTGCATCTCGGCATTTCTTGATGTCGCTTCGAGGCTTTCTATTGTTACTGTGTCTCTGAAATCTCCTGCCAAAAACTTGGCAGCAAGTCTTCTTGTAATGGTTTGCAGTTTGCGGTTGAGTGACCATTGGCTTGGTCAAAGTCGCAAAAAGCTATTTTCGTCGAAGGCTGTGTTGCGAGTCCAGGTGTTCCACGATCCTCGTCCGCGTCCATCTCTGTCGGCGATCTCTATGTGCTTACTTGGTAATTATGCGCTCCACCGGCGTTCATCCCTTCGTGTTGATGTATCTACCACTACGCGCGCTTTGCCTTTCGGTCAGGACGTTGGATGGTTGGGTCGGCACTCTGGTCATTGGCTGTGGTGGGCAATGCATTTTTGTGAGGACCTTAATCTCTTCTTCATGGATTACAAAGTTTGAGGCGCAGTGAACGGCGTCCTGGATGGTCAGCGGTTTGTTCAGAAAGATTTCTTCTCGAAAGCGGGACTCGAACCACGGGGACTTCTGCAGGGCGTCAAGCGCGGCTTTATCACTTAAACCGTCAATTTTGGACACTATCCCCTTAAATCTCTCGATGAAGTCTCAGAGACATTTCGTTGGTCCTTGGGACAGCGAGTAGAGGTCTGCGTCGGGCGGCGACTGGCTTATGAACAACGAGTAATGCTTTAAGAAAGTCGCAGACATTTGATCGAAATTATCGAACGAATCCCTTTCCAAGGGAGAGAACCACGTCAAAGGCGGTTCTTTAAAATGTTCGACGAAGAGGAGGCAGAAGGCGGCATCCCTTTCTTCTTTATTAAATTGGGCTTGACCCATAGCGATCCGAAAATCCGCGAATCGAGCCGTTGGATCTGACGTCTCCTCGTACAATGGGATCCAGATTTTCCCGGGATGGGAAGCCTTCACGTCTGTGATTGGGGATGTGAACGGGATCTTCTGGGTCTCCTCCAAGACCCGATCTATCTCAGGGGCTGTGCTGATGTCTGGTGGACCTGGGAGTGCACTATCTTCTTCTCGCTTTTCACGAGGCCGAGCTCGGCTCTGAGCTCAGCCATTTTGCTATTCTGGCCCGCGGAGAGCGGCATTCTTCCCGACCGGCCTACTCTTTCTTTCTCTTCAGCTCGCCGTTGTTGCTCCACGCAGAGTATGTTTTCCTCATCCTCAGTGAGTTCATGTACCTCATCTTCCGTCTCATCTTTGTCCTGGCCGGTTTCGTCTTCGGCGGTTCTGGTATGTCCTCTGTTCTCTTCCTCAGTCACCGCCGATGTAGGTTGATTGGTGTTTTGTCCAGTAGTGTTCATTCCCTGCAGCGGTGGCGGCCTGGAGGGGTCCACCCTTGTCACAATTGGCGTTTGCTGCTTGAGGTTTGCCCTCCCAGTGCTACCGCTTGCGGCAAGAATCGGAGTCGCCTTGCTCCGATGGTCCGGCGGTGTTGCACCGAGTCTCCTCTCGGAGGAACTTTCCTGGTTTGGCTTTCCTCCCGGATGGTCTCCAATTCTGAGCCACTGTCTCATTAAGTTTCTCCTGATTGCCTTGTCGCTGTAGGAGCATGGTTAGCATCATCTTCAAATCGGTCATGGAAACTGCTGCTCCACCTGAGTTGACCGCTCCTTGTTCTGATGTCTTATGGACTTGTTTTTCGTGTAAATACTTAGATTTCTCGGTTTATCGATCCCGAGGGGTGGGTTTTGAACCCAACAAGTGTTTAAGATTCGAAGTAAAGGCCTACTAAGGGTAGGAGTAACTGCTCTATATATAAGAGTCAGCTATTTTGACTAGAAAGGGTGGTAGAAAAAGAGAAGAGAATCCAAATGTGTGTAATGGTAGCAATGAGTTTAATGTCCGAACACAAGCATGATAATTAAAAGTCAAGATTATGGTTTAAATAAATTAGGGGAAAGAATCAAATCCAGCACTTTCAACTGTGAATCAACTTATCAAGACATGGATCCCAAGTGTGGTGCTACCTTAAATATGATTTCACTCTAGGAGCATCGAACAACTATGAACACGGGCATTAATCTCATGATTCGAACTGACATTTTCTAAGGAATATCATTTACTCCCTATGCGAAATGTAATGGAACCTAAATATGTGCAAACTAAACTCAATCTTAAGATGAAATGCATCTAAGAATGCTTGTAGATTTTAAAAAATTTATGCAGTTTTCTTATGCATGAGACTAAGGTCACATCAGTTTGTGACTGTTGTGTGACGTCAATATTGATGGTCCATTCAGAATGCCGAGGTAAATCAAAGCTGATTGAATCCGATATGTGGTGTGTTGTGATTTTCGCCACAGTAAGAACCCAGGGTTTGAGTCTGATATGACTGTAATTGGCTCAACACACCATTATCGGGCCCTGTTGTGATCTTTCTCATCGGGTTAAAGCCGTTGGAGCAATCCGATTCAAAGATATTTGTGCCTTGTGATCACTACCTTCCTTGTGTTCTTGCCTTTGTCGTCATCTGATCAACCTATAAACTGCCATCAACATTATACTACTATGAAAGAATAAAAGCACTACAAAAAGGATAAGCTTGGAATGACTCTCAAGATCGCTTTGTTTTAGTGGCACGCCGTTCTCGAGTGAGGAAGAAACAGGTATTACATTTTGGTATCCAAGCGGGTTTGGCATCCCGGTTATGACCCGAGAGACAAAAGTAGAAAGAAAGATTACACATTCAGTGTTCAACGGTTTTCAATATTTCTGGGACCGGGGGATATGAAAGAACAAAAAATATATATAGCAACCATTATGTCTGGTGCTACTCTATTATTCATTAATCTCAGTTCTAATAGAAGTTTAATCAATCTCTTTTTCCTTTGTTTTAGATGCCACCGAGGAGAGGTCACCCCTCAGTTAGAGCCAATACTTGTGAGAAAACAGCGCAGAATAGCCACGCCGCAGGCAATCAAGTTGAGGATGCAGTAAGGCAGATTGCACATGAGCCAGTTAGGCAAGCTGCTCAGGAGGCAGTGCAGCAGGTTGCCCAGGAGACTGCTTGGGCAGCTGCGCAAGAGGCTGTTCGAGTAGCTGCGCAGGAGGCTGCTTGGGTAGCTGGGCAGGAGGTTGCACATACACAACCTCAGGCAGAGCAAGCCGCCACCACCCCTCAGGCAGGACCAACCACCACTCCTCATACACAACCGCCACCACCGGTTAATGCTCAAGGAGCAGAGCCAGTCAATAATCATGCTGCATTGATTGAGGAGTTGAGGAGGTACCGCAAGAGGTACGGACAGCAGCATGCACAACAGCGTGTTGACCTTCCACCGCCACCACCACCACTAGCTAGAGTCAGAGAGGGATCCACGTACTGGGAGTTGATGAGACTGATGCGAGACATGGGTTGGGATCAGTTGGAGGCACAATGGATACAGCTACCGCCAATAATTGGTGGAGGAAGCTGGACCATAACTTGGAGCATATAAGGTTCCCACCTGAGTATCTCTTGGATTTGGCCACCCAGTACTTGATAGATGACGCCCTATCTTGGTGGAAGGGAGTTGCAGATGTAGCACGTGGCCGATATCTGCTGACTTACAACCACTTCAAGATGGAGTTCGCCAGGAAGTTCTTTCCTCCATAGGCTGTGGCCAAGAAGACAGATGCTTTTGAGTCTCTTTGTCAGTGTACAATGACGGTCAGAGAATACAAGATGGAGTTCAGTCGTCTCCACAGAATTGTTCTGAGAGCTATTGATATGGAGGACTTGATCAGGATGATCATGAAGGGTTTGCGAGTGGATATTCGCAACCGCTGTTTTGTGAGAAACTAGCATAACTTGATAGACCTGGTTGAGAAGGCCGCCATTCAGGAGACAGGGATAGCAGAGGAGTAGAGATTACTTAAGTCAGCTCAGCCCAAGCCTGGGAAGGCCACTTCGGAGACTCAGAGGAGGACGACGGAAAAGTCAGGACTACAGCCATATTGTTCTCGTTGTCAACATCATTATTTTTGAGATTGTGTGCAGTGTTTTTCATTGCGGCGGTTGGGTCAAGTCGCAAAGTTCTGTCGGTCAAAGCCAGTGGATGCACCGTTTGTTACCCAGATCCCAACACCAGCAGTTGCACCGAGGCATGATTTCAGTTGTAATCAGCAGGGTCACATATCCAAGGACTACCCGCAGAGGGCGCAAGGGTTACTTCCACCACTACCCAAGCACTAAGCCATTGCTCCGCAAGTATTTGTTGTTGGAGACCACGAGGGAGCTGAACTGAAAGCTGGTACCCGTCCTTTGCTTATACTCATTGTTGTTCTTGAGGTATTGAATTTGAGTTTGTTGTCTTGAGTATTTTGCTTTTGTGGAAACGATCTCTAGTTAGTATTTGTGTTTGGTCGGTTTTAGCTTGGGGTGTGGCAGTTTTTACCCTATTTGATATCGGAGTTAGGCATAGTTTGTAAGTCTGGGTCTAGTCAAGAGTTGGTCATTTCAGGACGTGTTCGAGCCGAAGAGTAGTCATATATAAACAGTCAGTGCAGTAGATTTGGGAGCTTCAGTTATTCATCGAGATGTACCAGTCGTACTCAGAGAAGTTAGCTCAACGAAGACTTTGTAGAGATGGTGGTAAACCACTACAAGCTGATTTTAAGGATGAAATCACCCAGGCAGGTTAGGACTTGAATTCGAGGACAAATTTCTCGTAATGGAGGAGAGTTATAACGACCCTTAACCCACTTGGCCTAATCTCGAATCTCCTTCCCATGGCCATTAAAAGCCCAAACTCTTTTCCCCTTAGTTATTTAGTGTGATCATGTATGTGAATGTGTATGAATGTATGTGTGTAGCAGAATATATATCTCCCTCTTCAATCATTTAAGCCATAGCAGCCGCAGTGGAAAGAGAGAGAGAGAGAAAGAGAGAGAGAGAGAGAGAGAGAGAGAGAGAGAGAGAGAGAGAGAGAGAGAGAGAGAGAAATACAGCATATTCCCCTATGAACTATGTCTTGTCTGTTTATTCATACACGAGTTATTGAACCATGCTATAAACTACATAAATTAACTAAAGTTTTGAATCTCATACATGATCTATTAAAATGTGGTCAATTTCAACAAAACAACAATTGTAAATGGTTTATCTGATATTTATTGGTGATGTGGATGACAGGTGTACAAACTGTTTGGTTCGGTTTTAAACTTTTTTTTTATTATTAGTCAGGCAATGCTGTCAATTGAAGCACATACACCACTAGGCTATTTGAGCTTTTTGTCACATTTAATACATTACAATTATAATTTATCGTGTGTCTTATGTGATTAAGAAACATAATTAGTTAAAATATGAAAACCAAAAAAAACATAATTAATTAGAAAAATGAAATAATTTATCAACTTCTTTTTGTATTCTCCAACAAATCATTTTCTCAAACTATATATAATTTAATAATTCAAAAGAAAACAACTTTAAAAAAAATAATAATAAAGAAGTCAAAAGAAAATTCTTCTTTCCTAATTGAAATTGATAAAAAAAAAAAAAAAATTTGTTGGAGAAGATAAGAAGAAGTGAATAAATTATTTTTTGTTTTCATATTTTAATTAATTATGTTTCTTAATCACATATGACACACAATAAATATGATTGTAATGTATTAAAAGTGTCAAAAAGCTCAAGTAGCCTAGTGGTATATGTGCTTCCCACGACATCATTTAGCCTGGGTTTGATTGCCCTCGAAAAAACAAATTGTTTGTTTTTATCAAAACGACGTCTTTTTGGTCTGACTAATAAAAAAAGAAAAATCTTAAACTGAACCAAACCGTTTGTCCACCTGTCATCTACATCACCAATAAATATCATATAAACCATTTACAATGCGGTTTTGTTGAAATTGACCACATTTTAATAGATCATGTATTAAATTCAAAATTTTAGTTAGTTTATGTAGTTAATAGCATGGTTCAATAACTCGTGTATGAATAAACATGTAAGATATAATTCATAGAGAGAAGGAAAGAAAAGACAGAGGTGATCCCATGTGCCACCGTCGAAGCTTGTCGTGATCTCGTGTGCCATCGATCGCCTGTTTTCTTTCCTTACCGTGAATGTTCGTAAGTGTGGGAGCTTCACCGTGTCGTATTCTCTAGCCACCATTGTCGCTTCCTCTGCCCCAGCCCTCACTGGAGAGTCCCACTGGAGTCATCACGAGTTTCCGCGGGTCAACACGAGCAGAACAAGTCCCAATCCAGCCGTTGCTTGCTCCACAAGCCATCTCATCACCACCATCTCCAATCAGACTTCATCTCCACCGTGTTCTCCTCCTTGCCAGCGTCATCACAACACCTCCGTCATTGCCTGCCTCCGACGTGCCACCGATCTCATGAAAGGAACGTCTGCATCATTTGTCTCACGTACTCCACCAGTTGGTTTGTTTGGTTTAGTGATTTAATTTCGGTTTAGTTCATTTGATTCTTTGTTTAGTTAAATTTGGTTTGGGTTAGCTATTTGGATCTGGTTTGGGTAACCGGGTCGGGTCTGGTTATCTAGTCGGGTCCGGTTCAGTTTCAGTCTGGTTTTACTGTTGATTGGTTTGACCGGTTTGACTGTTGACTTTGACCGACTTTGACCAATTGACCAGATATCCGGTTTTTCGTCGTTGGAAGGCCGTTCTCACTGGAGTTTTCGTGCTGATTTCAATTTTAGCATCCCTTTTAGCATTCAAAGTTCAGAAACCGCAGATATCATCTGTTTTGCTAAGGTGAGGGTTATTCCGCAAAGTTGTACTTTCGTCTAGAACGCTGCTTTAAATATAATTTAGTACTACACATGATCTGCTTCTCTGATCCAGTCTATGTAGTATTGATGGTTAATTTGGAGATAGGAATATAGATGATTCTACCAATTGATTGTGCACGTTAAAAATGATAAATGTTTGTTATATATATATATATATATATATATATATATATATATATATATATATATATTATACAATTAGTCGAGCATGTTAGATGTTAGAGATTGTTGGGTATAGAGTTAGACTTCTATACTATCTTTTGCTTGTGTGAGAGGGGGTGCGGACAGCCTAGTCGATCTACTATCTGGTGCCTTAAGATCGATAAATCGTCCTGTTAGAGATTGTTGGGTATAGAGTCAGACTTCTATACTATCTTTTGCTTGTGTGAGAGAGGGTGCGGGCAGCCTAGTCGATCTACTGTCCGGTGCCTTAAGATCGATAAATCGTCCTATCTGACGGTGCCGTTGTACACTTATTTCATGCTGACCTCTTGGTGTCCTGGTAGGAGGGTGTGGTCATTCACTTAAGCCGTCAGTAGGACCATTGGTTGTTGTTTGGGTACTTTATGTGCCATGATTTGTCATGTTTAGTCTTCTACTGTTTTTGGTGTGATATGACCAGAACTGCGTTTTTTTGGGGATTAGCATCCCCAACTTCATTGAATGACTTTTTTGTTACACAGTTCTCTTTCTTTTCTTTTCAGGTGAGATGGACGAGTAGATAGATGCTTATCGGATCGGGTGCTACATTTTGAGAATTTTACGATTTTCCACATTTTTGTTTTAAATATTCATTTTTACGATTTATTTGAATTGTTTTACTATTTTAGTTTCTTAATTTATGAAATATAGTGGAAATTTTATTAAATGGATGTCTTGAGTTAAAAGTGAGAGATAGTGGCACACTATTCTCGAGTGAGGATGAAACATGTGTTACAGTCCCATTGATGTTAGCTTTCTTATACAAAGTGGACATCTTTCAAGTGAATGGCCTCCCAATCCATTTTCTCAATAACAACAACCGGCTAACATGAATGCATGCCTGAATTGGTGTATTAAGCGGAGGTATCAATGACTAGGCAATCAAACACACTTACACAAACAGTGACATCCCTGAAAAGTACCAATGGTGTTATATTTAAATATTGGAATGGTTGGTTACGATTTTATAGTGATGAAGATTAATATAGTGAAGACGGAACTGTTTGCCACTATTCTTTGAGATCTCTGGATCTGGTCATTAAGAGTAGTTCTAATGATGATAACTTTCTGAATGACGTCTGCGAAGAAAATATAAAATTGAGTGACGTTTTGAATTTGTTAGATTGAAAACAGTTTTATGACGTGTATATATATGTTATTGGTCTGACCAGGTAGTTTAGAGTTCATATTTGTTAATACCACCAATTATTGATGGTTACGAAACCTGAACATATGCTTATGAATTGGGTGGATTGAATCGGAAACTTCGACAAACGTGGTAAACTCTGTGAATTGAATGGAGACGTGTAATTCACATAGCTTGAAGTGATGGCTGATCCTTGTCACCTTAAATCCACTTAAGGTGTATGTTCCTCCCTTGTGAAGTAGGTGCTTAAAAGTGTTAAGCGTATGGAGGCTTATGGAACCTTGAATTTGTGATGACTGTGAGAAAGAAAAAGAAGCAATGTGAGGGTGAGAGGGAGAGGGAGGGCATGTTCATAAAGCCATTAAGGAAATGAGTAGAAGGATTTTAGTTCAAGAAACCTTTTCATCAAGGAGCCGAAAATCGACACCCATGAGCTCGCCTCCTTTTTTCACATTTGGGGCCTCCAAAAGTTGAAAAAGACAGCCAAAAACCTTCTGATCACATTAGCCAGCTTTCAAATCAGAGAAGTGGATATAAGATGCAGCCTTTTGTGTTTTTTTTTGCAATGCTTCTCGGCAAGTAGTAAGAGAAATGTGTGGTTTTGGATTATGAGAGTCAACAGAACCATGTGCTATTTATAAGAGGTGTGAGGCGAGATGGTTAATGAGAATTGAAAAGGTGGTACTTATAGTGGAGGTGAAGGATAATAAAGATTTTCAAGGATTTTAATTACCACAAATCAATGTCGGCTGCAACCGTTACTGATGTGAAAGTTGAAGGCCGGCTTAGAAGGGGAAGAGAATTTTAAGGTTGCAGATAAGTGGGAGTTGGGAAAGGAGGAAGATGGAAGAACAAATAATGGACTAGAAGTTTGGAAAATGCAAGAGGAAGGATAATGGGTCTAGAGATGGTTTTGATACAAATAGAAGATCCAAATTTGCTTATAGATTGGGTATGACAAAATCTATGGAGGTAGTGAGGTGTTAAGGAGTTGAGGCGTCAAAATCTTCATTCTCTTTACGTGGTAATTTCTGAGACCATGTTTGCTGACGTGGCTTTACGAGAAGAGATAATCATTCTCTTTTATATAAGTAGATATGACCCATGTTCAGGAATTCGTTAAAAGTCTGCAAAATTACTAAAATACCCTTATATTTTTCTTTTTGTCTGTGATATCTTAACCTTAAAATCAGCTGCCTGTACATTTTTTTCAACGAATATGATCGATTTTCTTTATTTTTATGTGGTTTTTACTTAATTATGATAAATCTAAAACTTCACAACCGATTTCAAGTTTTCAGAACCCAAAAAGGTGAATTATCTGGATAATTTCGATTTATTGACCGAATATGTTGAAATCGCCACGGTTAACCACCACTAAGTGTATAGCCAACGCTTAATCGACTACAGTCAAGTTTTCGAACTGAGGATATACATGACTAGATTTTTAACCTAAGCTATGGGTGGGAATTAATATAATTTTGAATATATACACATATGATTAATATTATTTATTATGATAGTATTCTCATTATGAATATAAAATACTATAATTATTTTACTTTCTAAAATTTATAATTTATCAATAAATCTATTATATTTGATAAAATACTGTATTAAAAATGGTAATCAAATAAATAAATAGAAACTAAGTTGATTATTATGGCTAATAACTTTATATTATATATTAAAGTGTGAAAAGAACATCTGGAACTCTTCTTGGGAAACTTGAAAATTCAAGAGTTGATAACATTAATATCATTGAATTGAGAAGTGGGAAGACACTTCATGTTGCTGCAGCACCAACCCAGAAATCGGAAAAAGGGAAAGAGATAGCCGAGGTGCACCTGCTCCACGAAAAACAACATGCTCCAGGCGAAGAAAACTCGAAGGAGCACCCCTCAACATCAAGAGCACCTGCTCCGGTTCCATCTCAGAGTGCTCCAGGTGGAGATTTTATGATGGAGCACCCTAGCCCATCGACGGAGCACATGCTCCATCAGGGTGCTCCACCCACATCTGCAGAAAAACCTGCAGCAGCTCATAATGGGTTTACAAACCTAAAGTGCCCTACCCAGTCCCACCTAAGAAGTCCCGCAAAGACTTAGAAGATGCTAAATGTAAGAAGATGCTTCAAGATATATCCATCAGACTTCCATTGGTTGATGCTGCCCAAATGATGCCTTCTTTAAAGAGGTACATAAAAAGACGTTGGTTGGAAGAGTAGCTGACGATGAGGATGTGATGCTGGTTTCAAAAGACTACAGTGATGTAATGCAAAAAAAAAGTACTAAGGAAGATGGGTGATCGAGTGAGGTTTGTTCTATCTAGGCAAATCGGACCTAATACCTTTAGGAACGTGTGTAAGAGCTCTATATAAAATTTCATCATGTCTCATTTGTAAATCACCTTTCAATTCAGAATTTATCAAAGTATATTTTTTTTTCTTTCAAAGTGTATTTCTTTGAGGATTATTCTTGTTGTTTAGGATAGAGTGTGTGATTCACTGATGTTCTCTAGAAGCCACAAATTGAGTTTGTTTGTGAGATTCAGGAAATCCTATTCGTCGATTGAGAGAGTCAATCAACCCATCGATTGAGAGAATCAATCAACAACTATCATCTTCCATATCCATTCACTACCGACAGAGCAGAGAGAGTCTTTCGCTCAGTTGTTTTGTCCTCCACCTCCACCGAAATAGGACCACCCCTTTGTTCCTACATCGAAAGGAAATTTAAGCTCATGCCAAAGAAAGATGGGCAATTCACTGTGGTCAAACGGCTGCATGACAATGCCTACCAGATCGATGTTCAATGTAAGTATGATGTGTCCTCTAGTTTCAATGTTTCTGACTTATCTATTTTTGTGGCAGATGATCCAGATTTGTGGAAAAATCATTTTCAAGAGGAGGGGAATGATGGGAATCAGGACATGGACATGGACCACATCACCAGTCCAGGGACGGAAACGATGGACCGAGGAGTGGAGGTTGATTGTGAGGGCCAGACCGTAGATCGTGGGACGGGGATGGCCACCGTATCGTCTACCGTATCGATCCAACTCGACCCGGGAACGAGTTTAGGAAGGATCTTCGACCGAACGACTGAATCCTTCGACCTATATTCGATATTCAACACCCAAGTGGACAAGAGAGAGCCAACGGTCAAGACAGATTGGCCATGATTCGGTCGGAATCAGAAGTTGGTCGAGAAATTCCCTTCTTGACCAAGGCGCACAGTCGGGACTGATGGACCAAGATATTAAGCTTCAAGCTCAAGTTCAGGACATAGTTCGAGAATTTACTTAGGGGCTGGGACATTTGGTCTGCACTGATGGCCTGACCTATTGGACCATGATCCAAGTCATGGACGCGACTCAAGCTCATCCGACCGAGTAGCTCAATGGACATTAGAGAGTAGCTTAAGGGTCACTTTTGACCAATCTGCTTGCCAGCTGTTTTAGCTGAGTTTCATGTTTTCGTTTTCACCATTGCTATTTATTTTCTTTGATCTTAAACTCTATAAGTATCAAACATTTCGAAATGAATAAAAAACTTTTGATCTTTTTCTTCAATTTTCCTTATTAGAGAATTGTCTTTCTCTTTTGTTCTTTGTGAACAATCTGTTGTTGGCAAGGGCTATTTCCATCAAGAAACCTCCCTAAGGGTGTTGTGGTGAGTCATATCCTCGGCCCTAAGGAGTGGGAATAGTAGGGGAATTCCGTAGACCATAACGGTCCCAATCGATCCATCATTTCCTGTGTGTGCTAGTAGTCTCCGGTTCAAGATTATCCTACAATTGTTCCACAAAGGGTGTCGATCTGGTCAAGGATTCTATAACCTTCCCCCCCCCCCCCAAAGTTTCATAATGTGCCAGCCGCCCCTAACAGTGAGTCCCACACCCACTCTCTCGGCCCGTTGGGACCACCTCTGTCCAAGTCCAATGGCCAGTGCATTATTTTTTGGAGGCTCGATAGACTTGTTTACTAACCCTGCAATAACCGTATGACCGTTCTCCCTGTTTTTCCCTGACTCACACGGTATTGAGAATCACTTCCCGATAGGCATCCATCCTTTGACTACTCAAGCTCAGGCACGCTTAACCCTAGAGTTCTCTGCAGATGTGTGACAGAAATATTAAGTGCACTTTGGTTATATAGGTAGCCAAATCAATTCGCTTAAGCCTTGCCCACATGCACCACTATATTACCAGAAATTGGGATGAAGCGAGAGCCGTAAGTACTAAAATAGTTCTAGTTACTATTTCCAAGATTGACATGATACTTAATTCTTCCTTTCAGTGATTACCCCTGAAAGGATTACCCGAAAAGAAAAAAGGGTACTGCCTTGGAATGGTGGCACATTCTAGGAACTCCGAAGCAATGGCTGAAAGACACTATACATTCTTACAATGTAGACTTCTATAATAGTCTTTTGAGTAGATTTCTTTGGCAGACTTGTAGAGTAGACTTCTATAGTATTTTTTTTAAGTAGACTTCTATGGTAGACTTCCAAAGTAGGCTTCTATAGTTGTGTTTAAGTAGAACTCTATAGTAGACTTCTATAGTAGTTTTTCGTTTATACTTCTATGGTAGATGTCTAGAGTAGACTTTTATAGTAGTGTTTTGAGTAGACTTCTCTAGTAGACTTTTAGTATTGATTTGTTTTCCTTGCACCACTTGGATGATGTAATTAATCTACTGCGACTTCGCATGTCCAAGCATTTGGAATGGTTTAGGTCATATATAATTTCTTACTGAATACTCTGTTTACGATGATGTGGTGCAAAAAGTACAAGGACTTTCAAGAGTACGAACCATCCCCAAATGGTTTAGGTAAACAACTACCTGCTAGAGCGTTTGCTTACCATTCAGGAGAAGCGCCAGGTTACTGTCGAATAAGATGTGGGGGGGGGGGTGTGGAAGTTAATGACATATATGCTCTGTTGCACATAGATAACAACCAGTGAGTAGCTACTTGGATATCTATCCCGAAGAGACACATTGTCATTTGGGACAGTGTTGAACCTCTCTACGGAGACAAGGTAATTGCGGAGGCAGTGGAGCCAATTGCGGTGATGGTGCCTTATCTACTTTGGGATCTGGCAGTTGGTGACAAAGAGGAAACTGAGTGTGCCTCAGAACATTCTGAGTGGTGACTGTAGAGTTTTCTGTTTTAAGTACATTGAATGCCAAGCTTCGGAGATCTCATTTCCTTCCACCTTGTGCGACGCCAACATGAAAACTATCAGGGAGAAGCTAGCCGGGGAGTTATTTGATAAGATGGAGTTATGTGGTGCGGATACATGCACGTGGACAGAACTACACTTATATGATGAACCTGTTTGAGATATTTGACAGGTGTAGTATGTTTTTCCACAACATGATTTTTTGTAACAAGTGGTATATGATGCGATTTAGGTTAGTTACCACTAGTGGCATTTTGTAACTTTCAGACTTAAATTATGCAGTGGGAAATATATGTTTCGGTACGAATAGTGTAAAATTTTTATTTAAGTTAACTTACAAACTACATTCTGGAGTAGAGTTCTTTATTAATACGAGTAAACTTTGCTTACATCATTATAAAAGTCAATATAAAAGCAAATATGAGCAAAATTAATATAATTAGACTTTTTTATATGAAAGTCAATATAAAAGCAAATATTAATACGAGTGGTAGACTTTTTTTACACCAAGCAGACTTCGGTATTAACCTTCTTTGTTAGTCTTTTCTCATGATAGACTCTAAGTATATGCGGATGCGGAAGGGGAATCCTCGGGCTTGCTTAAGTGCAGCATTGATAGACTCTACGATGTTCTTGTCTTTATTTTGAATCTATCTTCTGGGAAGTTAACTTGTGACCACAACCTTGGATCCACATTCTTCAAGTATGTTTCAAGGCTGACATTTACATTTCTAATTACATCCATATATCGACTCTAGTCAGAAAATTGTATGTGCATACAGAGGCTTTCACCAAATACATGAGTTGCTTCCCACAAAAAATTTGTCACTATGTTTTTTTGTAGATTATAGTAGCATATCTCTCGTGTTTCCCAAGGTAGAACAGTGCTCCATGGTTTGGTAATGGAGGATTGAATATTCATCTGAAAAACATCTGTGAATTTTGGTGAAAAACCATTCCCACGAAGCATCACACTCAGAGTCAATGATTCCAAAAGCTAATGGAAATATCTGAAAGTTACCATCCAGTCCAGCCGCCATTAGCAGCACGCCTCTATATTTCCCAGTTAGATGAGTTCCATCAACCACAATGACTTGCATCAAGTACTGAAAACCGGCAATTGAAACCTCGAAAGATATAAAGAAATAATTAAACCGATTCTTCTCATCACATACAAGGTCAGTGACACATCCTGGATTGGCTTTTTCAATTTCATGCAAATAGGAAGGCAGCTTCTAATATCAATCTTCTAATGTTTCCCTTACCACTGATTGTGAATATATCAAAGCTCAGTAAATGTCGTATAATCCAAGTTCATCTCAAACATCACCTTCATTGAATCTTTGATATGTTTCACCACATTTCCATCAATCACTCAAACGCATTCTATGAAAAGCCTTCAAATATATTTTGTAGTACAATGTCTTCAGATAGCTTATCTGTCTGCCACAGTAAATATATGCACTTTCGCATATTTTGTCATCATGTGCATCCGTTCACATGACATTTTTCCATAAACAAAGTCGTTGTTGACTTATATACTTTGACGGCGAATTTTAACATCAGGACCGTCAAATTCAACTCTGATACAAGCTTATCTTTTCTAGGATAACACTTCTTGAGAAAGATATTATCGGACCATGTTCCATTGGACAGTCCTCCTTGACCACAACAACCAAATTTGACACCCAGAACATCAAGCAAAATATCATCTTCATCCACATCACTCACTTTCCCAAACTTAGTGTAATCCACATCCATCTCATCACTCTCATCTTTTAATCCACATTTATACCATCTGCCGCATCACCCTCATCAACATTCACATCACCCGAATTACAATTTATATCATCCCAATATTCGTCCTCCTTATCACATGCATTCATATCTTCATCAGCATCATCATAACAATGCTCCCCATATCCATCCACATTATCATTCCCAGTATCCATGCTCTTAATCGAGACACACGAGCGTAAAACATGCATTTTACTTAACTCGATAAAGCTCTGAACTTGTCTATCATTGGTCACATACATAAGAAGGGTATTTGGAGGCATTTGTTGAAGCGTCACATCTGGAAACAGATAGAATAAGTCCACAATCTCTATTTTTGTCCACCATGAAACCATCTTTTGCCATTTCAATAAGCTTACCAAGTGTACAACCATCTCTCAAGAAGAACATTCTCACTCCTTTGTGTTTATCCACTTCAAAATGCCAATATAGATTTTTGTCACCCATTCTTCATAAAAAGCTGAAGTCTACTACTAGTAAGTCAGCTTCACAACCAAACAAGAAAACTGATTCTGCAATGCATATAACAAATGAACATGTCAAACACATACACAAGCAAGTAGGTAGTCTAAAACTAACAAAAAGAAAATGTTAAAAAATCTTTAAATGTATTAATTGTATTTACAATTTTTTGTTAAGATTTCCAGATTTGTTATATATCTTAAGATTTGAAAGATTTTGATCGTATATATGGTTAGTATTTAGATTCCGAAAATTATATATAAGAATATATTTTTGGTTTTTGAAATTAGGTACCTTTATTGATAGATTTTTTTTTAATATCACTTGTATTTTTCAATATTTTGCATATTTGTTCACATTTGCAAATGACAATTTTGCCCTTAATGAGACTATTAAAAAATCAAATAGGATCAATGGCAAAAATCGTAATATAACACGGTATAAAATTTTTTTTCTATAATGTTTTCTGTTTTAATAGTATAGATATCACCATACATACGAGGTTGATATTTGTATTCATTAATTTTTAACTATAAATTGTCTCTCAAATCCTTTCAAATCATATCTGATAGAATTTATTGATTAAATTTCAAATTTCTAATAATCTAAAATTTTAATGAATTTATACAAATGATTAATCCAATATGCTGAGATTTTAAGGAATTTGTACAAATATCAAATACAATAAGATAGTCTTAGAGGCATTTAACCTTAATTTTTATATATTAGTAGATAGTTTATATTTCTTTCGTGTTAGTTAAACTTTTATGTTAATTTTCCAAAAATATATTATATACATCAAGCTAATATATTTTTTTTCTTTATTAGTCTAATTTATCTAATACCGATTTCTGTTTTATTTAGTAAAATTATATTTTTTTGGAAATCTTGATTTATTTAAAATCATTTAATAAAATTATTTATTTTCACTTAGAAATGTTTCTAATCTAATATTAGTTTTTATTTTGTTAGTAGAAGATTATAAATAATTTTACTATCTTATGTATTTTTATATTAAAATATAACTTTAAATTTAGAAAATTTCTTAATTTTAAATGCTGATGTGTAATGATATTATTGACAGTTTTAAATGTTATGTAAATAGGCTTAGATGCATTTAACCTTAATTTTTATATATTAATAGAAAAATTATTTTCTTTCTTGTTAATTGAATTTTTTATGCTAACTTTTCAAAAATATATTATATATATCAACCTAATTTCTTTTTTAATGTGTTTTTCTTTTGTAAGGTTAACTTATCTAATATTGATTTTTATTTTATTTTAAAAATATTATTTTCAAAAATTTTGATACATTTAAAAATATATAATTAAAATGCTGATTTGGCATGTTGTTTTTGGCTGTTTTTAATCTTATTCAGACACTCTTAGAAGACTATAGCCTGAACTTTTATCTATTAATAGATACATTTTTATGATATTTTAAATAAATATATTCAATACATTAGGTTAATTTAATTTTTAATGATTTTTTTTTCCTTTTTAACTTAACTTATCTAATATTTTGTAGAAATCTTCAAATCTTTAAAAATATTTAATTAAAATGCTGATGTGTCATAGTTTGGTTCTTTTAAATCCAATGTTATAGCCTAAACATTTACATATTAATTGATTTTTTTGTTAATTGAATATTTTGATATTAATTTTAATTTTCTCTGTAAAGTGATAATTTTTTTTTGTGGAATTTGACCATTTTGTTAATTTCGTTTTCAAATATTCTTTTTAAATTTAAGTTTTTTTCTTATATTGATTTCCATTTTATTTAGAAAGAGATGATTTTTTTTTGAAAATTAATTTTTTTGTTAAGTATACTATCATAATTTTCCTTCTATATGTATTTTAATTTATTTAAATTGTTGATCAGTTTGAACAATTTTTAGATGCTGATTTGGCACAATTTGATAGATGGTTTTAAATTCTATGTGGACACCTTCAATTTTTTATAGCTTCAGATTTTCCTATTAATTGTTTTCTGTTAATTTGACATTTTTATATTATTTCTATTTTCTTTTGAAATTGATGATCATTTTTGGAAATCTTGACATTTTTTTTTGTTAATTTCAATTTTAATTATACTTTTTAAAAAAAAAAAGTAATTAATTTTTTCCTCAACTGATTTTCATTTTATTTAGAAAGAAGTGATTCACTGTTTTTGGAAAATTATACATTTTTAAATTATTCATATATTTAACTTACTTAAATTGTTGATCATATATTTAACATTATTTTTTTTCATGAAAACTCTTATGTGGACCAATCAAATTGGGTTTTTTTTTAATCCTAGGTGGACTCTTTTAATGGCTTATAGCCTCAACTTTTATATATTAATAAATTTTAATTTTTTTTTAAAGAATTTGAATATTATAAAAATAATATTCAAACCAATAGTCATTATTTTTAAATTTACAAAATAAAGGTTTTACTTTGATTAAAAATTAAGAATATTAGAAAATAGACTGATACATTATAAATTTAGTAAAAAAGTTAAATATTAGAAATTATTCAATATTTATATTATTCAATTATATTATGAACGGTTGGGATTAATATTTTTGCGATTTATGTTTATTTTGGATTATTCAGTTACATGCAAAATATTTAAACTATTGCAAAACGGATTAAAAGAACGAACGATCAAAAACAAACTTCGAATACTATAGGATGGATTAAAAGAATTCATTAACTTATTTTTATTATAAACAGTTAAGCACATTAAAAATAAATTTAAACCAATCCAAAATGACACATATAAATATGTAATTATATTTATATAAAAATAAAAAAATTTAAAAATGAGAATATTAAAAAATTTATAGAGCAACATAAAACAGTTTAAACTTACATTATATAACTTTTACAACGACTATTCTATTAAAAATAAAATATCATAAAATTCCAATAAAAATTATAATATCACACTATACCACGGGTTAGAATCATGATCCGAGTAAAATAATTTTAAAATCAACACATCTGAAATTATGACTTTATATTAAAATATAAACATGAAAATAAGTTAAATTATTTGCCTTCAACGCGGGTTAAATTTTGATAAACTATATAATTCATCTATATCTCAAATTCTCTCAGTTATAAATATATTTTCAAAAATAAATAAATATCAGAAAAATAAATTAAAAATTTCATGAAAATTAAAATTTTAAAAAGATCTTCATTTTTTATATTAAAATTTTCTCAAAAAAAAAATTTTGTGCTTTGAAGCTGAGAAGACATTAATTTTAATCGACTAAATTATAATTTAAAAATACAAACAATATATAAAAACTTTAGTGGAAAAGGACGTTAATTTCTTATTGATTTTTTTTTGTTTCTTTATGAATTTAATTGATTGGTAGTGGTCTTGGTAAAAAAGGGACAATTTTTTATATTCTCCTTATATTTTATATAGCTTCAATTGGTGACAATATCATGAATAGGCAAAAAAATGAAAAAATCTCAAAAATAAAATTAATTAAAAAAATTAAACATAATTAATATTTAAAGCCTCACCCTATACTTATTAACTAGATTATGGCCCGTCCTAAAGACGGGATTTGTTATTATAAATTTTCTAATCTTTTAATAATTTATATTTGTAAATTTAAGAAGATCAAAATTAAATCATTAATTTATTAAAATATATTAATATTAATTGATAATTTTGTTAATTAATGTTAATTACAATTTTTATTTTTGATAATTATTTAAGATGTGTTTAAATGTATTAATTGTAGTTACTATTTTTTGTTAAGATTTGAAATCAAGAGAATATCTTTATTGAAGGATTTTGATCGTATATATGGTTAGTATTTAGATTCCGAAAATTAAATTTAAGAATATATTTTTGGTTTTTGAAATTAGATACCTTTATTGATAGAATTTTTTTTTAATATCACTTGTATTTTTCAATATATTGCATATTTGTTCACATTTGCAAATGATAATTTTGAGTTTAATGAGACTCTTTAAAAAATCAAATAGGATCAACGGCAAAAATCGTAATATAACACGGTACAAAAGGTTTTTTCTATAATGTTTCATGTTTTAATAGTATAGATTTAATAGTATAGATTATTAAATTATAATTAAATTATATCACTTGCTGTAAAAAAAAAATTAAATTATATCACTTAAGTTTTGCTTAGTTATATATTTGACAAATAGAATTTATATGATAAATTCATCCCGCGCTTAGCGCGGATTAGAATCAAGTTAGTTTTAAATTTGACATCAAATTATAGGTTACTTCTGCAAGTTACCGTAATAACAATTATATTCTATTTCATTCCTAATGGATCTGTATTTCCTATTTACTACCAATTCTTTTTTTCATCCACTTAAAATCCAATTTTTCTTTATTAATATCAAATTTATTCTATTTTATTTCCGACGGGACCTCTATATCCTATTTACTACCAATTATATTTATCATCCATCTAAAACCTAAATTGAAGAGCGTGAAAATATTGGCATAAATTAAACTTTTCTGTACATCAGTGTTGGTCTACAACTTCAATTCCTTTTATCTTGCCCCCAAAAGTAGTTTCAATTTTCTTCTTTCGCTTAACTGTTCGAAAGATGTATATATAACACTATGCCCATTATAATTACTGGTTTTTTTATCGGCCATCAGGATAAATTTGATAAACTAATTATATAAATTTGATAAATAGTAATTATAATATATTTGTAAATATCTTAGAATATTTTATTATAAAATATACAAATACAACATATATGAAATTACAACCCACTACCACATTCACCAAGAGGCTCCGCTTGGTCTCTGTAACGACCCAAAACCAAGCTCAGCAAGGCTCAAAATATTTTCAGTAGGAAATCCTAAATTTTTCCTTTAAATAGTCTCTTCTCCATTTCTTCTTCTCTCAAAACTTCATAGTAAAGCTCTGTCAAAATTTATTCATCGGAGAGTGGTAGAGGCGATTTCTCGTAGCCACCGCGTAGATCTATCAGTGTATCATCGAATCCGAGGCAAAGGTAATCCCGAAAACTAATTTTCGATAACTTTCTGCTTCAGCTGAACAGTAAATCGCCCATGACTTTCTAACCTTGTTGAATTTCGCAAATCCAAGGCCACCATCGGATTCAGGACGACGAGACGAGACCGTAGTCACCAAGATCACCGCAAACCGCCGCCGGTCCGCAATTGCCGTCGGAAACCTCGCGGGTGTCACCCACGCGCCGCCGTTGACCACCGCCGCCGCCGTTGACCACCACTGCCGCCGTTGACAGCCGCCACCTCCGGTAAGTCGTCGCCACCGCCGAGTTGACTCGTTGACTCGTCCGAGTTGACTCAGTGATTCACCGAGTTGACTCAGTGATTCACCGAGTTGACTCGGTCGACTCGGTTTGGTCCGGTTTAGGTCCGGTTTAGGTCCGGTTTAGGTCCGGTTTAGGTCCGGTTTAGGTCCGGTTTAGGTCCGGTTTAGGTCCGGTTTGATTCTGAGTCCGGTTTGGTTTGGTTTGAGTCCAGTTTGACTATTGACCTGTCTGACCGTTGACTCTGACTGGGTTGACCGTTGACCATTGACCGCTGACCGTTGACTGCTGACCGTTGACTTTCCGTTAACTTTTTCCAGCTGATCTGTTATCCGTTTTTCATCGTTCGAAGGCCGTTCTCACTCGATTTTTCGCGCTGATTGCAGATTTAGCATCCGTTTTAGCATCCGGAGTCCAGAAGCCACTGTTATCATCCGTTGATTGTTGGTTGGGTACTTTAGGTGCCCTGTATGTTCATGTTTAGTTTCTTTTTACCGTATTTGGAGTGCTATGACCGGAACTGCGCTTTCTGTGTTTTAGCATCCCGTACCTCACTGAGTAACTCCTCTGTTACTCACCCCTCTTCTTCCTTTTCAGGTGAGACGAACGAGTAGTAGATGTGTATCGGATCTGGTGCTATTTTGGGATTTTCTCGTTTTCTTCGTATTTGGCTTTTAAACATTGGTTTTATGATTTATTCGATATATTTCAGTTACAGATTTATTTATGGATTTATTTATGAATTTCCGGAAATCAAGGTGTATTTATTAAATTGGGGTATTCGAGATTTAAGATGTGTTTAGTGACGCGCCGTTCTCGAGTGAGGATGAGACGGGTGTTACATTTTGGTATCAGAGCGGGTTTGTCGTCCCGGTTCTAACCCGGGAGACGGTAGTAGAAAGAACTTTTAAAAATTCGGTTTTCAATAGTTTCAAATTTTATTCTGGGACTTGGGGATTTTTTTTAATAAAAAAAAAAATATATATATATATATCACCCATTATGTCTGATATTAATCTATTATTGGTTAATCTCAGTTCTATTAGAAGCTCAATCATCTCATTTTTCTGTTGTTTCAGATGCCACCGAAGAGAGGTCACCCCCGAGTTAGGGCCATTAATCGTGAAGAAACGGCGCAGAATAGCCAGGCTGCAGGCAACCAGGTTGATGTTACTCAGACCGTCGTCCAGCAGCAGGTCAATGAGGATGCAGTCAGGCGGATTGCACAGGAGGCAGCCAGGGAAGCTGCTCAGGAGGCAGTGCAGCGCATTTCCCAGGAGACTGCTCGGGTAGCTGCGCAGGAGGCTGCACGGGTAGCTGCTCAGGAGATTGCTCGCTAGTTCGCTCTTCAGGCAGAGCAAGCAGCAGGCGCCGCCCCACATGCACCACCACCGGCACCAGCGGGTAATGCTCAAGGTGTCGATCTTCCGCCACCACCGCCACCGGCCAAAGTCAGAGAGGGACCCACATGGGAGTTGATGAAACAGATGCGGGAGATGGGTTTGGATCAGTTCACTGGAGCTGTGGAAGCTGCCACCGTAGACAGTTGGAGGAGGATGCTGAACCGCAACCTTGATCGTATGAGGTGTCCAGTAGAGTTCCGGTTGGACTTGGCTACTCAGTATCTGAGAGATGACGCTCTACACTGGTGGGATGGAGTTGTTGAGGGTAGTCGTGGACGTTATGTGCTGACATTTGAGCATTTTCAGAGGGAGTTCAACAGGAAGTTCTTTCCTCGAGAAGTCAGGCACACGAATGCAAATGCATTTGAGCACCTTTCTCAAGGGCATTATGAGTGTCAGGGAGTGCGAGCGGGAATTCAGTCGTCTGCGCAGATTTGCTGGAGGTATCTTAGACGAGGAGGACTTGATTAGGAGGTTCCTGAATGGCCTGCGAGTGATATTCGCAACCGTTGTGCTGTGCGAGACTATACCAGCCTGATCGACCTGGTAGAGAAGGCTGCTATTCAGGAGGTAGGGATAGCTGAGGAGCAGAAACTTTTCAAGTCGACTCAGCCCAAACATGGGAAGGCCCCAGAGATACAGAGGAGGACGACAGATCAGTCAGGGCTGCCAGTTTGTTCACGCTGTGGACGTCATCATATCGGAGAGTGTACTAAGTGTTTTTCTTGTGGTCAGATGGGGCATATTTCTAAGTATTGTCGGAGTAAGCCAGTGGATGCACCGTTTATGAATGAGGTTCCAGCACGAGGAGTTGCACCGAGGGTCTGCTTCAGATGTAACAAGGGGGGTCACATTTCGAGGGATTGCCCGCAGCATGTGCAGACATTCCTACCGCCACCAGCCAAGCTTCCACCCATTGCTCCACGAGTGTTTGCTGTAGGAGACCACGCAGGAGTCGAGCCGATCGCCGGTATGTGTTCTTTGTTTAGATTTTCTTTTTGTTTTGAGTATTTAGTGGTTTGTGAGTATTTGGTCTTTGGTGGATTAATCTTGTTAGTCGTATATTCGTGTAGTCGTTTTTTTTTAGTATGGGGTAGATTGCATGTTTTTCTTAGTTGATTACAGAGATTAGCGTAGTTCGTATGTTCGATATTGTCCAAGTGTTGGTATTTTCAAGTTGTGTTGTCTCTAGCCAATCAGCGATGGTTCTAGTTAGTCAAGGCAAGCAAGTCCAGTGGTGAATATCTGTGATGGTTCAAGTTTGTTGGAGAGAGACAAGATTCAAGAAGAGAACATGAAGTCCGAGTGTCAGATGAATTCAGGTGTTCCCAAACTTTTTCAAGATGTGATCGAGCAGGCGGGTCAGGATTTTCTTTTTCTCCCAAAAACTTCATCAAAGCGAAGCTTTGTCAAAATTAATTCATCGGAGAGTGTTAGAGGCGATTTCTCGTAGCCACTGCGTAGATCTATCAGTGTATCATCGAATCCGAGGCAAAGGTAATCCCGAAAACCAATTTTCGATAACTTTCCGCTTCAGCCAAACAGTAAATCGCCCATAACTTTCTAACAGTGACGAATCTCGCAAATCCAAGGCCACCATCGGATTCAGGACGACGAGACGAGTCTGTTGACACCAAGATTGCCGCAACCCGCCGCCGGACGCGCCCGCAATCACCATCGGAAGCCTCGTGCGTGTCGCCCACGCGCCGCCGTTGACCGCTGCCGCCGCCGTTGAGTCGTCGCCGCCGCCGAGTTAACTCGGTCGACTCGGTTTGGTCCGGTTTAGGTCCGGTTTGATTCTGAGTCCGGTTTGGTTCGGTTTGAGTCCGGTTTGACTATTGACCGGTCTGACCGTTGACTCTGACTTGGTTGACCGTTGACCATTGACTGCTGACCGTTGATTTTCCGTTGACTTTTTCCAGCTGATCGGTTTTTCGTCGTTCGAAGGTCGTTTCCACTCGATTTTTCGCGCTGATTTCAGATTTAACATCCGTTTTAACATCCGGAGTCCAGAAGCCGCAGTTATTAGCCATTTTGCTAAGGTGAGGGTGGCTTTTCCACAGAAATCCGTACTTTCGTCTAGAACTTCTGAGATGGGATTTAGAACTATATATGATCTGTTTCTCTGATCGAGTCTAGGTAGTTTTGCTTGTAAATTGAACTTAGGAATATAGATGATTCAACCCATTGATTGTGCATTAAAATGTTAATTGTTTTCTTTTTACATGTTTATTTATTTAGTTAGTCGAGTAGGTTAGACGATAGGGATTGCGGGGGTACAGAGACGGACTTCTGTACTTGTGTCGCGTGTTGTGTGCGAGAGGGTGCTGGGCAGGTTAGTCGATCTGTTGTCCAGTGCCTTCAGAGATCGATAATCGTCTACGGGTGGTGCCATTGGACACTTATTTCATGTTGTCCTCTCCGGGGGGTGCCGACGGTCACAGAATCCGTCAATATGACCGTTGTTTGTTGGTTGGGTACTTTAGGTGCCGTGTTTGTTCATGTTTAGTTTCTTTTTACCGTATTTGGAGTGATATGACCGGAACTGTGCTTTCTGTGTTTTAGCATCACGTACCTCACTGAGTAGCTCCCATGTTACTCACCCCTCTTCTTCCTTTTCAGGTGAGACGGACGAGTAGTAGATGTGTATCGGATCTGGTGCTATTTTGGGATTTTCTCGTTTTCTTCGTATTTGGCTTTTAAACATTGGTTTTATGATTTATTCGATATATTTCAGTTACGGATTTATTTATGGATTTCCGGAAATCAAGGTGTATTTATTAAATTGGGGTATTTGAGATTTAAAATGTGTTTAGTGACGCGCCGTTCTCGAGTGAGGATGAGACGGGTGTTACAGTCTCTTGGCTCAGTGTTTTTTAAGACACTCGGTCACTCCTGCGTTTCCTCATTTGGATCCCGTTAGTGGCTAGTTAGATCAAATCTTGGACACCAGAGACCTGTTTCAGGAGTCCATACAGGGGTACATGTGGAGAAGCGTATTTGGGCGGCATTTTCTTGATTGTTTTTCAAAAAAAATATACTTATAAAGAAAAAATAGAAAATTGATTAGAAACTATACTTATAATATATAAAACAGATTAAGTAAAGTAAGAAAAAGCTGAAAATAAAAATAAAAAGTATAATATATAAAAAGATAAATGAGTAAATGAGTAAAGTAAATCAAAAATGGAAAATATAAAATCTATATAAAATATAATCTATAATATAGAAAAAAATATAATAAAGAAAAAGTGAAAATCGTGAAATCTTTCTAACATTGAAAATTATGAAATAAAAAATGAAAATAAAGAAAAAATGAAAATTATAAAGTCTTGCTATAACTCTTGCATATATATTCTATTAATTCAAAGACACTATATTCAACTAACTTTTTCTTGACGTGTTATTTAAAATATTTACCATTACAATTTGATAAAAAAAATTTAAATTTCATTAAGGATAATAGTGTGAAATAAATTTCTAACTAATTTATTCATAATATCTTTTAATATATTTTCTTTAATTGAAATATAAATTTATATATCATTTTAAATATTTTTCAAATCTTTTTAATATATTTTAACGTTTTAAATTAGTAATAATTTCGTAATTATTATTATAAATTAATTTTAATTAAATTTTAATACATAAAACAAAGTAAATCAAATAGATATTGGTATAAATATTGTCAATTAGCTCAATATACATAAATTTGTTGCTAATTAGGTAGATGAGAAAGAATTTTGTATAATCATTTGAGCGCTAACTATTAACAGGTGTTAACATCATTAGTTCAATTATAATTATCATACAACCTACATTGCGCGTACTCTAACAGAATAGGTGTTGTCAATGTCACTATATAATTTACTATATATATATATATGTATAGATCATACCTTCTTTCTCTCGTCCTTTTTTTTTTTTTTTTTCTTTTTCTTTGGTGTAAAAATTATTTTTTTTTCTCTAGCAATTGTTTAACTTTTCCAAATTTGGCAGGCTCGTAGAATCATCATTAGTAGGGTTTTTGTGTTTTATCTCTTTAATTTCACATATAGTTTGATTATAGTCCACTCAAATCCCACTTCTTTTTTCTGTTATACATGCTCTCTCCTAAATCTAGATTTTTTTGCTTTGGAGATTGATCCTGCTCAGATCTGCTCTTGTCGGAAAGAGAAAATACTATTCACAATTTCATACGACGAATTCATCAAAAATCAGAGAAAGAAAATGCACGAGTTCACCGATCAAACCGGGTGGAAAATTCAGAAGAACGATAAAGAAGAGGTGCACGATTTAAGTTTCACAATGATCAAACAGTGGAATGCCCAACCACCTAAATACCAACAAATTTTTGTCTCAGGGATGCAAATATTCAAACACTGCAACAAAACAAGGGCTTTTACAATGGATGATTTAAACAATCAGATTTTGTTGGACATTTCCAATGAATATCTCTATAACGGTGTGCCAGTAACACATTTTATAACTTAAATAGTCCCATTTAATAAATATATTTTTGGATATCATTAAATAAATCCATAACTGAAATATCTTGAAGAAATAATAAAATCAATGTCTAAAAATAAAATACGAAGATGACAATATAGAATCAGTATATAACGACACCGTCCGAAGACGATTTCTCACACATTTGCCTTATGGGCATGGATAAATTGTGTATGCTCTTTAATGAGCTCATTAAGGAAAAACTCGATCAAACAAAATATGTACAAAATATGTATTTGTACTATCTTAGGGATTATCTGTGAATGCTAACCTTGTCGCAGAAGATAATAATATATGTGAAGTCCTCTCCATTTAAATCCATGTAGAAAGAAAGCAGTGACTGTGAAACTTATGAGGTTCTGTGCTTCTTCAATGAATGATTGGGCGATGCTTAATATTGGAGGCATTAACATAAGAATAGTCTAGAGTGGGACTAGTTTCTGACCCGTCAAAATATCCTATCAAGATGAAAAGATGAAGAAATTTGGTAAAAAATAAAAAATAAATAGAGAAAGCTTTATATATGCCCATAATATGTCTTCTCCTACGAAAGAAATAATGTTGATGAAATCTAACACGACGGGTAACGAAGACAGAAAATAATTGCTTTCTCAAATAAAAAAGGAATACAAAATATAAACATGAGTATCTTTACAATATATAAGCGGATCTTGTGTAAAAGTCCAAGAGAACTAAAGATTTATTTCGGCTCAAGTACTCTAGGTTAAACCCAAAACAAGCAAAGGAATGGTCACAGAGAAAAACACCTCATCATAACACTATGGTAAAAGATGATAAGGGATACAAAATTTAAAAATCAAAGTTGTGGGAGAAAAAAGGAAAACAATAGATATCTCGTGCTAGAGTAATCATCTTGTTAAGTTTTTTTAAAAGGAAATTATTTACAAAATTAAATCAAAACAAGCATAAGCTGCTATGGTAGAACCCCTACTGGGGAAATTACTCCGAATATCAATTTTTTAGGATCCTTCCTTTTAGAAAGACCAATGGTACCTGAGAACATAGAATGATCTGAAAGTGGCACATATAAATCCTTCACAATCCACTCTGCATTTGTAGCAATATTTTGGAAAACGTTTTGGAGCAGCTCCTTGTACTCATCATCCTGATCCATAGCACGTCTCAAATCGGACTCCCATTGAGCAAGAATGACGTTAGGCCGAAGAGCAACAGCCTCATGAATCTTCCTCTCAACAAAGGATTGACGTCTCTGATTGTTGAACTTATATTTCTCTAACCTTTTGCCCAAAAAATCTTTCTCGCCGGGAAGTGAGTCGACATTAGATGTCGTCAAGGTCACTATAAAGTCAGTCGAGAAACATGTTCATAAAGGTCTTATTCGCTTTAAGGGAGACAATTTTAGATTAAAGCTTGGAGCTCTTCTACACTTACGTAGGACGAAGGAAAAAGTCTTGACTCCAGTAGTCAAAATCAATGTCGAATTCTTCATGGAAGGTCGCAACATTTGAAAAGAGCTGAAGGATCACAAAATCAAAATTAGGTACAAAGTTATGACCCTCTTCAGCACTTAAGTATAATAAAAGAAACATCCACATGCGCTTTGACTTTTTCATTTCACAAAACCTGTAAAAGTCACACTCATGAGTATCAAGGTGAAAATACGCATGTGGATGAAAGCAATTAAATTAATCTAACTAAAAATACACTTAGTTTTCTATGAATTATTCAATGTATTTTTATTTATATTGAAAAATTATTGGAGTTTAGCCAATTATAAGAATTTTTATTTTGTTAGTTCATCATAAAAATAGAAAAGCGTAGAAAATAATATTGAATTTATTTAATTATTTTATTATGCAAATTGATATCTAATTATATTTTATATTCTTTATTTACAAAACATATTTATTTAATTTTGAATAACAATTCATTGTAAATGTTGGTTGTATATGGAAACTACATGCAATATTATATCTATCATCAAATCATCATTAACTTAGATTCAAATTAGATAATTTCATAATTTTTTAAAATAATAGTACAATATTTATAATTTTTTGAATAATTTTTTTATATTATATTATATGAAAATTTATTAATTTTGTATCGTAAACACTTCAAATTGAAATAATATCTACTATATAATTCTAATTTAAATATTTTACAAAAAAAATCAAAACTAAAAAAAAATCAAAACTAAAAAAAAAATCAAAACTGAAAAAAAATCAAAATTTTAAAACTAAAAATCAAAATTTTAAAACTATAAAATCAAAATTTTAAAACTTTATGATTAAAATAAAATTTTATGATTAAAATATAATATTATAATTAATTATTATAAAATAGTTAAAAAAATATCTTATAATGCGCCTTGCGCATATTAATATCTAGTATCTGCTAAGACCGAGAACCGTACTAACGAAACAGATTTAGGAGAGTACTATCTAAGATGTAGATATGGAAGGTCTATTTCATGAACAATATTCAGTTTTCTTTTCCTAACTAGTCATTTCGCATGTAAATGGTATGATACCAATAAGTCCATTGGTTTAAAAGACCTTATGGTATATAACTATAAATTTTACATTTGTTAATGGACTTGCTAGTATACATGCAAATAAGATATTTTGTTCCTCGTCAGAATATAAGCATATTTTGAAACTAATATTTAAATACACTTACGGAAATCGAGGGAAAAGAAAAATTAAGGAAATCGAATGAAATTCCAAGACTTTGATGATACAAATTTATAAATAAAGATTTAGGATTTTACCATCTTTACCGGCACATATTTATTCCCAACCAAAATCACAACTCTAGTACATTTTTGGTTGTCTCCTTTAAAAATGTAACACCATTTGGTAAAAGCTGGTGACGGCTTTCATTAATGCCTCCTTTTCCTCTCCATTGCTTTGTACATGTGCACCTATATATACACACATAAATTCTTATGCCCTTCTTCATCCGATCTTCGAGCAGACACCTAAACAGAATTCACAGAAACATATACATATATTATTAAAATTTATCAGCATTGTGAGTATTACAATGACGAACTCGGTGGCTAATGTGGCACTACTAGGGGTTTGCATACTGCAAATGATGAGCTTACTTGTGCTCCAAGCCAACGCCAGGGCGTTCTTAGTGTTCGGAGATTCCCTCGTCGACAATGGTAACAATGACTTTCTAGTGACCACTGCTCGTGCCGATAATTACCCGTACGGTATCGACTTCCCAACTCACCTTCCCACTGGCCGTTTCTCCAATGGTCTTAACATTCCAGATCTCATCAGTAAGCTTTCTTAGTCTCGTAGGAAATTAAACACTTCAAATATGTTTTTTTGTTGTAATGTTAAACCTATATATATATTTTTTTTCTTTTTTGATTGAATGTTAAATTAAATTCAAAAAGAACACTTTTGTAGATGACACTGTTTTCAGACCTGATTTCGGAACAGAGTTTAGGCTTTCTAAAAACGAAACAGAACATTAGTATCGAAAAGAAATAAAAAAACACTGGGCCATTTTGTTTCTTGCTGAGGTAAGTTAAATATATTGCAACAAAGAAAAACTGTTTTATAATCAGATGCAACTTATGTAAGAAGCTTTTGAGCCTCTTAGTGTTCAGAGGAGAATAAAAATGAAAAATGGGTGAAAGAATTTAAAAAAATTGACAAAAGATTTTGAGATAGGTATCTAGCATCTTGTCTCACGTCCTTGTACTGAACCAGACCATTAGGAAGTCACTGTATAGGTGGTCTATATTACCAAAAATAGTAATGATAATTTTAAATTGGGAATGATCTTTATAGGTGAGCATATGGGTCAAGCGTCTCCATTGCCGTACCTGAGTCCTATGCTGAAGAAACACAAACTCTTAATCGGCGCCAACTTTGCTTCCGCTGGGATTGGAATCCTTAACGACACCGGTATCCAGTTTGTAAGTTTTACCAGAATAAAGAAATTATTTTTTCAAGAGTCCGTTAATATTTCATCAGGTTAGTGAAGGTAGTTCTAACTTTTTGATAACGAGTATTTTTTTTTTGTTGGTAATTTTAATGCAGCTGAACATAATTCGGATCACGAAGCAGTTAGAGTACTTCGAGCAGTACAAAGTCCGAGTGAGTGGATTGATCGGAGAAGAAGAGATGGAGCGACTCGTTAACGGAGCTCTGGTTCTAATAACACTCGGAGGCAACGATTTCGTCAACAACTACTACTTGGTCCCTTTCTCTGCAAGATCTCGTCAATTCTCTCTCCCCGACTACGTAGTCTATATCATTTCTGAATACCGCAAAGTCTTACGGGTTTGTTTCTTTATATAGAGGGCCAGATCATCCATCATTGCTTCTTGATAAAACATCAAACATTTTTTTTAAAATGATATAAATTTACAAGAATGAAGGTGTTTTGGATTAGTAATTTATCAAAAGTAATCTCATATTTTTTTTTCTTTTTTTTTTTGTCATTTGAAAACAGAAAATATCATAGAAAATAAAAATAAAAAACTAGTCTTGGAAACATTGATGGCTAAAGCATATTTCACCAAGTGATACTTTGAAAAACGGATTTTGAAACTGCATGGTCTCTTACATACAAATTCAAATTGTTTTATAGAAAATGTACGATTTGGGAGCCCGACGTGTCCTGGTAACTGGAACAGGGCCCATGGGTTGCGTCCCGGCCGAACTAGCTCAACGTAGCCGCAACGGCGAGTGTTCTGTAGAACTACAACGAGCCGCGTCACTATTCAACCCACAGCTTGTTCAAATGATCAACGAGCTCAACAATGAAGTTGGATCTTCGGCCTTCATTGCCGCTAATACTCAGCAAATGCACATGGACTTTATTAGCGACCCACAAGCATATGGTATTTGTCGTTTTTGTTTTTCGAATTTAGTTTGTCCTTCTTAATTATAATTAAACACTTTTTAGAAACAGGTTAATGTTTGAGAATTAAAATTTGGTTTAAGGGTGAAACATCGATTTGTTGGTTTGGTTTTATCGGTCTATGGTTTTTAGAAACCTATAACAAACAAGAACATATACTCTTTTTTCTATAAAAACAGTGTTCGAAAAGTTTCCATTGAGTTCGATTTGAATTGGGTTTTGAATTAAAAGAATTATAAGAATAGAAATAAAGTTTTAGTTAATATCATAAAGTTGTTAAAATAAATGACAAATTTTAGTAGAGCTAAATATCTCTCAAAATACCGTTTGTGATTTTTTTTCTTTTTCATTATGTTTCATGTCACAATCTCTGAATTCAAAGGCTTTTTGCTTAGCCTGTAATGGTAAGATTAGTTTTTGTGTGGTTGTCGAATCCACTCTATTTATTTTATATATATTGGTTAAAGGTATTTTTAATGCTTCACCTCTTTTTTTGTCAACCATATTTTGTAATGTTTCACTAAGCTCGGTTCTGGATTGTGTTTTTTTTTTATGTCCGCTCCTAGAATTGACTATTAGTGGTCAAACAACCTAACTGCAGGATTCGTATCTTCGAAAGTGGCTTGTTGTGGACAAGGGCCATACAATGGTATAGGACTATGCACACCGTTATCAAATCTTTGCCCAAATCGAGATCTCTTTGCTTTTTGGGATCCTTTTCATCCATCAGAGAAAGCAAGTCGAATCATTGCTCAACAAATCCTCAACGGCTCTCCTCAATACATGCATCCCATGAACCTCAGCACCATCCTCACCCTTGATTCCACGACTTAATCTTATGTTCATCTCTCCCAAATCCACTCTATGTTCTCTTTTTATTGTTTTGATATTCTCTTTAATTATGTACTTGCTTTAATAAGTTTCCATGAGTTATGTTGTGAGTTTTGTCTTATTATCAATAATTTAGTTACCAATTGTTATTTGAGAAGCAATATTTGGTTTTTTTCTCCAAAAATCTTTCCAATGTTCCTCTTCGTCTATTCAATTGTTTTTACTTAACTTAGAATTAAATTGTAATATTTATTTTCTATATTTTTTAAAATATAAAATTGACTAATAAAAAAAATGGAATGCTCATATAGGTGTGTGTAGTAGAAAATATAAGAACCATAAAACAGCAAAGCATCAAAGACTATAAAAACAGATGATGTGATCATAGATGGTACCAAAATTGAAAGCTGAGCTTAATGCAGTGGAAGAGCATAGACCAGAGATGATTGAGCATGAAGCTAAGGACGTTTTGAAAGTACCAGCTGGAGCTATGACCAGAACACGGACCAAACAGCTTTCTCAAACACTAAGTTCCTTACTTAGCTCAACCACTGATCAGTTCAACCTTATGGAAGGAGCAGTGCAACACATCATGATGGTAATGTTCAAGGAGGATTTATGAACCCTTTCTTAAATCGGCTTTTTAGGAACCCCTTCCTAAATACCGAATTCAATTAAGACAAGGAGGAAAAGTCAAGGCTGCGTGGATTGTCAGCTGAAGAGTCAGTCAAAAGGAGTTCTTCAGCCAAGTCTTCGTCTAATTATTGTCTTAGTTTATGTGTTGCCTTGTTTTCTGTTTTGAGAAACACAAACACTTTCTCTATATGTATTTCTCGAACCATTGATTCAACAAAGAGTGAAGTTTGATCATTGCGATTGTTAGAGAGTGAATCTCGGTTGTTCTTTGTGGACAAAACCCCTGTTGCTTGGCGAGTCATATCCAAACAACAAACCTTTTTATGCTGCATAAGTGAGTCATATCTTACAGTAGTGAAGGTTAGAATATGAAAGGTCTTCTCCAACCTTTGTAAGACCAAACAATCCATTCATTTGTTCTTTCAAGCCAGTAGCTTACTTGAGATCAAAGTCTATCCAACCCAAACCATCTTTGGAGTGCTATCCATGGGAAGTTCGCATCAATTGGTATCAGAGTCACTTTTTGGTATCTATTTATTTTCCTCTTTCTCACCTCTTCACCTTCTTCAATCAAAAACGTATTCTCTGTCTATATGTCCTCTGGTTGAGCCGCCTTTAGATATTTAGAAAACAAAGTGATTAAGAAACCAGGAGAAATCGGTTTCAAGGGTTGGTTAATCAGCCATAACCAAAAAATCTTGCAATCTACCTATCTTCCTTCTTTATCTTCTTTTGTTGTTTGGGGAGACTCGTTGAGTCTGATCAATTTGTTCTATTGGAACTCTTGAGATCTCACGGAGGAAACATTCCTTCCGAAAGAAACAAAAACGAGAGAGAAACAATTGTGAAGAAGAGGGCTTTATTAATTTGTTTGCTTAAGTGCTTGCAGGGAAAGCCACGAGGGAGAATCAGCAGTTGAAGAGTTTCTGTTTCTTTAACTTGTTTGTTCTTGATCTTAGGAAAAGATTTCCGTTCCAAGAAATGATGAACATGAGAATAATCAGAACACTGGCCTTTCTAAGATTCAGATGAGGGCCTTGGTGGGAGAAATGAAAAGGTTGATGAGGTTAGTGTTTGAGGAGATCAACACTAGGATTGATCGAGTCCAAGAAGACACCCAAACCAGACCACCACCAGAGGGAGCAACTGGTAGGTCACGTGCCACACAAAGGCGTTCTACAGTAACTGGTAGGTCATATGCCACATAAACGTGTTCTAGTGTAAGCCAAAGAAGGACCAGAGAAGACAAGATGATAACCTAGGTGGCCTTAAGTTATAAAGCTCATCCTTCTATGGTAAAAATGATCCAAATGCCTATATGGAGTGGGAAAAGAAGATAGAACTGGTCTTTGATTGCCAGAACTATTCAGAACTTAAAAGGGTAAGGTTGGCCACAACTGAATTATATGGATATGCGATTAAAAGGTGGAATCAACTTGGGACCAATAGGAGGAGAACAGGTGAAAGAGCCATTGCTACATGGGAAGAGCTGACCACTCTCATGAGGAAACGATTTGTGCCCAGCTACTACCATAGAGATCTACATTAGAAACTTAGGAGATTAGTTCAGGGAACTAAAAGCGTGGAGGATTACTTTTAAGAGATGTAGAAACTAATGATTAAGGCTGATGCTGATGAAGATCCAGAGGCCACAATGGTGAGGTTTCTAGGAGAACTCAACTGTGACATTCAAGATAAGTTGGAGATGCAAGTGTACGAGTGCCTAGAAGAGATTCTACAAAAGGCGATCTTGGTTGAGCAGAAATTTAAGAGGAGGAGTTTGCCTAAGTCCACTTACACTGGTTGCTAAGCCTAGATACCAAGAATAGGGTAAAACTCTAACCAATCCTATTTCCGATTTTTAAACTAATCCATATGCTAGTAGTGTCAAAGGAAATGAGGAAGTTCCTGCTACACGAGCCTGAGATGCAAGGTGTTTCAAATGCCAGGGGCTTGGGCACTATGATAAGGAATGCATCAACAAGAAGGTTATGATTGTTTTGGACAATGGAGAAGTATAATCTGAGGAGGAAATGTCGCATACAGATTCAGAGGAAGAGCAAGTAGATTATCCTTCATAAGGGAACTTCTGATTACTAGAAGAAACTTGAGTGTGTAACCTAAACCCATGGAGCATGAGCAGAGGGAGAATCTCTTTCACAACAGATGCTATGTCAGGGAAAAAGTATGTAGCCTGATCGTTGATGGAGGCAGTTGCACCAACGTGCCTAGCGAGAAATTGCTCAAGAAACTCGGCTTTAGTATGAGGAAACATCCTCAGCCTTATTCGCTTCAATGGCTTAACGAAACGGGAGAGATGAAGGTGAGCAATCAAGTTATAGTTCCCATCACCATTGGAAGATATAAGGATGAGATCCTTTGCGATGTTCTTTGTATGGAGGCCGGTCACATTCTTTTGGGAAGACCTTGGCAGTTTGACAGAAAGGTTGCGCATGATGGACTCGCAAATCGCCACACCTTTGAGCACCAAGGAAAGAAGATTATGTTGGCTCCACTGTCGCCTCAAGAGGTACACCAGGATCAAGTGCTTTTGAAGGAAAGAAGAGAACAAGCCAAACGAGATCAAGAATCTAAATCATCCAAGGAAAACGACTCCAAACAAGTAAGGCATTCCAATTTCTTTGCTAAAACTGGCGAGATCAAGAGAGCTCTACTTTCTAATCAATCAATACTTTTGCTAGTTTTTAAAGAAACAATAATGTCTTCTTCTAACAATGTAATGGAGTTTCCAAGTGAGTTTGAACCTCTTTTGAAAGGTTTTAAGGATGTTTTTTCAGACGAGAACCAGGATGGCCTACCTCCAATCAGAGACATCGAGCACCAAATTGATTTCGTACCAGGCGCCTCTCTTCCAAACAGACCAGCATATATGACCAATCTTGTGGAGACAAAAGAGCTGCCAAAACCAATCAACGAGCTCATGGAGAAAGGATACATCAGAGAAAGCATGAGTGCATGCGCTGTTCCAGTTCTCCTTGTGCCCAGGAAAGATAGCAGCTTGTGTATGTGTGAGGATTGTAGAGCAATCAACAACATAATAGTTAAGTGTTAGGCACACTTTTTGATGAGAAATAGTAACAACTCCGCAACTGGATTAAGTACCTTCTTCAGTTTTGCCAAATCAAACATTGTGGGGTCTGGTTGTAGAACAATAATCTCATGGTCGGATAAGTCGATGCAAAGTCCAACCCAGTGGTCATCAATAATGAATGGGCAGTAGAGAAATTCGACATATTTGAAACATTTGCGGTCTTTGGAGACAACTTATTTGGATACCTCCTTAGGAATATTGTATCCCCTCTTATTTATGAATGGTTGTAAGTTTGATACACCATTTGCAAAACCAGAGATGATGAACTCAATAGGCCTCTGCTTCGAAATTTTCATTTGCTCGATGAAGTAATGTCAGACAAATAGTAGAAGATTACCCATTTTGTGAGATGAATTATGAAAAAAAAATTATTGGTAAATTCTCCAAATTTTTATTGGCATTCAGAATTGTGTACATTGAAAAGGTTTTTGATGGCCAACCTCAGGTTACATAGACCTAGTTTGCTCTCATAATTGTCGGAAGGCGTCTGTTGTGAAAGTCATATTGCCTACTTTGATAGCTCTGCAAGAATATAAAAGTAATAGGTAAAGTGTTAGCCAAGTATAATGTGCGATAGACAGCTATAATAACTAATAGACACCTATAATGTGCAATAGGGATTTATAATGTGGAACTAACCGATGGTTCGAAGCTGCCATAACAAGATTCCCAAAACCTGCCTTATTTACAATGGGAACAGGGTTATGTCGAGGATTTATCGGTAAGGCTGTCTTTGGTTGTGTCGCAGGTGGCATAGATGGGTCATTTTGGACTGATGGAATGTTTCGTTTCGATCTTTTATTTTTAGCTAGGTTTTTTATCAGCAAACCTTTTGTATCTTTGGATTTCCTCTCTTTTGGAACAGAAATTTCTTGCTTTGTAAGTCCCAACGAGATGGTGGGCAGTTCGGGCACTACAGGGATATCATCTTTCTCATATACTTTAGGATAACATCTCTCTCGGACATTGCGGGGATAGCATACCTCGCAGACACTGCCGCAATATCATCTTTCTCGAGTACTACCGAGATATCATCTTTTTCATTGTCCTGAACGAAAAAGGTATAGTGAATAGGTAACTATGACAAAGTAGTAGTTCACTATATAACAAAATAGTTAACTATTATAGGTAAATAGTTAACTATAAACAAATATTAAGTAACTATAACAAAGCAATAGTTGACTATCCCATTCGTCACTTCCTCAGAGTTATTAGGTGCAATTTTGGCTGCTCTTTCTGCTGGCACACCAAGAACTTCGTGTGGCACACACCAATTGCACATTTCATAGGCGTATCATTGGGGTGGAGGGGGGATCATGAAATTCTTAGAAAGTCGTTCATTTGCCACACCCATTACACCCTGAATTGGAGAATCGAGAACAATATTTTTTCAAGGGGAACCTTATTTTCATTGTTCTGAACCAAAAAAGATATAGTGAAATTTGAAATACTAATAGTTCGCTAAAAGCAATGAATAGGTAACTATCACAGGTAACTATTACAAAGTTATAGTGTAGTATATAATAAAATAGTTAACTATTATAGAGAAATATCTAACTATAAACAAATAATAAGGACCTATAACAACCCAAAAGTTGACTCTCCGGATAATATAGTTATACTTATCTTTGTCCCTTCTTTAGAGTTGTTAGCTGAATGTCCATCTTCGAGTGCACTATCTTCAAGCTCGCTATCTTCAGATTCGGTGTCACTGGACTCCTTGGTGGTTTCTTTTGGGTTAACATCTCCAGGATCACTATCTTCAGAATGGCTAATATCTTTAGAGTCGCAAGCACTATCTTCAAATTTATCAATTGGTTTCTGTTTCGAGAGAGCATTTAGCATCTTAGAAATGGACCTTATGTTTTTGTTAAAATTTTGTCTAACCACATGATCTTGTTGTTTCAATAAGCCAGTCTATTTGGCATCAAACTGTTTTAAGCTTCCAAGCACTTGTTTATCGTAAAAACCTCCACAATGATGTATCATTGTAAAAAGGTTCACAATTAAAATTATTAGAATTGATAATAAGGAAGAGAATATAACTTACTGACTTGTTGATAAGATCTTGAACATCACCAGGAGAAACCATGATGTCCACACAGAATCACTCTAATGCTTTGATCAGATGATGATCAGGAGATTCCTAAGGCAGCTGCTTGCGGAAGTGGATACATGGTAGAAATGGTGATGAATCTTGTGGTTGACTCTCTCAATCTTTGGGTTTGATTAACTCTCTCAATCTATGGTAGAACTATATTTCTTGAATCATATTTACAAACTGATCCTTTGTTTTTTTAAAGACAAATTAGTCACTCACTTGAGCTATGGAAAGGGAATGTAATCAAAGATACTCTTTGAAGAAAAACAATAAACTTGTATATTACTTGTTGAGTGAAAGGTGAGTTACAATTAGAAAACTTATAATATAAAATAGGTTCTACCTTGGGAAATAACAAACAGATGACTTGAAAGGAAGCTAAATAACTCGAAAATAAATGTGCAAGATCAAAGGAGGGAGGCTCCTAAAGTTAATATAGCTGTTAGGCTTAAATGAGCTTCGATCAAGGTAGGCTACAGATTCTTTGTATCTGGAAAGCTTAGGGGGAAATAAGTTGTGCCTTAAGACCTTATGGAATGTGTGAAAATCCTTCAAGTCGTCTGCAAATAGAAGAGGAAAGAGCTGTTGGAGTTTGAACGCAAATGGCTCCAAATTGTGAGCAAAAGAGGATCTGCCTGATCCTCTGGATGCTGGTGAAGCTAGGAACGCCAATGGAGAGACTCTTACTCTTGTAGGAAGTCTCTAAGTTGTAAATAAGTAAGAAAAGAAGAAGTTGCTGTAGTGCAAACTCCCTAAATACTCTTAGGTCCGAATATGGAAAGTGTTGGTGTAGGAATGGCCAAGCTTGAGCCCAGCTGATCCAATGTGTGTGGGAGCATTCTAAATTTTTTTGGAAATCTTCTAGAAGCATTGATATGAGACAATTTTACCTCATTCAAACCTTTCTTTTGCAGCCTTTATCGAGTCTTTTTAGTCTTTATTGAGTCGTTTCAGGACACTAATGAGCTATAAATGAAGATATGAGGGATTGGAGCCTCTGGAGCAAAAAGGAGTCGGAATGAAGGAAAAGAACCCGAGTTTGAAGATTATCACACGATGGAGCGCCTGCTCTCTTACAGAGCACATGCTCCACTTTGGAGCACATGCTCCATCCATCCGGAGCAGATATGGAAACTTCACTTACCTAGTTTTAGGACGCGAGGAAGGAAGAAAAGGGAGAGCCGTCGCTATCGATAAGATATCTGATCTTTCATCTTCGATCCCTAGCTTCTTACAGATACTTTTTGATAAGAGTTTTGAGAGTTTTTCTACTTGTAAGATTTGGAGAAAAATCTCTGCCACACTTGAGAAGAATTCTGAACCTTTGTCATTTCTATTTTATATTTCATGGATTCTCTTTCACTTGTTGCTGTGTTCTCTGATTTCATGTCTAAGTAAATCCCCTAGTTAGATCAAGGATTTCAATGGTATTCATGAGTTGATGGGTTGAACACAAATAGGGATTTGAATAGATTGTCTTCACCATTTATTAGCCTTAATGCCTGGATTGAACTGATTACTTAATTCATGATTTTAGGTTAATCTATTCATCAAAAGTGTAATAGGTTGCTAGAAGAGACTTTGGTGAGCAATTTGTCCTTAGCTAACGACAGTTGATGTTAAGGCAATTTGTGAGCATATCGAACCTGTGCAATAATGCTTGTCTGCGATTTTAGGACCAAACGACAGTTTATGATTCTAGGTTGTTAGATAAAGTTGTTGATGCCACGACAGTAGATTGATATTATTTCTATGTTTGAGCTCTAGACCTGCGCCTAGATGTCCCCTGAATAGTTGTTCGACCCTTCGCTCTGAATTTCCTGCGAAAATTCCTTGGTCTAACGCTTGTTTTATTATTGTTTAAATCATTGTTTAATTCTGTTACTTGTTTGGCAAACAATAAAACCAATTCGCTTGCTTAGCTTCCTTTCAATACATTACAGATACAAAGTGTAACACTGGTCCTCTGGAAATCGAACTTTTCTATATTACAATTATAAGTTGTGCACTTGCAGTAGAATAAAGGACTGATTCCGAACATATCAAGCATCTCATAGTCTCCTAGGCGCCATAGATACGTTTAAAGTCTCATAAACTTGTGAGGTTCCAAATAAGGAAAGTCGATATTCCTTTGGCTTATAAATCAAATATCTTTCAAACCAAAAGCTATTTTGGTATGATTCCAATTCTCCCGGACTCCCTGATGAATCCAGATTCCAGAAAAAGTCGGTTCATAGCTTAATTTCTCTTAGTTTGGTCGCAATCTTCCAATTAGTGTGCACTGGTCCAAATCAGGTAAGCTTGAAGTCACTTGACTTAAGAACTTAATATTTCTTTCATGTGGAAAGCTTTGTGGATGATTCTTCCTCGTGGGGTGCTCTCGAATAGCTTATTATATATCCCAAGTGGTTTTGGATCTTGAATGGCTGGTATTGGTCTTCATTTGAGGTGAACTCAGCTCACATGTCTCCTTAGCTCTCCCCAGCTTCATGCTCTCTTCTCCAAGTCTCATGATTCCTTGCTCCTCTGACCTTATTCTATGATGATCATTAAACCATTTATGTCATTTTGACTGTCTCTAGTGACCATTACTGAAGAATTTTTGAGTGCACAAATAAGCTGGACCACCACATTTGGATCTCTCTCTTTACAGAACATCCCATCCAGATTCTTATAAGGTTTCATCGGAAAGACAAAAACTCTATTTTAACTGGACATAATTTGAACTGAAAATGTTATTTTTATGGGCATTAGATTAGGGGAACAAAATGATATTCAAGACTTCGTATACTTTTACCATTCTTGCTGATCCTGAATAGTTAGCTCATCTTTTGCTAGTACCCATCTTGAGCTTAATCTCCCTTTAGACCACTTGCACTCTTGTTTTTCATTTTCATATATGCAGATATGTGCAAAAGGCTCGGAAAGAAAATGATTGACAAAACCTCTAACTCACTCTTGCTGAAGATGTCGTTAGAAGTTGAGAAAAAGTTTCAGGAGCAACTCCTCCAAATAAGAGCACTCGCTCTAAGCAGCAGCGACTGATTCGGAGCACCTACTCTGATAGGGTGCTCCGATCAATACTGAAGAAGAAAGTCAACAATTCAAAAAATTTCATGGTTAAGGGACACACATCAATGTAAATACTCTCCTTATCATTATATATGTATATATATTATTTCATCAATGATAAGGAGTGGGGAGTTAGTAACTCAAAGAAGTGTCCCTCAACACACGTTAAACTACAAGGAAAAAAGAACCCATATTTGAGGAGTTAGAGTTTTTAAGAGAAGAAGACTAATTAGAGTTTGTGAAACCTCAATGACTCCATTCTCTCTTACCATTTTGTGTAATATGCTGCATCCTCTACAAAACTCTGGTAATCCCTAAACACTATGAACTCCACTGCTAAATTTGCCTCTTTATTCTATAGCATTATCTCTCCCAGGTAGTGCCCTTAATGAGAAACTCACACCACCCTTAATTAAAATTAAAGAGTTTATTGTCCCAGGTAGTGGATTCGTGAATACAATTATGGAATAGGGTTTGAGAAATTGTTGGATGGGTATTGGTAAGGATGTGCTACTCTTGTTCTAAGAATCTGGTCTTCAAATTGTGGTTTAATTACGGTTGCTGAGATTTTGAGAGTTCCCACGCTTTCAAACCTCTCTTCCACGGCTTATGCTTGAGTTTCTTTGAGGACAAACAAAGGTCTAAGTCTGGTTGTAGTTAATATGAGGCAATTTTGACGCATTCTAACCATTGATTTTGAGTCTATATTGTGCCTTTTTGTCATATCAGGTCAGTAGGAGGCTATTAACGAAGATTTAAGGAATTAGAGCTTCTGGAGCCGAAGTAAGTCAAACTGGAGCAAAAGAGAGTCAAAATGAAGGAAAAGAGCCTAAAGTTCGAGCATAGCACCCGACAGAGCACCCGCTCTACTTTTATGCACCGTTATACCTTAATATACAGCTCCAACCACCGGAGGCAAATAAGAAACCTGACTTACCTCGTTTTGGGACGCGACTTAGGAGGAAAAAGGTGTGAGCCTTCCTCTGAAACATTATCACAGAACATTTTATGAGTATTTTTTTTAAGATCTAAACACATTTCCACAGAGTTTTTTTAGAGTTTCTACTTGTAAGATTTGAGAGAAGAATCTCTGCTGCACTTGAGAAGAAATCTGAACCCTTTTTATCTCTGATTTCTATTTCATGGATTCCTTTACATCTATTGTTTGTTTCATTTCTCCATGTTTGAGTAGATTCTAGTTAGATTAAGGATTTTAATGGTAATACTGAGTTGATGGATTGAACACAAATAAGGCTTTGAATCGATTGACTTCACCCTTGTTTAATCTTATTGCTTAGATTGAACTGATCACTTAATCTCTGATTTTAAGTTAATGTATTCATCAAAAGTGTAATAGGTTGCTAGAAGGAACTTTGGTGAGCAATTTGTCTTTAGCCAACGATAATTGATGTAAAACCAGATTGTGAAGAAATCAAACCTGATAGATATTACTTGTCTACGATTTTAGATTCAAACGACAATTTAGAATTCTATTTTTTTAGACAAAGTTGTTGATGTCATGACAATGGATCAATTTTTTTTTTTTTTGAGTTCGAGACTTGTGCTTAATTATGCCATTAGTAGTTGTTCGGTTCTAAGCTCTTAATTTCCTGCCAAATTCCTTGGTCTACCGTCTCGCTTTATTGTTTTTAATTCATTGTTTAATCATGATGTGTGTTACCAAAGCAAACAAATCAAATTGCTGTCTTATCTTCATTTCAATTATTTGCAGAAATATAGTGTAACATTGGTCCTCTGAAAATCAAAATTTTCTGTATTACAATTATAAGTTGTGCACTTGCAATAGAAATAAAGTAGTAAATCCAGTGTATCACGTACACTAAGATTTTCCATATTCTGACCCAACTGTATTCAAGGAGGTCGCACTACAGTAACCCCTTCCTTTCTTGTTTATTCATGACTTAGAGACTTCCCACAAGAGTACGAGTTTCTCCATAGGTGTCCCTAGCTGCACTAGCATTCAGAGGATCAGGCGGATCCTCTCTTGCTCACAATTACCATATTTGGAGCCATTTGCATTCAAACTCCAACAGCTCTTTCATCTTCTATTTGCACATAATTGCATGCATTTGAAAAATGTTTTTTAAAAAATCCAAAAATAATCAGATGTTTACTTATTTTATTTCTAAATAATATCTTTAATATCTATAGAATAACATATTAAAATATATGTTTCTGGGTATAACAAATAAAGATAAAAAGTACAATCGTGATAGAAAATTCCACAAAATCAAAATATAGATTAGCATAAATATCAAAAAGGCAAAAGGTTATAAATTTACTTATTAAAATAACAATCATATACTCAAAATCTATAGCCTATAATCTTATAAAAATAATTTTTTAAGATTCAACTTATAATTTTTTATATTAAATATGACCTATTAAGATCACATGTATAAGAAAAAGTTTTATTTAACGACATAGTTGTGTAAATTTGATTTATATAGAATTTATAAAACTAGAATTTTATAGAGACAGACTTTATAATATTTTTAGAATTATTGATTAGATATCTCAAAATATTAACATGTATTTATCTCAATCCTATTGTAATCTCAAATATAAATAATAATAATGTTACTAATTATTATATTTTTGAATTTATGATTCTCTATGATTTTGTTATTACAAAAGAGAATTTAAATTAAAATCATGATATAAATGTCTTATTACATATAAGAAAGTGTAGTTTGCGAGGAACAAAGGGGATAATTCAATTTGAGATTTTTTATTATCTAGGATTCAAAATCGAATTGGGGAAGAAATATAATGAGATTTTCATCTAATTAAAAATGACATCGCTTTGATCAATTACGATTTATTAACGGTGTTTAACAGGGCTAAGTCCATTTGTTAAGCAACTTAACGACAAGGCTAATATGGCTTGGTCAACATAAGTTGGGGATTTAAGTTATAAATCAATAATACTTCGGTGTTTAAAACGTTTATGAAATAGTTCAATATTTGATTAGTGATTTCAGAACACTTGAGGAGTTGTTTTGGCAGTTTTCCTAAATTTAAATTCTAAGTAGGGTGTTGGGGTCATAACCCCCCCCCCCCGCCCCGAAGATTGACGGATCGAGAAGTCTAATTACTTATACGAAATGCTTATCCGAGGATGGAACCAGCTAGGCAACTTCCTCGAGAGAGGATTGGGCTAGCTGAAAACTCATACGAGGACATGGAAACTCATACGAAGATATTTAAACTCATACAAAGACATGAAAACTCATACGAAGACATTTTAAACTCATACGAAGACATGAAAACTCATACGAAAGCCTCCCCGGCCGCCAGTTCTTGGACCAGGCCGCAAGTTTCTAGACCAGGCCACCAAGTATTGGACCAGGCAGCCGGTTTGCTATCCCAGGCCGCCCGATGTTCATCTTCTTGGCTAACCGCCATCTTTTCCTCTTGGACACCCCGCCACCATTTTATCCCTCGGACCTGGCCGCCAGCTCGGACCAGGCCGCCAGTTTGGACCAGGCCGCCGGTTTGGACCAGGCTGCCAGATCGAACCAGGCGGCCAGTCTGGACCAGGCTGCCAGTTTGGATCAGGCCGCTGGTTTGGACTAGGCCGCCAGCTCGGACCAGGCCGACAGTCCGGACCAGGCCGCCAGGCCACCAGTTTGGACCAGGCCGCCGGTTTGAACCAGGCCGCCAGCTCGGATCAGGCACCCCGCCAGGTCTTTCTTCTCAGACCAGCCCGCCAGGTTTTTCTCCTCAGACCAGCCCGCCAGGTCTTCTTCCTCAGACCAGCCCGCCGGGTCTTTCTCCTCAGACCAGCCCACCACCTTTCATCCTTAGACCAGCCCGCCAAGTCTCCCTTCCTCGGACCAGCCCGCCAGGTTTTTCTTTAGACCAGCCTGCCAAATCCTCCTCCTTGGACCAGCCTATCAAGAAACGGGCGAGCTAAAAGTTCATACGAGAAAAACTGGCGGGCTGAAAGTTCATACGAGATAAACGGGCGGGCTGAAAGTTTGACTCGGAATCGCCCGGGTCGGAACATTGTTCATCCGGGATTATCCACAAAAACCACTATTCATGAACCGGATGTAATCGGAAACACGAAGATTCTGTTTGGCATAAGACGGATTCGGGTTACTGTTCATAAAAATACTGTTCACAGGATACTGTTCACGTATCGATCCGAAAACTGGGAAAAGAGTCCAAGCAAGGCGGAAAACGGAAATCAAGGTGAGCCGAACCAAACCGGATGCGGGCTGGAACAAGACAAGACTTAGTGGCGACCTGCTAAGGATATGGGCCACAGATCAGGCCCAAACTCCATATAAGTTGGCGGATGGAAAATTAAAAGGCGTCTCACATCGCTAATAAACTCCCTGAGCACCCTAAGTCGCCCACTATATATATGATAGCTTGTATCAAGTTTAAGATCATCCAGTTTCGAGTAATAGACTTTTTGTAGTGTAAAACATTAAGCTTTTACGAATTTTCTTGTACTCTGGCAAAAAGATCACTAAATAAAAACAAACTTTCGATCTTGGTGTTTGAGTTCTTTTAAAATAGGATTTTCGAACCCCCATTTGTTATAAGTTTTGATTGTGCGAGTTTCAACTCTCACATAGGGTATTTTTCAAATTATCCCTAATTTTTTTTTGATTTTTCTTTGCTTGATTTCTATTATTTTATTTTGTTATTCTTAGTTTGTTTCTTATTAACCAGAAAATCCATAAAAATTATTATTGTTTTCATTATTAATTTCATATTTTTCTTTGTTTATTATTTTTAGGGAAAAACTAGATTAGCTTTAAAATGGATCTTAATTACAAGAATAACTCTATTTAAATTATTGGCTAAAATAAATGACTATAATACCCTTCTAATCTTCGACAGGAAAAAAATAATAATAATCATGCCATTACTTTTTTTTTTAACTCAGCAAAAAAATCAATATTCACCAGATTGCTACCGAAATTTTGAAAACAAAAAAAAATTTTCTTAGATGACAGATTTTTATCTCACAGACTTTTCTACTATGACAGATTTTGCCTTAAAGTATGTGGCATAAGGTAGCAAATTTATTGGGCATGACAGATATTTACGGCAGATTTATTTGAGTGAACAGATTTGTGTGAAAAATCTATAGAATGAAGTAGTAGATTGTATTAGAGTAACATATTTTTTCGAAAATTTCTGGGGCGAGGAATATTTTTTTTTCTATGGCAGTCTTATAAAAAATCTACGGTACCGTTATAACAGATTTTAATATTGTGATAGATTAATCACACATAGTTAATTTTCAGACAGATTTTTGTTCTCGATTGATAGCAGATTTAGTTTAACAACATGATTTTAGTTTTCTTACAAATTTATAAATCTTTTAATAGCAGGTTTTAATTTACTAGATTGACATTTTCTCATTTTTTCCTCTGACAACAGATTTCTCTAACAGGTTTTTTTCGCTTTGATAATAGCTTTATCCTATTAACGTTATGACAGTTTTTTAAGTATTTGAACTTTTAAACTTTTTGAAAAAGCAGATTTCGCTGTAAAAAAAAGGAAAAAATCAAGCATATTAATTAGGTCAGCCGCCGCCGAGATTATTTTTTGAATTTTTATGGCAGATTATTTTATATGGTAGCAGACTTATGTTTTTATGTGGTGGCAGTTTTATTGTTTTTGATTTTTGATTTTTTTTTTTAAATGGATTTGCCCAAAAAAAACAGTAGCAAGTCTTCTAACTTGGGACTGCCAACTTTTCCTTATTCTTCATTGCCCTAAAACTCGACAAATATGTGCAGCACTTGCGATATGGTTTTCTAGATATGTACCACCAAAATATATTGAATTTCTCACTAATTTTCTCATCTTAACTGCTTTTTCAGTGGATCCAATTATTCTGGTATATCGGAAGTGGATTATCGAGAAGAAAAGAGGGATATTCCATGTTGATCAGAAAAGAGGAAGCAGAATTATGGCTGAAAACGATGATTCTGGTTATTAAGATTTCATCGGTATGTTCATTGATGATTTCAAGGTGTAATGGAGATTGTATGATGTTGAATTGTCTTACATGTTTCCTAAGAAGGACTTGGCTAAATTACCTCAGAAAACTCTGGTTAAGGTTGACAGTAGTAGACAGTTCCAAGGTTGTTATGGTTACTTTAATTAGAACACGTTCCACTTTGTGTTGAACTGAAGGAGAAAACGTTTGGCGACAAAAGGGCGTCCTCATCAAAACTCGTGAAACCAAAAGCTGACATAACCGGAATCAGGATTGATGTGTATACAATACAATCGGATAATCACGAACCCGACGACATTGACGATAGATTCGACTTTTGTGATTACTCTGACGGAGCATCTTCGGATGATGAAGATTTTAGCGTATACAGAATACCTCTGCAAGAGAAGCAGGGGAAAAGAAAATTACCTATTAGGAAGAGGAAAACTACATGGTATCTTCAACGCCGAAAGAATCAAAAGGAGTTGTACCACACGGCACCTTCTATTGTCTTCACTTACTCTAGGTTGGACAACAATAGGAGTCTAAAGAGGCATTTGAAACTAGATTGACGTGCCTTCTAGCTCTTCTAATCATGTTGGTTGGAAGGATGCACATGGAGACTTCGAGCTCCATCAGTTGGTGACTCTCCTCAGTTTTATGTTCATGTGTATGTTGTGTAACATACTTCTTCCGTTACTGAGCGTTCGACCTGTTCCCGACAAGTAAATCTAAAGATACTTGGACTTTTGTATAAGGATAATGTTGGTGGTCTAGGATCAAAGGTTTTGCCAGCACATGTTAAGGAGGCTATGACCATGAGGTTTGGTATCAAGGTGAGTAATCTTTTCATTTTTGGTGTTCTTAATGCTCATTGTTTTGGTACTAATGGCAACATTGTTGTTATATTCGAAATAGATGGATTACTAGAAGGCACATCAAACATTATTACATGCACAATATTTGGTTAGAGGTACTCCTGAGAGTGTGTATGCAGATTTGCCTAAGTGTATCTACATGATTAGAAGACCTAATCCTGTAACACTCACACGCTTAGAAGTTGACAGTGAAGGGGGGGGGGGATTTAAATATGCCTTCATGGCATTCGTTGCTAGCATGAATTGTTTTCCTTTTATAAGAAAGGTGTTCGTTGTTGATGGTAAATTTCTAAAGGAGGAATACAAAGGAACTCTACTAACTGCTGTGAACTTTTAAATATTTCCAATAGCATTCGCTGTAATTGACACTAAAATGGTGAATCTTGGGAATGGTTTTTCAGGCAGTTAAATTACGTGATTACAAATGTCCAGGGGTTTGCAATTATTTCAGACATTCATAAGTCTAGTGAGAATGCCATTGTGTATCCCACAGCGAGTATAGGAATTTGCACATATCATCTATACAAGAATACACTTGTACGGTTTGGAGGTGGTGGTGCATATTGTTTGGTTAAGAGAGCAGCCAATACCTACAGAATCTCAGATTTTGAAACAATATTCAATGAGATCAAAGCATTGAAACCTGCATTGCGTAAGTATTTGGAAGAAGCGGATGTTCGAAAGTGGGTGCATGCTCATTTCTCTGGAGATAGATACAACTTCACCACTTCAAACATCGTGGAATCGATAAATAAAGCTTTATCATATGCAAGAAGTTTTCCAATTTCACAACTCTTAGATGTAGTAAGGTTAATGATGACAAGAAGGTTCAATGAGTGGAGAAATAATGCATAGGCAACTACGACGACCTTAACCCGTGGAGTAGAAAAAACTGTTAGAAGTATTACAATTTTTTGTACTTGTTGTATTGATTTTCGTACTAACCGCGAGTTAATGTTATATAAAATCTTTCAGCATTGTATCCCTTATGTAAAATCACTGAATGTGCAAGCGATTGATGCACATCAAGCTCAAGTTACCGGTACTTCTTCTTTGTATGTGGTAAACTTAACTGAAAAAATGCTCGTGTAGACGATTTGTCTTGAAGAAGATACCATCCATGCATGCAATTTCTGCTGTTGAGACATTTAAAATTTCACACATATCTCTCTGCCATCCCGTTTACTGAAAGGGCAACTTGTTCAAGGCATACTCATCTCCATTAATGCCAAAGGATGATGCACTAAGGATGTGATTCATTAACCTCATGAATGTAATAGGTGCATTAGTAAGACCAATTGGCATGACAAGCCATTCATATAATCAATGTTTTATTTTGAATTCAGTTTTCCATTCATCACCCTCTTTCATTCTAATTTGAAGATAACCACTCTTAAGGTAAATTTTTGAAAATATACTAGAGCCATGCAATTCATCACGCATATCATCAAGTCTAGGTATAGTGTGTTGATACTTCACCGTGATATTGTTGATTACTCTACAATCAATACACATGCGCCAGCTACCATCTTTCTTTGGTACAAGTAAGACTGGTATGGCACAATGACTCATGCTTTCACGTATGTTCATGAGCTCATCAACCTGCCTTTGGAGCTCTGTGGTCTCCACAGAGTTCGTTATATAGGCTGGCCGGTTCGGAAGAGTTGATCCTGGTGTGAATTCTATCTGATGCTCAGTGCCCCGGATGGGTGCTAATCCAGTTAGACTGTTTTCAGGGAACACATCTTGATAATCCTGCAATAGCACACACACTTCACTCGGTATCACCGGTGCAAGGTTAGTTAAGCTCGTTAAAGCTTCATTAAACACAAACAATAACATTGGTTTATTTGATATCATAGCCCTCTTAACCATTTTAGCTTTGATACGAAAATTAGGTTGTTTGATTAACCTTTCTTCCTTGTGCTTAAGATGAACCTGATCCTCATATACTTTCTTAGGTGAAAAAGGTATGAGTTTAGTCTTTTTGCCCTGAAATACAAAGGAATGTCGGTTAGTGAATCTATCATGGATAACCTTCCTATCTGATTGCCAAGGTCTTCCTAGTAGTATATGTCCAGCCTCCATGGGTAGCACATCACGTAAGACTTCATCTTTATACTCCCTAATGGCTAAGGCTACTGTCACTTGGTTTCTGACTTGCATCTCTCCAGCATCGCTAAGCCATTGTAGCTTATAAGGCCGCATATGCTTCTGCTATTATAAGCCTAATTTCCTGACCATAGTTTCACTTGCAACATTGGTGCAGCTTGCTCTGTCTATGATTATACTACAAAGTTTATCTCGAACTATTAATCGGGTGTGGAACAAGTTCTCTCACTCCTCTTGCTCAATAACTTGGTTATGGATGCTGAAAGTTCTTCGAGCCACAAGAAGTTCTCCTTTAGCCGGAATGACTTCATACTCGTCAATGGGAGAAGCCTTCTCTTGTGTTATTTCATCTTCAGATTCTATCTCTCCATTACCCCGGATGATCACCACACACTTATTGGTACACTCATTACCATAGTGTCTAATTCCATAGCATTTGAAACATTTAAAATCTCGAGTTCGGGTGGTAATGGCACCTGTCGCCCCTTTGCTCTTGTCTTGGTTTCCAAGGATTGGCTTTCATTCAAACTTTGGATTCATTAGTTGCTTGCCATCTCTTTGATAACTTGAACGGTTTGAATTTGCTCCATAGGTTGGTCATGAGCTTCCCTTTCTTTTTAATTGCTTTTCTACCAAGATAGCTTTATGTAGCATCTCCTAAAGCTCGTCATATTGTTGCATCTCTCCACTATCTTCAATCTCTGCGTTTAGTCCTCCCAAGAAGCGTGACATAGTGGGTTCTTTGTCTTCTGAAACATTTTCTCTTAGCATTAGGACCTCCAACTCCTAATAGTAATCTTCTACTGATCGGTTTTCTTAAGTGAGTCTTCTTAGTTTTGAATGAAGTTTCCAATGATAATGACTTCGTACAAATCTTCATCTCATGAGGTTCTTCATTTCTGACCATGATTCCACTGGATACTCTCCAAGTCGCCTTCTAGTAGTAACTACTTGATCCCACCAACTAAGGACGTAATCATAAAATTCAGTAGCAGCTACCTTCACTCGGTTGACATCAGCATAGTATTGACAATTGAAGACCAGTTCGATTTTCTTTCCCCATTCTAAATAAACAACAGGGTCATTGGTTCCATGAAACGATCAGATTTTTATTTTAAGGCCTCCTATGTTTTCTTGTATACGATATATGCCTTGCCTATCACGTTTCTGCTTTCTTTGGCTATTGCGAGATGAACCACTTTGATGGCCATAGTACTCGTCTGCTTCTCTGTCTCTGGGTTACTTTTATTGTTCTTTGTTTTTCCTTGTATGATCTCTTTCTGAAACCCGAGGCTCTTCATTTCATGACAGATCTGGGGGTTGCAACTCTTTGCGGAGTGTTTCAAGTTTAGCATTCATCATCCTTTCCATTTGAGCCGTGATTGCTTCAATCAGAAGTTTGCTGTTGGCACATTTGCTGGATTCCACATGACCTGACACCATCCTGAATCAAAGGCAACAACAACACCAGTAAAAAGTCCTAACAAACTCTCACCGTCTCTTCTATTACCGGAAAGCTCACCAAAAACTTGTATTGACTCAAACGCCCATATAAGAAGCACAAGGACACACACTTAAGTGTGTAAGTCAACTTACCCTCGTAATTCAACATCTTCACCGACTCAATGTGGCTTTTACATGCCACTCTACCCCATGGATAAGTCTCAAATACTTGAGGATCAAGTACACTTTTAGCCAGCTCAAACGGAATCCTACTAGAAGGAGAAATGTCAAGGATTCCAATAGACAAAATAGTCAACCATCCAATCATTCTCCTATTCTCAAAATCCCAATCGCCACATATATCTGAAACCAATTCTAACTCATCCAACGAAGGACCTTTGAAAGTTTTAGTTCCTATTTCTCTCCAAAGTCTTCGTGATCAACAACCCATGTGTCATTCTCTTTTAAAGAAGCACAATTCAAATCTGCAATCGCCTCAAGTTCATGCAACGAGAATCTGATGGGTTGATCATCAACCAAGCACATTAACTCGTAAGGCCTTCCAACAAGCAACTGGTTTGTAAGCAAATGATGGACGGTTGCTACAGACTATGTGAAGCTAAGCTCTTGAAACTTAGCAATAACCCAAGTGAGGAATTCTTAACCGCTTGCCATACATCCACTCCAATACCATCTTTGAATATTTTCAAATTGGACATAAAACAGTTGTGATTCATGCTCTTTGCATTCTTTGGAGAATTTCCATCCGCATACATCCTTTGTCGATATCTACTATTGCTACTTGTAAAAGCCATGTCTATAAGAAACAATGAAACTGTGATATGATAGAAAAAAAACTAGATAATTAGATAATGTATGTTAAGTCATACTAAAAAATTGCAAATACTAAAATAACAATTAGTAAGAGAAATATTAAACAAAAGCATCCTCCTCTCTAAGCCATCTCCACATTGCAGCAGATTACAGACATCTTTGAAGTTATAAAGATTTGTTCTTCTTCATCCTCTTCTCTCTCTCTCTCTCTCTCTCTCTCTCTCTCTCTCTCTCTCTCTCTCTCTCTCTCTCTCTCTCTCTCTCTCTCTCTCTCTCTCTCTCTCTCTCTCTCTCTCTCTCTCTCTCTCTCTCTCTCTCTCTCTCCCCCCCCTTGGATTCTTGAATAACCAGGAGTATAATACGTAATACATTTGTTTTCTTAGTAGGGTGTTATATGGATAATCTAAAGATTGTATAGGCTGAATCTTAAAATTCTAAGAATAGAGACGTAGAACTAGTACAAGAACTAGTACAACTCGTAAAATTAGTAAAAGTGATACAACTCGTGTAAATGGTACAATTAGTATGATTAGTAAAATTGCCAGAATGAGTATATCTGGTCTAATTAGTACAACTAATGTAAGTAGTGTAACTGCGAAAACTCATATATGTGGTACAACTGGTACAACTACGACGTGCTGATGATGTTTATTACTTTTTTCAGTGGACAATGGATTGTTTCGACTTACATTTTGATTATGGGGGATATTATTAAGACGAGGGTGATGAAGTACGATGGAATATGAAAGAACGTGGTGCTTCTAGTTTAGTGATGAAGGGAGAGGTAGAGGAGATCACTTATTCTCGGTTAGTTGATAGATTAAGGAGTAAGATTATGGTTGATGAAGGTACGACAAAGCTTCAGCTGAATTACATTTTATATATCTTGGATGATGAAGATGTTTTAGGAAATTTATATACCATCCCAACTGACAATATTAGTGGGCCCCCCATGTCCTCTAATAAGGCCCATGGGCGAACCCGCCCCTGTCCGACGGTTGGAACACGGGTGGTTCGAAAATCATAATATGTTGACCCTGCAAGCACCACGTGACTGTTTCTCGTGTTTTGGCCTCACACGGTACCGCGAATGGCCTCCCGGAAGGTTACCCATCCTTTGACTAATCTAGCTCAAGCATGCTTGACCGTGGAGATCTTTATGGATATGCAACCAAAAAGGTAAGTGCACTTTGGTGAAATAGGTAGCTAAATCAATTCTTTTAATCATTTGCACATGCATCACTATATACCAGAAATCGGGATGTTACAATTCACCCCGACTCACAGAGCGCAACGTCGTCGTTGTGTACTAAGAAAAGTCCCAAGCCGCCTCCCAGGTAAAAACTGGAATGGCTAACCTTGCTCTGATACCAGTTATAACACCCCAACCACTCCGATCAGTGGGCCCCTATCTCCTCTCACTAGGTCCATGGGGCCTGCAATCACCACGTGACCGTTTCTCGTGTTTTGGCCTCACTCACACAGTACCGCGATTGACTTTCCGGTAGGTCACCCATCGTTTGACTACTCCAGCTCAAATACGTTTAACCTTGGAGTTCTTTTTGGTTGTGCAACCGAAAAGGTAAGTGCACTTTGGTGACATGGGTAGCCAAATCAATTCTCTTAAGCCTTTCCACATACACCACTATTTACTAGATTCAGGATGTTACAATTTAATGGAAATAATAATCAGTGTAGAAGTGTTTTTCATGTGAAGCTCAGTGAATTCATCTCAGAAAATCATATTTGTAGGAATGATGAGCTTGCCACTGATGCTAGAGTTAGTGACGTATTGTTGAAGCTGCGGAATTGGCGATTTTTCCTCATATTTCATATGGCGAAAATGATCTTTGCGATGAAGTGGTTGACGGGGAAAATAATGACGTGTATGGTGATATTTACATTACACCTGATGTACGAGCAGATGAGGCTATAAAAATTGAATGGGAGGATGGTATGAATCTGATTGAAGGTCAAGAATTTAGAAGTAAGATGCAAGTGCAAGATTTAGTGGTGAAAGCTGTGCATATGGAGTGTTTTGAGGTTCATGTAGTTGAATCGACACCATATGAATTCAAGCTTTTTATCTGTTAGAATATACTAGAAAATGCATACCTGCTTTCGCCTAACTACAACTATAATGAAAGACAAAAGGAAAGGCACACCAAGATTGGTTGCATCTGTGATGCATGATGATTAACCGGGTCAATTCAAGACTCCAACTCCAAAAATTCTCATAGATTTGGTACACCTTAAACTTAGTGTTAAGGTTTCATATTCTACTGCTTGGAGAGGGAAAAAGAAAGCTGCTAGTGATGTTCGAGGTAGTCCAGAGGGAGCTTTTATAGGCTGCCGGCTTACTTGTATATGTTAGAAAGGGTGAATCATGGTACAGTAACACAAGTGGAATTGGATGAGGAAAAGAAGTTTAAGTATCTCTTTCATCATGGTGGGAGCTTGCATTGCAGGTTTTAAAGCCACGATGAAAGTGATATGTGTAGATGGAACTCACATGGTGGAGTACTTATTATTCCACTTGCTCAAGATCCAAATCGTCACCATTACCCAGTTGTTGTTGGTGCAATGGACAGTGAGAAAGATGATAGTTGGAGGTTGTTTTTCAATATGTTTTAAACATAAATAGCGGATGATCCTAAGATTATGTTTCTATCTAATAGAAATGCATGTATAATCAAGATAGTAAACATGGTCTACCCAAAGTCTCAGCATGGATATTGCATATATCATTTGTGTCAAAATGTGAAGCAGCGGTTTCTAGGGTTAGGAAAAATGTGCTTCAAAAAAGTTTATGGAATGCGCTCATGTTTATTTATAGTCGGATTTCAAAATATCGTATGCTAATTTCAGAAAGAGGTATCCTGCTGCTGCTGCATATCTGGATAAGAGTCTTGATGAGAGTAAATAGGTAAGCAATTATTTTCTGGGAGACAGGTACACCACCAACTGTGTTGAGAGTCTTAACGTGTTTTAGTAGAAGTAAGGAAGTTTTCGTTGTTAGCAATGATTGGTGTCATTTTGGCAAAGATTATTGACTGGTTTAACAAACATCGGAAGGCTTCTGCTGTAGTACCTGAGACACAGTTCCTAGTGCCACGTGTGCATCATGAATTGCATAACCAAATACCGACTACAAAGTTGTTAACGGTGTATGAGCTAAACAGCTTTCTGGCTGAGCACAATGTGATTAGTCAAGATGACAAATGTTATTTGGTCGATTTGAAAATGAAGATTTGCAGCTGTAAGTATTTTGATTCACAAATATCAATGTGTATTATGCGATGGAGCAGTGGGCATTAGCATATCACAGGACGATCTACCCAGTCCCTAATCATTATACATAGGATGTTCCTGATGAAATAGAAGCTTAGTGTTTCATACCAAAAAATTATATGAAAATAAAGGAAGAAAGCAAGTGAACAGATTCATCAGTCGGAGAACCTTGAAGAAGGAGAAGAGTCAACTGCCATTTTGACGTTCGTTTGAGGGTGAAAAATCGGGTTGTTAGTTGTGTAATTTGTTTGTGTACTGTTATTTTTGTTTGTGTAACTTCACATTAGTAGAACTTGAATGATTGTTATTTTTATCAGGTACGACTTTGTACAACAAGTTCAACTTTTTACAAGTAATATGACTTTGCACGTCTTGCATATCTGATACAACTAGTATATCTAGTACAACTATGTTTTTGTAGAACTGATAAAACTAGTACGACTATATTATTATACAAAAATGGTAATAACAACATTGCAAACATTTTGTAAACGTATTTCCATATGAAATAGGCCATAAAACATATGCAACGTATTTGAATATTTCATAGTTAAATAAATTTAAACTTTAAAAATTTGATTCATGAAAATGTAATGTCTACACAATCTATCTTATGCTTCTAAGGTTAGTTTTAAAATCTTACCCACACTAACATGAAAAATAAGAAAGTCTGTACTTTTATACATGTTATAGCATTAAAATGTGTTGGGTAAACGACCTATTTTCCCACAAGAACTATTATATATTAACAGATCCATACAATCAATTAGGAGTGAGATTAAACCGAATTAGGATCCGATTAAAATGGGTAAACCGAAATTATGTAAATAACCGCGATTTATATTCAAAATTCCTAAATCAAAACCAAATCCCTAACAAACCAAAAAACCCCAATTCACCTCCGACGAACCCTAAATCCCTAATTCCAGCAAGTCTTCCCGTATCCATTTCTCCTCACTCACGACTGCTCCAATGTCGATGGAGTGGGATGAAGCTCTCGCGATTCTCGAATCCATTCCACCTGATGTCGATTCCGACGGTGAAGCTCGACGGGAGCATAGTGACTACAACATCGAGAAAGCCGTAGCCGAGTATGTTGACGAGCCTCCTATTAGACAAAATGTCAATGCTGATACTGACGATAATGAAGAAGGGGAGGAAGTGCAACGAACAGTTCACAGAAGCAACAACATCAAAAGAGGTAAGGGAAAATTGTATGAAAACAAATCTTCATTAGTGGAATAGCGTTTAAGAAGGCTGTCCTAGATTACGCTTTGAAAATGGGTAGGAACATAAAGCAGTATAGGTATGACAAAACTAAGCTCGGGTATATGTGTGAAAGGAAAGGGTGTTCATGGCTCATCTATTGCGCAACTTCTCCTAGATATAATAGGTGGCAGGTTACAGTGTTTAAGAAAGATCATAGCTATGTGTCTAATGGGATGTGTGAGATGTTAAAGGTCCCTGCCATTGCCTGGTTGTTTATTAGTAAAATCCGAGAAGAACCAGATTACTTCTTGCCTATGAAGATTGAAGAAATGGTTATGGAGAAATGGAAAATCAGTGTGACAAGGCCTCAATGTCAACATAATCGAAATAAAGCATTGAGATGGATTGAGAGAGAGCATGATGAGCAGTTCTCACGTCTTCGTGATTATGGGGCTGAGATACAAGAATCAAATCAAAATTCTTCAGTGGAGGTTGACTGCTTAGCAAATGATATCTTCAATAAGTTACACGTTTATTTTGACGGACTTAGAAGAACATGGAAATCAACGTGCATGCCTCTTATAGGTGTTGATGGGTGTTTCGTGAAATCTAAGATGAAAGGTCAGTTGTTGGTTGCTTTGGGTCGAGATGCAGATAATGCAATTTATCCTATCGCATGGGCTATAGTACAAGTAGAAAACACAGATAATTGGATGTGGTTTGCAAGGAAGATCAAGATGGATTTAGAACTAAATGAAGGAGACACATTTGTTATGGTCTCCGATTGTCAAAAGGTGAAAAACGATCAATGATGTCTTATACTTAATGGTAGTCTTATATTTTATTTCTCTTCTAATTTGTCTTATACTTTTTATAGGGCTTGATCAGTGCTTTTAAGGCTAAATTGCCTAAAATTGAGAATAGAATGTGTGTAAGACACATCTACCAAAACTTGTAGATAAAGTATGGAAAGAGACCGGAGATGAAGAAACATATTTGGAATCTGGCTTTGAGCTACAATCAGGGCGATTACGGGGAAAATTTATACAAGATATATTTGGAGGATCTGGTGGTGTATGCTGAAGTGATGAAGGAAAAACCCGAGACTTGGTGTCGTGCATTCTACAAGTTTAGATCTTCTTGTGAAGATGTGGAGAATAATTATACAGAGTCTTTTAACAACTCTATTGGTAAAGCCAGAGATAAGCCTTTTGTTCCAATGTTTTAGGCCATTGCATGCCTTGCAATGGTTTGTATAGGAAAAAGAGATGTCATAGCCATGCACCACAAAAGCATATGTACACCATATGTGTTTGATATGCTGGCGGATTTGCATGAAAAAGCTTATGAATGCACGGTTAAACCATCCACCAACAGGATGTATGAATCTAATCTCAATGGGTGTGCTTATAGGTTAAGCTTAGATAACAAGACTTGTAGTTGCAGGAGATGGGATATCAAAGGCATTCCTTGTGAACATGCATATGGAGTGATGCTTCGTAAGGGAATTGAAGCTCAAGAGTATGTTTGTCATTGGTCCCTTAAGAGGTGCGAAATTTTGGCCAGTCTGATCAGATCCACCAATATTTCGACCAGAGGTGGCAGCACAGCCTGGCCGGACAAAAGGTAACAAAGAAAGATAAGAAAAGGAATGGAAGAACAAATGAGTCTCCGATGAAAAAAAAAGACAAGCTGCTGAAGAGGATCATGCACTGTGGAGTTTGTGGTGCAGCTAATCATAACTCTCGATTTCATAAAAAGACAATTGTTTTGCTTCTTTTTGTGTGTGTTTGTCTTCATTTTGTATGTATATTTCTGGTTTTTGTAAGTTCATTTGTTCTCTGTTTTGTATGTATATTAATTCTAAGTTTCTCTGTTTTGTCAGCCTACTTCAGGTGAAGAATCTTCTGAGGTTGAATCTTCACAAGGGGTTATCTCTCAAGCATAATAGTCAAGGAAATGAAGATGTGTGCTGCTGGATTTTGGACATCGTTTGCGGTTTGTTTTGGGCTTAATTTTCTCTTCTCTTTTGGATATGATTTGCGGCTTATTTGGTCTCCTTTTGGTATCGGTTTGGTCTCTATGAGGCCTATTTTGCTACCGTCTTTGGACATGTTTTGGTAGCTTTTTGGACATACTTATAGACCACTTTGATTGCGGCTTTTAGCCTAGTGATGTCAACTTTCTCTCTATGAACATGATTTATGATGTCAATTTACTAAAACAACAATGATCACACATCCTACAAACACAATTGTCATCATTTTCCTAATCTCGGATTTGGCTTCAACTAACAGATCTTCAACTCTTTCAAAAATCTCTTTCTCTAGCTTCATTTAGAGCTTCTCAAACATCTTTTTCCCTTCCTCCAAATGTTCATGTTCAATTCTTCCTGTTCTTAACGCCAATGAATCTATCTCATCTACCAACGCCTCATCAACCCACTTGTATGTGTGGTTATCATTGGTAAGCTACAGTCCAATATATAACGATGATAATCAAAATTTCTATAAAACAACACCAAATTTAAGTGTTTTACGATGTTGGTTACCGACGGAACGAATTAGCATCGGATTTTGACATTCTCGACACAATTATTTCAACACACCAACATCTTCTTGGTACACCCAGAACTCTTCTCTTGCTCAACCCGCTGTTGCACTCAAAGCTCCAGATTCATTGCTCACCATCTTCAACAAATTAACCTGCAACTAGAAAAAAATATATCAAACCACAAAATCGAGTATCTGCACCTTCTAAAGTATGAAATCGAGATTCTATTAATCAAAATGAGATTACTAAACGTATCATAACTACAATCTCACAATCTCTTTCGAAAATCAGAGGAGAATTAGGAATATGGTTTTGTTAATGTTCCTCAGCTTTTTAAAATTGATTTGGGAATTTCCATATTTTAATTGGATTCATGTCGTGGGGTCGTGTATTAGATTTAAGGTCGGGTCAGGTTTTTAATTCGGTTTGGTATCGGTTTGATATCTGATTTATGTGTTTCGTATTGGGTTTAGGTCGCAAACCATTCAAATCAGTAACCGTGTGTTAATAGGTTTCGAACTAACAAACTATGGGAGCATATGTTTTGGAAGTTACAATTCTAGGGGTATGAGACGAGAATGAAACATTGTGTGGATCTGTTGACATATGATAGTTCTTGTGGGCAAATAGATTGTTTACCCAAATATGTTAAATGTAGTTTATTTACTAAAGGTCATATGAACAACTATAAAATTTTAATTTAGAGTATGGTACTACTGATTACAATTTTTAACTGTCAGAATATAACTCCATTTTAAAAAGTACTACTAAAAACTTTATACAACTCTTTAATCAAAAAGGGATTGTTATGTCGGCACACATGTCCATCTTTCTAATTCAATTTCTGTTTTGTTGGAAAACGGATTTTTAAATTCAGTTCTAGTTGTGCTTCTTATAAATTCAGTTGTAATAGTTGTATCACATATTTTTAGTTCTACCCAAAATTAATCACATACAAAAAGACTTACATATAATATATAAGTCCAAAACCTTAAAAACCATTTGAAACATGATACAAATTCCAACAGTGACATAATACAAATCATTCTTACATACTAACAAAAAGTTCCTTCACAAAATGTGAAGGATTGTGGCTCCTTTTAGGCCTTGGAGTCTTACTCCTTTTAATCCTCTTAATCAAATTTTTTGCATCTTGCGCGTGAAAACTAGGTCCTTTATTGATTTTTACCTTTGTAGGAGTTGAGATTGTCTCTACATCATCTCAACCTACCAAAGATAAACCAAAACCGCATCATACCCAAAAAACGAAAACATAAACTAAAGAAAGCCCAACCGTTTGTAACAAAAAGTAGCCTCAGCAGCAGCCTTAACCGCTTCCTTTGCAACAGCCTTTTCCTCAGCCGCCTTCTCTGCTGCCTCCACTGCCTCCGCATAGTCTGCAGCCACAACCATTTCCTTCTCCCCAACCGCCTTTTCCAGAGCTGTCTTCTATGCTGCCGCCTTCTCATCAGCCTCCGCCGCTGCCTTCTCCGCACCCTCCGCGTCTGCCTGCTCCTCAGCTGCCTTCTGCGCAGCCTCTGCGGCCACCTTATCTGCAGCCTTAGCCTCCTTCGTTGAAGCTACCTTCTCCGCTGCCGCTTTCTTCTCAGCCACTTTCTCTGCAGCGTCCGCGGCTGCCTTCTCCTCAGCTGGCCTCTCCGCTGCCTCCGCGGCTGTCTTCTCTGTAGCCTCCGTGGTTGTCTTTTTCATAGCCTCAGCCTCTTCTATCGCTGTAACATAGAAAACTCAAAATAAATTATCACTCTAACATAAGTTTTCAAAACAAATGAAGTTCTCAATTCTTGTGTCTTACTAACACAAGATCGGGTGGCCTGGGATAGCAAACGGGCGGCCTGGTCCAATACTTGGCGGCCTGGGCCCGAAACTGGCGGTCGAGAGGCTTTCGTATGAGTTTTCATGTCTTCGTATGACTTTAAATGTCTTCGTATGAGTTTTAAATGTCTTCGTATAAGTTTTCATGTCTTCGTATGAGTTTAAATGTCATCGTATGTGTTTTCATGTCTTCGAATGAGTTTCCAGCTAGCCCAATCCTCTCTCGAGGAAGTTGGCTAGGTGGTTCAATCCCCGGATAAGCATTTTGTAAAAGTATTTAAACTTCTTGATCCGTCAGTCTTCGAGGGGTGGATTTTGACCCCAACAGCTCATCTACTGGCGCAACTGCTTCTTGTACAACTGCTCTTCCTCGGAATTGAATATCGTCCATGAAGACATCCTCCCACATTTCTTGCCTTCTTGGCGGATTATAAACTTGTTCCAACCATCAACAATAGGGTCAGCTACATCTGAATCATCTCCTAGTTCAAAGTTGTCACATTGTTGTGGTTCCATGACCTTCACTATGACATCCACTTCCTTATCCTCAGCAGTCAATGTACTAGTAATATCCTGAAGTATAACGAAAATAAAAGTTGAACCACAATTCCTTCCAAAGTAATTATTGTATCGCTGTTACCAAAATCTAACAAGTTAAGGTGAAATTTAACCTTTGTATCTCCATATATTTCATCCAACGTATATCCAGTTGCGCCAGTTTCCTTAAACTGCCATTTGCACATTCTTGGACAATCAATTTTTGTGTTTGGTACTTTCTCTTCAAATACTGTCTTTAGGGTTGAGATATATTCAAACGCCAAAATCTGCACATATTTGACTAGTTGTTCTATTTGTACTACTTATACTATTAATATGAAACTGAAATACAACTTACTTCCAAAGGGTTGATGAACCCAGGAAATGTCTAACTCGCTTTCTGTGGCACCAATCCTCATTCCCTCAAATAGGGCTAGCACATCTTCAGCTGAAACTTTTTTGCCTTTCCCAAAATGGTTATCAACAAATCTCATGTTACCCAACTTCTCGTAATTCACTGGGTACTCGTGGCAGTATAGTCCCGAGAGGAGGGCATGTTCTCTGATGGAGTATCGAATGGTAACTCCATTTTCCATAAACCAAGCTTATCTACCCATCTCCGTTTTTGCTGTGAGTAGAAGCATTATCCACAACCCCATCACCTCTCTCGTTGAATGAGTAACCATGTGGAATATGTGCTTGAACTGAGGGTGCTTCTGAAACCATCTCTTCTCGCAATCTTCCAAATCAGAAAAGGTCTTCATGAATTTGAGTTTAAAGCATTTTGAAACTAGCTTACATCCCTTTCCATAGGCGGTGGGATTGAAGCAACATCCGAGAGGCCGCATTGATTGTACAACCTCCTCATCACGCTACAAAAATAATGATACTGATTTAGTATAATGCTAAAATCCCCCCTACGGCAACTAGTACGAACAGTATGATTAGTATGATTAGGACAACTAGTACGATTATTATCTAGTCAAACTAGCCGATTTCCATCCCAAATTCAACAATTTCATGGAATCCAAAATAATGAAACCAATTTAGTATAGTGCTAATTTAATCGTACTAATAGTACTAGTTGACCTAGTCATATTAGTTGTACAAATCATACGATTTACACCTAATTATACGAGTTATACTAGCCAATTTCCATCCAAAATTCAATAATCTCGTGGATCAAAAAATTAATAATGTACTTACCATTGGTGGTTGCGAGGGTGAAAGAGCGGTTGGCGGTTGCGACAGCATATGAATAGTTTGACCACCTACTTTTGAATGTACAAATCATACGATTTACACCTAATTGTACGAGTTATACTAGCCAATTTCCATCCAAAATTCAATAATCTCGTGGATCAAAAAATTAATAATGTACTTACCATTGGTGGTTGCGAGGGTGAAGGAGCGGTTGGCGGTTGCGACAGCATATGAATAGTTTGACCACCTACTTTCTGCCATTAGCAAAAGAGAAGAGTGATGCCGACGCGGAGGGGGCGAACTCTCTCTGATGCTCCCTTCTTCTGTTGCCGTCATCGGAGGTGGCGGAGGTGGAGCCGGAGACGGAGAATCAATTGCATGCTTGGATCTCTTGTATGGTCAACGATGATGGACCAAGGAGCTTCTACCAAAGAAAAAGGAGCTGGAACTGTTGACAGGACCGTGTACCCGATTCACCCGACACGACACAGAAGTGAACTGAGGCCGAAGCTTCGACCAGATGAACGAATTCTCCGACCCAGAAGAGTGGTTTCCCGACCAAATAGGCAAGGTGGAGCGACCGGTAAAGCTATATTCAGTTTGGTTCGTGAGAAATCAGAACTTGGTCGAGAACTTCTTTTCCTCGACCAAGGTACCTAGCCAGAACAGATCGATCAGGCCTTGGTTCTACCCCAAGGCCCACTCACCAAGGAATGATCCATGCTTACTTCTTAACTGTACCCATGGAATGGAGCAAGTGGCCATTACAGATGAGCTGAGACTTGTGACCATGGTCCAAGCCAATGATTCGTGCCACATTTACTCGGCCAAGTAGTTAAAGGTGCATTTCGCGAGGGACTCTAAGGGTCACAATCCAGCTGTCTCAGCTGAAACCAATGTCTTGTTTTCCTCATTAAGCTTTAAAACTCTTTGACTCTTTTTCTTATAAATTGTAAACATTTCGAATGGAATAAGGACTTTTGGAAGTTTTCTTATTCTTGAGATTGTCTTCTCATTTGTTATTGATTGAACAATCGGTTGTTGTTAAGGGTTTCTTCCAGCATCAAACCTCCATTTGGGTGTCGTGGTGAGTCATATCCTCGGCCCTGTGGAGTGGGACTACTAAGGGAATTCTGCAGCCTTTAACGGTCCCATACAATCCACCCTTTTGCCGTGTGTGCCAGTAGCCTCCGGTTCAAGCCTACCCGTTCTATTTTACCATCAAAGAGCCATCCGATCCTTAGGATCGATCAAGTGATATTAGAGCCACCAAGCCAAATTCTTCATTCTTCTCATCTCTTAATTCTTTCTGAAACACCTTCTTATCTTACTATCTTGTAAAAGGGGAAACCAGGCCAAATTCTTCGCGATTCGGATTTCTTGTGAATTAAAAAAAAAAAAAAACAGGCCAGAGGAATTGTGAAAGGTTTTTGAATCTATAATCCATGAGAAAATCGGAATACATTTGGTTAAGGTAGTTTCCCACCAAAAATCTTGAAATTGATCTAGCTTCTTCTTTAAGTTTGCTGTCTTTGGAAGTGACCACTGAGCCTTACCGGTTGTGTTTGTTGTGGAAACTGGGTGTACAGAACTTTGAGTAACCAAAAAAAATCACTTGTGAGAGAGAGAGTTTGTTTCTCTAAACGGTTTGTTAAGTGCATTTCAGGGAAATTCCAATGAGCAGCGAGGAAGATCAGCAAGGTGGAGACGGGGAAGAGTTGTCACGAATTCAAATGAGGGCACTAACAGCAGAACTGAAACGTTTTCGTAAGGCAAGTCTGGAGAAGATACACACGAGAGTTGACAAGATTCAAGTGGATCAACAAACTTCCACTAGAAATGCTCCAAGAAGGAGTCGACAAGGAACCATAACACTTAGGTCCAAGGAAGAGCAAGAAGAAGAAGAGGAGTATGAAGAGGAGAATGATCGGTTCCCAGACATACAAGGTCTACAAGGGACAGAGGTGGAGCCAACCCGTTTGGTAGACGACCAGATGATGGTCTAGCCAGCCTGAAACTCAAGATCCCTGCGTTTTATGGTAAAAACGACCCTGACTCACATCTAGAATGGGAAAGAAAAATTGAGTTGGTATTCGATTGTCAAACAATTTATGATATGAAAAAGGTCAGACTAGCTGCTACCGAGTTTAGTGGCTATGCTATTAACTGGTACGATTAGTTTGTGACAAACAGGAGAAGGACAGGTGGAAGCCTATTTCTACTTGGGATGAGGTCACAATGCTGATGAGGAAGCGGTTCGTACCAGGACACTATCACCGAAAGCTTCACCAATAGCTCATACGTCTTGCCCAAGGATCAAGAAGTGTGGAGGAATATTTCCGAGAGATGGAAACATTGATAATCAAGGCTGCCGTGGACGATTCCCTGGAAGCTACCATGGCACGGTTCTTAACTAGACTCAGCCCGGATATAGAAGACTGAATAGAGCAGCAAGTCAAAAGGAGGGGATACTCCAAACTTCCCTACACTCCTATGACCAAACCGAATTATCCGTACAAGGGTAAGTCAACTGTCCAGCCAAATATAGATTTTAAGGCTAATGCTCCTGCTCGTTTAAAGGTGGCTGAGCCAAGCAATTGGGCAAGGGATGTTTGTTGCTTCAAGTGCTAAGGGTTGGTGATGTATCCTCGGAGCCTGAGGTTACTGGTGGTGGTACAATGGGGTTGAAGGCTGGCCGTGCAGCTCTTTCAGGATGGACGAGTGGATGTTTTAATGGGATGAGGGTGGATCGAGGTCGCCATAAAATCGTATGGAACAGGGTTTTGATAAGACAAGAACTTCTGGGTCAGAATCTCACTAGCAAAGAAACTCGGTTGTGCAAGAGATGAACTCTTATGAAAATTCGTTTGTTTATTGATCTAGGTTGAAAAAATTAAATGATCTAATGGGACCTTATATACTGGTCCTAGCAGCTGGTGCCTTTGTGGGTCTTTAAAGGAGATTACAAGTTTAAATAAGAAACAAAATACTAGAAAAATCAAATCGAACTAATTTGGCCAACATGGCTTATGCTACGAAAATTCAGAAGGAACATTTAAAACAAATAAATCACAGCAATGGTTAGTCAACAAAATAATTCAAATCATTTGCTTACCTCGGCCGGAAGTCAGAATGAATGCGGACTGAGAAATGGTCTGCTCGTTGAACCTTGTCTTCACGTGGGAAGAATGCCAAATAAGGTAAGTCTGTGTGCCCTTTTTAGCCTAAGTCTTTCATATGCATTGTTTGGTCCGACCATTATGTCTCCACGCGTTGATTTGGGCTCTTCCTTTTGGTCGTGTGCTTCAGTTTGGCAGTTTGATCCTTTCCTTTATCTGGTCCGAGTTTCTCTCTTTTCTTGGTAAGGCTCATTTGATTCATTTGATCCCTTAAGTCCTCAACCTCATGTTCAGAAATAAGATTCTTCACAGCTTGGTTGAAGTCTTTTTGTAAAGTTTTAGCTCCATACCGGGTCATGGGCCTCGATCTCATGGTTGGTATGGTCGGGATGATCTTTGATGGGGCTTATGGTTCTGGGTTGGTTCCTCGGGATATATCATCCTCTCACTCTGCAGAAGGTTCTGTCCTCAGAACTGATTCATCTGCCTCAAAGTGAACTAAATCAGACACATTGAATGTTAAAGAAATTTTAAACTCACCGGGCAGATCGAGCTGGTATGCATTTTCGTTGATCTTCTTCACGATCTGAAATGGTCCCATTCCTCTTGGTGGCAACTTGTGCCTACTTTATTTTGGGAATCTGTCTGACCTCATGTGCACCAAAACATAGTCTCCTGGTTCAAAATGCAATTCCTTGCAGTTCTTGTCAGAGTTTGCCTTGGTCTTCTCGTTCCTTTTCTCCATATTCTCCTTAGCTTTCTCATACAGTTTCTTAACTAACTCGGCCTTGGCTACTCCATTATGGTTGACCTGGTCTTTCAGAGGTAAAGGTATTGGTGCCAAGTCTAGGGGTGTTTGCGTTTTGAACCTATACACAATCTCAAAAGGACTAAACTTAGTAGTAGAGTGATGTCTGCGATTATAAGCAAATCTACTAAGGGCAAACAATCCAACCGATTCCTCAAATTGTTACCGACTGTGGCTCTTAAGAGAGTGGATAGTGTGCAGTTGGTAACTTCAGTCTGGCCATCGGTTTGTGGATGGCAAGTGGTGGAGAAAAGAAGCTTGGTTCCGAGCTTTCTCCACAAGGTTCTCCAATGTGGCTGAGGAATTTTGGGTCTTGGTCCGGGACTATGGTCCTTAGAAGGCCATGTAGTCTGACCATTTCTATAAAGAATAGGTCCACAGTTTGGGTAGCATCATTGGTTTTGTTGCAAGGGATGAAATGGACCATCTTGCTGAACCGATGTACCACCACGAATATCGAATCCTTATTCCTAATTTTGGGCAGTCCTAAAACAAAATCCATAGAAAAATTCACCCAAGGCATGTCAGGAATAGTTAAGGGAATGTAAAGACCGTGAGGATGTGACCTGGATTTTGCACTTAAGCAAGTTGAGCATTTGGAACAAAATCGTTCCACATCTCTTCTCTGGTGTGGCCAGAAGAAGTGTTCGGCAGCCATGTTCTGGGTCTCGTTCATTCCAAAGTGTCCCATAAGACCTTCTCTATGTGCGTCTCCAAGGATTAGTTCACGCATTGAACTTTCAGGAATGCACAGCCTCTTCTCCCTGAAAAGGAAACCATCATGTTTTTAGTATGGACCAAAAGAACCTCGGTTACATTGTTGATAGAGCTCTCCAAAGTCTGGATCTTCTTCATAAAGTTCCTTGAATTGTTTGAATCCCATTATTTTAGCCTCCATGGTTGAGATGAATGCATATCTTCTTGACAAAGCATCGGCTACTATGTTCACCTTTCCCTTCTTATACTTGATAACATAGGGAAATGTTTCCACAAAATCAAGCCATCTCGCATGTCTCTTCTTCAAGGTGGTCTGGCCTCTCAAGTACTTGAGTGTTTCGTGGTCTGTGTGGATCAAAAACTCCTTGCTGAGTAGATAGTGTTGCCATGTGTCCAACAATTGTCCTAGTCCATATAAATCCTTGCCGTAAGTTTGGTAGTTGAGGGCTGCTCCATATAACTTCTCACTGAAGAAAGCAACCGGTTTCCATCCTTGTGTCAAGACTACTCCTATGCTGGTACCTGAGGCATCACATTCAACCTCAAACGTTTTCACAATAGGTGAAACTAAAACCAGAGCATTGGTGAGGCTGTCTTTGAGCTTCTTTGAAAGCTTCTTCTTGGTTTTGCCCCCATGAGAGTGCATCATCCTTCTTGATCACTGAGGTCAAAGGGGCTGCTATGGTGCTGAAATCCTTGACAAACCATCGGTAGAAGCCTTCTAAACCGTGAAAGCTCCGGACATGCCCAATGGTTGTTGGTGTGGGCTAATCTTGAATGGCTTTGATCTTCTCCTCATCTACCTTTAGACCCTCAGCACTAACAACAAAGCCTAAAAATACCAACTGATCAGTGCAGAAAACACATTTCTTGAGATTAGCATAGAGCTGTTCCAATCGCAAGGTTTCAAGTACTTTTACAAGATGTCATAAGTGATCTTATAAGCAAGTGTTGTATACTAAGATATCATCAAAATACAGAACTACAAACTTACAGATGTAAAATCTTAGAAAATGGTTCATACGCCGCATGAAGGTGCTGGGTGCATTGGTGAGACCAAATGGCATGACCAGCCATTAATACAAACCTCTCTTGGTATTGAATGTGGTTTTCTAGGCATCACCTTTCTTCATTCGGACTTGATAGCCTCTTCAGGTCAATGTTTGAAAATATTGTGGCACTACTTAGTTCGTACAACATTTCATCAAGTCTCGGAATGGGGTGCCGGTACTTAATGGTAATGCTATTGATGGCTCGACAGTCTACGCACATTCGCCATGTGCCATCCTTCTTTGGCACTAAGATAACTGGAACCGCGCATGAACTAAGGCTTTCCTGAACATAGCCTTGTCTCATTAGTTCCTGCACTTGCCGTTCCAATTCTTTTACCTCCTCTGGGTTAACTCTAAAGCTGGCCGGTTTGGTAGTGGAGCTCCGGACAATAAATCAATTTGGTGTTCTATCCCTCAGATAGGTGGTAAACTGGTGGGGATCTCCTCAGGAAACACATCCTGGAAGTCGGCTAATAGCTCGAGTATTCCCTCTGGGTAGTTGATCTCTTTGGTACCTACAAGATACCCTTCTTTAAACACCATTAGTAGCACCTGCGTGTGTGATTCCAACGATTTTAAAACTCTGTTAGGTGATATGTAAAGGTTGGTCTTACTTATATTGTTGGCCTTAACTCCTTTGTCCATGGATTTTTGTAGTTCATGAACTTCTTGTTGGGTAAGAGGAGCAAGGTTTTGTTTCTGGGGGTTGTGCATGAAGCTGTAGTAGTTGGTGCGACCGTTATCCAGAGGGATGCTCTTTGGGATTTCAAGAGCGAGTTCTATGTCCAAGGGCTATATTTCAATGGGGAGCCGGTTGGCAAGAAGACAGAGAGGTGGAGGAACAACACTTACTGCTGTTTTTGGGATGGTGTCTCTTGTGATCCTAAAATGGGTAAAGTCGTTGAGTTATACCTCAGGCTAGTTCTTAACATTAATAATATTTCGGGTGTTAATGTTCCAACAAATTTTCATCAGGCAACCTCAAATATTTGAGGGTTTTGAATCTTGAAAATTATCGCCTCTTTGGAAAGATACCGTCTTCAATTGGAAACATTTCTTTTCTCACTCATCTTAATTTGAATAATAATGATTTCACTAGGGAGCTACCAGATTCGATCGACAATCTAAAGTGGGTGACAGATTTGTGGTTTGAGTATAACAAGCTCAGTGTGAACTTTACTCCTATGCTACTCAATTTGAGCGAGCTCACTTATATCCGCCTTGGTTATAACAAGTTCAAAGGTATGCTCCCATCTAACAAGAGTAGTCTCTCAAAACTGGTGTCTTTAAATATAAGGGGAAATTCATTTTTTGGCTCCATTCTGTTGTATGTTTTCATGATCTCTTCATTGATCTGTCTTCACCATTAAAGTTGCAATATTTATCTCTTGGAAGAAACAATTTCAATGGGCCAATCCAGCAATTTATATCGAAGTTAGTTGGGCTTTCATATCTTGACCTCTCTTATTGGAACACAAGGAGAAGCATGGTTGATTTCAGCATCTTCTCACATCTCAAGTCACTTGATATGCTTCTCCTCTCCCATCTGAATACAATAAGCATGGTTGACTTGAGTCTTTTCTCACATCTTACATCCCTGTATCTTTCAGGGAATAATATGAAGATCACCTCAGCTCTCCGTCTTCCGTCATCCATACAATACTTGGTTTTATCAATCGGGTCAGTTCAGGTACAGAGAATGAAACGTGAAAATTTTCGTTTTTTAAACGGTTCGGGTATTTAATATCCAAAATAACAAATTTCTGCCCATAATGTTAAATAATACCGGGAACAACAATAAAATATTCAAAATAAGTGTTAAGTTATTAATCAAAAATAATCCAATACCAAATCGAACTGATTATTTCACTGAAGGAGAGTGACAAAGACAATACGGATTAGTGGGTTATGATCAGTAATTGAAAGAACATATGGACACATTAGGGATTGGACCCGCACGAATGTGCGGCTTAGTTTGTGTGTTTTTTTAAGAAGAATAGATCTTCTGATTATGCGTAATAAGATGATTTGTTTTTAAAAGAGTACTAGATTTTGAACTGCACGGGATTGTTTTTTATGAAAAAAAAATAAAAAATTAAAGGAAATTTTTTTTTTTAATCTGATAATTTATTTTTTGGACAAAATGTTTTATAGATGAGAAATTTTGATATGTTTTAGAAATCTATTTTATATATATATACATATATTATATAGTTTACTAAATTTTAACCTACTTTTAAAGCGAAGAATATTTTTTAGTTTGTTTTTGTTTTATGTTTTTGCTTTATTGAAGTCAAAATTGAAGGTGTATTGATTTTAGTCAAAACTTACTTTAGTCGATCATTATTCTAATTAATTTTAATTAATTTTTATGATATTTCATTTTTGATAAAACATTCATTATTGCCTTTTGAGTCTGTACTTAGAGTTTTCTCGGTAATTCTTTGTACCTCTCCTATGCAAAGAAGAAACACACGAAAAAACATTGAAAAACAGTAAAACGAAACATATGCATTTTACAACCTTCTTGAAATGTGTATAATTGTCAAAAGAGACTCTGCATCTTGAGAGCCACAAGTAAAACATTTGAAAGTGTACCGAAGAGATAAACTACTGAAAATTAATTGATTAAGAAAAGAGGGTTTCATCGTCCCTTCCACTGTCACTCTCGAGACCCACTAAGTAAGAGAAAATTTGGCTGATTGTGGCTTCGAAAAATTAAAGGAATCTTCAGGCTCCACTGCCACTGCGCATTATGACCCACACCACATGGCAGACATATGAAATTTCAAGATACAGACAAATGAAATTTTCGCCTATGGCTATGAAAATATCAAAGGAGGTTTCAGGCTGCATAGCGACTGAATGACTAAACTCCATCACAATGTCGTAAAATTGTGTATACGGTTTTGAATAATCAAATGAATGTTTCTTGGGCATTGGGTACCATTTTATCAATTACTCTTCAGAAGAGACATGCTTTCATTTTCCTACATAGATGAACTAGAGTCACCAAAATCCCTGCATCCACAGCCAAAAACAAGAAAAAGAAGAAGAATATTATGCATTCTTGTAGTGAAAGAAAGATGATGACAATATGGAGCATGTGTTTAATCTTCTCTCTTTCTAACTCCATACCTGTTATTGCTTCTCCTGTTAGGCACTTGCGTCGTCCAGACAAGAAAGATGCTCTTTTGGAGTTCAAGAGCGAGTTATATGTTGAAGGGTTAGATTCAGATAAGAAGACAGAGAGGTGAAAGAACAACACTGATTGCTGTTTCTGGGATGGTGTCTCTTGTGATCCTAAAACAGGTAAAGTCCTTGAGTTAAACCTCACGAAAGGTGCTCTCAATGGCCCTTTGAGATCTAACAGTAGTCTATTTAGACTACAACATCTTCAGAGTCTAGTTCTTGGCGACAATAATCTTTCAGGTGTTCTACCAGATTTCATTGGCAACCTCAAATATCTGAAGGTGTTGAGACTTAAAAATTGCCGCTTCTTCGGAAAAATACCATCTTCAATCGGAAACCTTTCTCATCTCACTTATCTTGATCTGGATGATAATGATTTCACTGGAGAGCTACCAGATTCGATTGCCAATTTAAAAGGGCTAACACAGTTGGAGCTTAACTATAACAAGCTCAGTGGGAACTTTCCTCATATGCTACTCAATTTGAGCGACCTCACCGATATCAACCTTGGTTATAACCAGTACAAAGGTATGCTCCCATCTAACATGAGTAGTCTCTCCAAACTGGTGTCTTTTTATATAAATGAAAATTCAGTTTACGGATCTATTCCGTTGTCTCTCGTAATGATCCCTTCGTTGATCTACCTTGACCTGGGAAGTAACGGCTTCAGCGGTTCTCTTGCGATTGGGAATATTTCGTCACCGTCAAAATTGCAATATTTATTCCTCGGAAGAAACAATTTCAATGGACCAATTCCGAGATTTATATCGACACAAGTCGAGCTCTCGCATCTTGACCTCTCTTATTGGAACACAGGGAGAGGCATAGTTGATTTGAGCATCTTCTCACATCTCAAGTCACTTGATACGCTGTTCCTCTCCCATCTGAATACTAGAAGCATGGTTGACTTGAGTATTTTCTCACATTTCATGTCACTTTGGGTTCTTGATCTTTCAGGGAATATTTTGAAGATTAATTCAGCTCTCCATCTTCCATCATCCATGGAAGTCTTAACTTTATCATCATGCAATATTTCTGAGTTTCCCAAGTTTCTACAAATCAAAACCAATTTGGTGGAACTAGACATTTCTGCCAATCGAATTGAAGGCCAAGTACCAGAGTGGTTATGGAAGCTGCTAGGACTGAGATATGTAAACATTTCTCATAATTCATTCAGTGGTTTTGAAGGATCAGTGGATGTTATTCAAAGAAGTGTCTCAATAGAAATGCTTGATATAAGTTCAAACAATTTCCGGGATCCATTCCCTTTGTTGCCAAATTCTATGGTGTTTTTCTTAGGCTCTGATAATTGTTTTTCGGGAGAGATTCCTAGGGTAATATGCGAATTGGTTCATCTTAAGACACTTATTTTATCCAACAACAACTTCAACGGTTCTATTCCTCGGTGTTTTGAGAATTTTAGAACTACTATCTACGCTTTGCACCTTGAGAATAACAGTCTCTCAGGCAGTTTTCCAGAGGAATCTGTGGGTGATCAATTAAGATCACTTGAAATTGGTCACAACTGGTTGTCAGGAGAGCTTCCCAAGTCACTTATCATCTGCACTCGTCTGAAGTTTCTGAACGTGGAAGACAACATGTTCAATGATACGTTTCCGTTCTGGTTGAGATTGTTGCCCAATTTACAGATTTTTGTCCTTCGTTCTAGAACGATTTCCATGGCCCCATATCTTCTCGTGGAGTTTCTTTGAGTTTTACCAAACTGAGAATCTTTGACATTTCAGGAAATCATTTCTCTGGAAGTTTGCCATCAAATTACTTTGTTGGTTGGAATGAAATATCATCGATTGTAGAGACTATGTTTTCTAAGTATGGAAGAAGTGTCATCGGCTCTCCATATTATCAACAGTCGGTGGTTCTAACAAACAAAGGATTAAAGATGGAGCTAGTAGGGATTTGTTTTACAATGTACAAAACCATTGATGTCTCCGGAAACAGATTCGAAGGAGATATTCCTGAATCCATCAGTTTCTCAAGGAAGTGATTGTGCTCAACATGTCAAATAACGCTTTCACAGGCCACATTCCACCATCTCTGTCGAACTTGACCAATCTCCAATCACTGGATCTGTCAAAAAATAGATTATCCGGCAAAATCCTACCAGAGCTTGTTGAGGATGAACTTCTCTCACAACAGACTTGAAGGTCCAATACCACAAGGAACTCAGACTCAAAGCCAGAATAGTTCTTCTTTTGCAGAGAATCTTGGGCTCTATGGTGCTCCTCTCCAAGAAACATGCAGTGGAGGAGAAGAAGAAGCAACGACGCAAAAGGAAGATGAAGAAAAGGAGGAAAAAGATGAAGAATTTAGTAGGATAGCAGCTGTAATAGGCTATGTACCAGGTGTCATCTGTGACTCACCATCGGCCATATTCTCACTTCATGTAAACATGACTGGCTCATGAAGATCTTTCACGCTTTTGCTTAAATAAAATCTTTTGTAAAACTTTTCCCATTATTTGTATGAACTCATATCAATCTTCTATTCAGACTCCAACAAGTTTTCTATGCCTTTACGATTACTGATATCACCTTGAAGGTCAACTTCAGGGGATTGAAAATATTGTAATATCGTTGCTTGTAAATTGGACAATACATGAGGGTTGGGAAGTGACACAAATTAAGTAGTAAAATTGTGACAGAGAAAGAAAAGTCAACCAAAATCAAAAGCTTCTAATCTTTACATGATAACAAAAATATGATGCCCAATTAGTCCTCTCAAAATTAAACGATCAGTTCTTTACTCTAAACACACTTATTTCCTTACCTCTTCAACTTCCCAAAACGTTCAAAAGGCATTATTACATGAGCCTCTTGCAGCATTCTAGCTCTTTAACATGATGACGAGACTTCTTCTGAAACCAAGCTTCAATCTCCGAGTAAAGCACATTCGGATTCTGTTCCCAACTCTTTCTCAAAATCTCCAGACTGTCAGTCTTCTTCTCTTCTAATGCTTCTCTTTCCAACAATGTTTCAGGTTTCCTTGCCATCAATGGCCTAACGCTTTTCAAACAAGGCAACACCTCTCCTTGAAGCAAAGCGCATGCGAGAACACCTGCTCTGTCTCTATCATCTCTTACTGCCTCGCCGTAAGAGATGACCGAAACTAGGAACGACCCAGCAGAAAACTTTATCCAGCTCAGTCCAGTAATACGGTTTCGGGTCCTTGAGCGGCGTGGAGAATACACAGAGAGACTTTGTGTGTTTAACCAGCCACTCTGTTTTCACCTGTGTTGCTCCGTGCATGTACGGTCTGTTGGTGAGTAGGAGCTCGCTGTAGACTAATAACTCCAGGGAAGAGTTCATGAGAGACGACCAACGGTGCAAGAAAACAGGTTCTTGAACAGCATACGCTTGGTACTCCGTGGATTTAGTCTTTCTGGCTACACGATCAGCCCATCCTGCACATATGGCTGTAAAAGCTTGCTTTTCGAGGAAGACGATGTGGTGATTCTCCATGACTTCTCCACGTCTTGTATAGTCCCATGAGTCTATGAGAAAACGTTTTCAGTATCAGAGAACTTACAACAGCTGAAAACAAGTCGCAAAAGCTGATCTTTGAGCTTAGACATCTCGTTCATGGTCTTCAAATGCAAGCCGTTTGACTAGCAGAAGCATACGCTGCTCGGGTTGGAAAATTTGTCACGAGCAGCTTTGATTTTATCTCTCCGATCCTTTCTCCTCCTTGAGGGTTTTTCCTGTATCTTCAGACTCGTTTTTCTTCTGCTCCTTCAAACTGCATTATCAAAGGGTTTTGGTAAACTCAACGCGGCTACTGCTGCAACAGCGTATCCTAGTAATTCTGCGCTTCTTTTACCATTTTGATGACTGTGAGAAGCATTCTTGAGTGACGTGGACTCATGGTATAGTGAGACATAGCCTTCCCTAATGGCGTTAACCTTCCGTTGCTATCAAGAGCCTCTAAAGCCTTTAAGCATCGTTCTGCTTATCTAATAGATAATGGATCAGGCGGAGTTGGAAACGGGAAATTCTCTACCAGTAAGCAATAGAAAGAGGCAAAAAGATTCATCAAGACAGACTTAAGAAAGAGCTAGTCCATTGAAAGTGGTGGCTAGAGAGGCCTTACCTTTGGAATGTTCATACATTTCATGAGAAGAACGACTCCATCAACAGGAACTATTTTGCTTAATAGAAACATTACTTGCTATCAAGAGACGATAAAAGTGACCAGGTCCTGTTCGTCCATCTCCCTCAGCTCTTTTAGAGGAAACCTACAACACACAATAATGATTCCTGTGTCATAAACCGAGCTATGATTCCTGTTTGTCAAATGGCAAACAAAAAGAAAAAACACCAGTTACTTTGGTAAGCTAAATCTCATGCCGCCATATTTTAATCCGCGGTTATTTGAAACGTTCTGGTCAAGAAAAAGATCATGAGTAAAAAAAATCACCTGTCACCAGCAGATATTTACCAATACAAGTAGTGTCCTATTAAGAACTTACAATGTGTCGAAGGACTCTGAAGCGTCCTCTGGACATTGAGTAACGAATCCAAAAACCACCAAACCTTTCTCTAGATATCCCATGATTCAAAGGGTCAATCTTGTGACATTAAATACGAGATGCACCCACAAAAGAAAAACTGTATTATGTTAAATTCCTTTACCTCCTCTAGAGAAGAGCAATCTTGCATTATTAGAGTCTCGAGCAGAGAGCCGCGGCAATCATAGCTCACATTCCTACCATAAGAAAAAAAATCTCCGCCATAAGAGATTTTGCTAACAGAAAAATGCTTAGTAAGATAACATCATTAGTGTTTGCTCGGACAACATGAACCTCAAAAAGCCTCCTGAGATTCCAGATGTTCTGGATAGGAACATATGATCATTAGTAAGATATCATCACTAGAGTAAATAGCCTATGAGGTGAATAGAGATTTGGAAGCTCAGCAATAGACTTTCAAGTCGCTAGGCAGATCAGGTTTCGACATTCCGGATTTTTTACCAACGTGTCCCCCTATGGTGTAGTTCCTTTGGTGATTGAATAAAAATAAAACTCTTGGATCTTACCAAAACGGTACAAAAGGAACTAGTAGATTCTAAAATCAACAGACATAAAAAGTAAAAAAAAAAAAAGAAGCAATTAATTGAATGCATAGATGATGAAAAGCAAAAAAATGGAGAATTCTTGAAACTAAAACATACAAGGAATATGGTATGAAACATGCAAGGCCAACTTACAATCCAGTAATCTTCAGATCCGTTAGATTTAAGCAGCCTGACAACGCACGACATAAGGACTTGTTGTCCAACTATCCGTAATTGTAAAGGTGTAGGCTTCTCAAGAGATGCCTAGTTGAATGGAAACAAAAAAAACAAATAAACCAACAAAACAAAATTATAAGATAGTGCGTCAAGACAAGATGGTAAACGATGTCGGGGAACCAACTTTAAAGAACAAAACAAAACCCTGAGAGATGATTAGAGTAGACACACGGTAAGATATAGGAGAAGCTTCTAGTATGTATAATACACTTAGCATCAAGAAGAAAGGAAGGGCAAAAAAGAAGATTCGGGTTTCATGAAGACACAACATCTCTCACCTGAGTTCCTTTTCACCATTGTGGAGATGAAACCTTCATGACCAAGTTTCGATAACAAAGACAGTCATGCCCTGCATCGATTCAAGTTTAACCAAGGTTGGAGTATACTAAACCAGAGTTAGACACGCTTTTGGGACCACATAGAGGGGAAAAGGCTATGGTGCCAGCTATACATCGTACAATTGTCTCCTATTGTTTCCAATTGTTAAAGGTATGTTTGTCCTTATGTGACAGCACCTTTATTGGGAGCAAGCAAGCATCTATCGAAGGAATGCGGCTGCAATGAGGTCATTGCACATGGTTCTAAGTGTTCAACGATATAAGGAACACGTATGGTGAGAGAGAGAGTTAAGAGTTAAGAGAGTGAGAACACACAGTAGAGATAGAGAGAGATTAGAGAAAACTTGTAATAGCATAAACTTTGTTCTTGTTTTCTCTTGACATAGGTTTTGACAGAGTGAGTCTTAAGTGCTAGTGAAGGGCATTAAGACGGGTCACTTGTGATTCCTATTGTGTAATCTCTATCACTGAATCTAGTGGATTCCGAGACAAGAGTCTGGGCCCAGACGTAGCGACCCTCGTTAACGGGCGTGAACTGGGTAACAAAGTCTTTGTGTGCTCCTGCTTTTACTTTCTTATTTGTCTGCAACTCATCTTCTTTTCCTTCTCAAAACTCTCGCTTATCCACTCTGTTTGTTCTGCATCTTGTGTTCATCTCTGTTATTGGTTTGTGGGGTCTTTTCTCGGGGGAAGTCAACACCTTGAGGTCCAAAAGGCCTTACAGAGTGGTATCAGAGCAAAGGTTCATTGTTGCTGGTTCTGTAGAGTCCCTAAAACGGTGAACCATGTCATCGGCAAGGATAGAGGTTGAAAAGTTTGATGGTCGTGGAGACTATACGATATGGAAAGAGAAACTCGTAGCCCATCTGGATATTCTGGGTTTAAGTGTTGCTCTCAAAGAAACAGAAGCTGTGGTGGAGGATGTTCCTGGTTTAGAGTTAACCAGCGAAGAGAAGAAAGAAGCGACAGAAAAGCAAGAAGCTTTAGAAGAGAAAGGGAGGAAAGCTCGTAGCACCATTGTTCTGAGTGTTTCTGATAGAGTCCTACGGAAGATTAAGAAGGAACAGACTGCAGCTGCTATGATAAACTCGCTGGACAAGCTGTACATGTCCAAAGCGCTTCCTAACAGGATCTATCTCAAACAGAAGCTATACAGCTTCAAGATGTCAGAGAATCTGTCTGTTGAAGGTAACATCGATGAGTACCTTCATATTATAGCAGATTTGGAAAATACAAATGTGCTGGTATCAGATGAGGACCAAGCCATTCTGCTGTTAATGTCCTTACCCAGGCCATTTGATTTGCTGAAAGATACTCTGAAGTATGGTTCAGGAAGAACCACTTTGACGTTAGATGAAGTCATTGCAGCTATTACTCAAAAGAGCTTGAGTTTGGGTCTAGCAAAAAGAGTATCAAGGGTCAAGCAGAGGGTTTGTATGTCAAAGAAAAGACAGATACCAGAGGAAGGTCTGAGCACAGAGAGAAGAACTCCAAACAACAGAGGTCAAGATCTAAGTCTAAGACCAAGAGAGGATGCTGGATCTGTGGTGAAGAAGGACATTTCAAAAACTCATGTCCTAACAAGAACAAGGTTCGATCCCGACCTAGAGACTTCAATGGTAACAGAGGAGATTCGTCTAGTGGAAAGGGAAACCTGGTGGAAGCAACTGGGCTGTGTCAGAAGCTCTGTCATCCACTGATATTCATCTTGAAGAAGAGTGGATCATGGACACAGGATGCAGTTACCATATGACTCACAAGCGTGAGTGGTTTGAGGATCTGAATGAAGATGTTGGTGGTTCTTTAAGAATGGATAACAAGACAATGTCCAAGGTTAAAGGAGTTGGTACCATCAGAGTTAAAAATGAACCTGGTTTGAGTGTCCTACTTACCAACGTGAGATACATCCCTGAGATGGACAGAAATCTTCTGTCTTTGGGAACTTTGGAGAAAGCTGGATACAAGTTTGAATCAGAGAATGGAGTTCTGAGTGTTAAAGCTGGAGAACAAGTGTTCCTCACAAGGAGAAGGTACAACACTCTCTACATACTGCAATGGAAGCCTGTTAATAAAGAATCGCTTGCAGTAACACAAAGACAAGATGATATGGTTCTATGGCATAGAAGACTGGGGCATATGAGTCAGAAGAACATGAATATTATGCTGAGAAAGGGTCTTCTGGATAAAAAGAAGGTCTCTACTTTTGAGACATGTGAGGACTGTATCTATGGTAAAACAAAGAGAGTGGGTTTCACGCTTGCACAGAATGACACGAAAGAGAAGTTGGAGTATGTCCATTCCGACTGATGGGGAGCCCCTTCAATACCACTTTCTCTAGGTAAATGTCAATATTTCATATCCTTTATTGATGATTACTGAAGGAAAGTGTGGTTTTATTTCCTGAGAACTAAAGATGAAGTTTTTGAGAAGTTTGTTGATTGGATCAATCTGGTGGAGAATCAGAGTGACAAGAAGGTCAAAACTCTCAGGACAGATAATGGGTTTGAATTCTGAAACAGGCTGTTTGATGAACTCTGTGGAGAAAGAGGTATTCAGAGGCACAGGACTTGTGCTTACACTCCACAACAGAATGGAGTTGCAGAGCGTATGAACAGGACAGTTATGAGGAAGGTGCAAAGCTTGCTAAGTGATTCTGGTCTTCCAAAGAAATTCTGGGCAGAAGCTACTTATACTGCATATGTTCTCATAAACAAGACACCATCTGCTGCTCTTAACTTCGATGTTCCTGATAAGAAGTGGTCAGGAAGACCACCAGTCTACAACTATCTGAGACGGTTTGGGTGTGTTGCATTCGTACATACGGATGATGGGAAGCTTAGTCCAAGAGCAAAGAAAGGTGTATTCATTGGCTACCCCTCTGGAGTCAAAGGTTGTAAAATCTGGTTGATGGAAGAGAAGAAGTGTGTGGTGAGCCGCAATGTCATTTTTCAGGAAAATGCTTCTTACAAGGATCTTTTGCAGAGAAAAGAGGATTCGGTTAGTGAAGATGAGTCTCATCCAAACTCATACCTTGATTTGGATCTTGAGGCAGAAGATAATGATATCTCAGGTGGAGTCAATTCTGATTCTCAATAGCATCCGCCTGCAAGTCCAATCCCTGCAACTCCAACATCTGTTCACGATGATGATTTGGTGGAGACAGATGTAAATCAATCAACTCTGAGCTATCACCTGGAAAGGGATAAAGATCGAAGAGAAATCAGATCTCCTAGGCGATTTGATGATGAGGATTATTTTGCAGAGGCTCTCTACACTACTGAGGATGGTGGAGAAGTTGAACCCGATGACTACAATGAAGCCAAGCGAAGTGCCAATTGGGAAGTTTGGAAATTGGCTATGGATGAGGAGATGGAATCTCAAAACAAGAACAACACTTGGACTGTAGTCAAGAGACCAACAAATCAAAGGGTTATTGGTAGTAGATGGATCTACAAGTACAAAACTGGAATCCCCGGTGTAGAACAATCCAGGTTTAAAGCGAGATTGGTTGCTAAGGGGTATGCTCAACGTGAAGGCATTGATTATCATGAGATCTTTGCCCCGGTAGTCAAGCATCTATCTATAAGGATACTGCTCTCCATTGTTGCTCAAGAAGACCTTGAACTAGAGCAACTCGATGTTAAAACCGCCTTCTTACACGGTGAATTGAAGGAGCAGATCTATATGATCCCTCCTGAAGGTTATGAAGATTTGTTCAAAGAAGATGAAGTATGTCTGCTCAACAAATCACTGTATGGCCTCAAGCAAGCTCCTCGGCAGTGGAATGAAAAGTTTGATGCTTATATGTCTGAAATTGGTTTCTTAAGAAGCGATTATGACAGTTGTGCCTACATCAAGGAGCTGGCTGATGGATCAATGATGCATCTGTTGATATATGTGGACGACATGTTAGTGGCAGCCATGAACAAAGAGGTTATTGTGCAGCTCAAAGCCGAACTCAATCTGAAATTCGAAATGAAGGATCTGGGAGCTGCCAAGCGAATCCTCGGTATGGAAATTGTCAGAAACAGAGATGAGGGTGTTCTATGGTTATCACAAGAGGGTTACTTGAACAAGATTTTGGAAACCTATCAAATGAACAAGGCGAATCATTTAATGACTACACTGGGAGTTCATTTGAAAATGAAAGCAGCTACAGAGGATAAGCTGGCTAAGGATGAAGAGTATATGAAGTCTGTTCCATACTCCAATGCTGTTGGGAGTATCATGTATGCCATGATAGGTACTCGTCCTGACCTTGCATATCCTGTTGGAATCATCAGTCGTTATATGACTAAACCTGTGAAAGATCACTGGCTTAGAGTTAAGTGGGTTATGCGATATATAAAGGGCACATTGCAGACAAAGCTGCTCTACAAGAGGAATTCTGAGTTCAGTAATTTGGAGTTGGATTCCATCAAACTCATGGTCCATGAAGTTGTCAATATCAGTTTGTTGGGTTGGGTACCGACAACAAAGAAGGAAAAAAAAATACATGAATGTCAGACAACAACAACTTTCGAAACAAAGTTGAAGCAATAAACGTAAAATTAAGGGGAAACTCACCTTTCCAATCAATGTTGGGCCAATGATCGATTTCACATCTATAACAGCCTATTAACATCAACAAAAAACATATCAGGAAAGAATATCGAATTCGTATAAGAACACTTTTTCCACTCATATCCAAACACAAATCAAAACGCACAAAGAAAGATAACAATACAGATCTCACCTTAGAAACACCCTTTCCAAGGTAGTCAGATCCACCATCCCTAAGCTCAAGGGCATCGTAGATACCAGTGGAAGGTCCACTCGGAACTGCAGCGGTAACCTTGACACCAATTGATGTGTGGACATGCACCTAAACCATCAATCAGAAAAATCATTAGCTTTCTTTCTAATGAAGCATATTCTATCATTACCAACGATATAAAGAAACATATCCAAATCGTGAAGTCTATCGATGAAGGAACAATAAATAAACAGTACACAATTTCACTTGGCCAAACTTAGGAGATAAAACAGATCGGTCAAAAAGAATCATATAAACATAATAATAGAGACTCATCATCTTCTCAAAATTACGATCCATACAAAGGAATAAATGCAAATCTAATTTGCTGCAAAGAACAGACAAGATGCAAATAGTTGAATAGCTGGACACAGTTGGAATTGTCACAACATCGATACCAGCTGTGTTCTGATTGAATTGAAAGGGAATTGTGAGAAGAATTTGGAAGTTGCAAATGACAAAGAGAGTTGCGTAAGATCAATGATTGTCGTGTGGTGTACATTTATAGTCTGGCAATTTGAAACGGCTAAACGAAGGTGTAAAGTTAGGGTGTAATGGAAATTGATGGCAAAAATCGATGTTTAAGGCTGTGGAAGTGGAGAAGTCGCCGACGATTACTAAGACGGGGAGGCAATCTAGATGACGATAGAAAAAGAGAGGCGTGCCGCAGAATGTGGTAACTATAGTGGGTTAAATTATTTGTTTGTCTAAGTTTAATGGGTTGACTGCCTAAAACCCTCTTCATTGTATGGTTTCTGTATATTTCCCCTTAAACTCTAAAGCTCATTATAATTTTCCCCAAACTTACACATTTACTTAGGTAAACCCCTACACTTCTTTTTTTTGTCTAGTTCCACCTGATTAATTAAGAAGTGTAAATTGCGATTAATTCTTTTAATTTGCGTTTAAAAGAAACAGTGATTGCTCGAAATTGGTTTTACCCAAACCCATAATCCAACCCTTCAAATTTATTAGACACGAAATTGGAAAAGGGGATTAGGGTTCTTGTTATGAAATCGACTTCAAACATCTTCTGCAATTACCAAACAAGTTCTCTACACTCTAATGGCAGACTACAAACATCTTCTGCAATACAAATCGATCAGTTTCCGGATTTCATCAATCAACAGTTGGGCAGAAAGAAATTGACCTTGTCTTGGGATGCTGCGTGGTGATCTCAGCGAAGGTACGTACTGTTTTGGTTAACGATAGCTGATTTATTTATATATGTTATGGTTTTTATACAGTTTTGTTGGTATCTCAGGTGAAGAACCGATGAAAGTGGATGCATCCACAATAGCCATCAGTTGCTGGAGAGAGAAGAATAGTGATTTAGTAAATGATTCGGTAAATCGAAGCAATGGCGATTCAGGCGGTCCTGAAGCTATTGAGACAGCTTAAACGAAATGAATCATGTATATATACCGAGTTTTGAATTGCAGCCACCAAGTAGAGGTAGCTTGAGGAGATAAATTGCAGCAACGCTTGAGTCTACTGATGAACATAGATTTGTCCAGAGAAATGGCGATTTGTAGCAACTGATTATTTGAGGCGAAACAACAAGTGTCTTTTGCTAAAGTAATTCACTCTAAAAATCATTTCTTTCAATCTTGTTTTTTGAGATGTGGGTTTGGTGTATGTTGGCTTAACGTAGCTGTAGGTTGTGGTGCACAAGTCAGCGTCTAGTCAGACTGGTTCATCAGTGGCAAAGCCTTCAAGCTACAGTTTGGGTTCCTCTACAAAGCTTCTCAAGGTGCTAAACCGGATATGAAGTTATTAGAACAAACAGTGTTTTTATCGGGGACACCCTGTGCATGACCAGAAAAAAAAACAAAAAAAAAATCATAGTTATCAGAACATTTGAAAGAGGGAGAAACAGAAAAAATCAGAATGCAGATTGCTAATACTCATTCCTTTCTCTCTATTTGTTATTTTTCAATGCTTTGTGAATCAATCACAATAGATCCCTTCTTTTCTCTTACTTTGCTTTTCCAATCTATCTTTATCTTAGTTTATCTTAGTTTAGTTGTTTCAAGCAGCACAATCTTTTACCATCATTTAAATCAGTGGTCTAAAAGGACATTCACATTGAAATCCTGACCTTAGAATCGTTCATAAGGAACGAAGTTGGTTTATTCATCTTTCAAAATCAATTTGAACTTCCCGAAAACAAAAATTCACTTTTTTATCTTGTTAATAAAGGTTTACTGAGTAGTAAAGAATATCTGTAATTGAGAAACAAAGAACAAAACAAAAAGAAAAAGGAATGAATCAAGGGCCGCTTGCAAAAATGACCTATAATTTGATGTCAATTGCAAATGTGACCCTTCATTTTTCTCTCTCTAACAAATGCCACATTATCTCCCTTCTAACATTGGTAGATCTGATAATTCACGAAAATGTCATTACTATGCCATTACTTATGAAATATATTTGATTTATTTGGAAATTGACAAAGGAATACACATCCTCATCTTTTTCACTTATTCACGAAAATGCCATCAACATCAATTCTTCCAACCACCATTAATGCTCTACCCACCGCAATTTAACCCCTTAAAACTCACCATTTGAGTTCGCCAACTCATTTTTCGCCATTTTCTCTTGATTTTCCTCTCTAACCCTCCTAAATTCAAAATTTTCCAAATTTCAGACCCGTTTATATGTGCATAGTAGGTGATTCTTGCATACATAGAGTCTGGGTTTCTTTGATGGTGGTCAGCCTCATAGTTTTTGACAGTCGACGAAGCTAAAAACCAGATTCAGGTAATTCAAACATGATTTTCTGGGGGTTTCCATCTGTTTCGCGGAAGTAGACTTCATTTGACGTATACTAGTCAAAGCATATGTTAGTTTTGCATTTGACCATTTGGCGAGTAGACTTCATTTGCAGTCTACTATTTTGCTTTTGTAAGAAAAAAATAGAGGACACGTCATACTCGTAGTGGTCAGGTTAGTTTTGCATTTGACCAAGAAGAGGGCTTTTCGGAGAAGTCTACTTTAAAGCGAGGTCAATATTGCATTTGACCAGATTTTGACTTTTATAGTAGACTTCGGGTGATGTCTACTGAGGTTACTTTTGAGGTTGACGAAAACATCAAAACATTGACCAATAATAGCATTTAAGTAGTATACTTCACTAGCCGTCTACTAAGGGCAGTAGACTGCGAAAGCAGTCTACTATTAATTTAATCGTAAATTGGGTCAACACCAGAACTAAACGAGTAGACTTCACTAGCCGTCTACTGAGGGAGTAGACTTCTTGGAGAAGTCTACTCAGATATTTGAATTGCAAAACTAACCCGAGAGAAGTCTACTAAAAAAATAGACCTCTTCAAGAAGTCTACTAAAAAAAGTAGACCTCTTCAAGAAGTCTACCTGGAAACAGTAGACATCTTCAAGAAGTCTAATGCTGATATGAAGTCTAACTCGGAAAGTCAAAGTTTGGTCAATTGCAAAACTGACCCATTTTTCGGAGTAGACTTCATTTGGAGTCTACGCGTTAAACTTCATAGAGAAGTCTACTACGTAATGATTTTATTAAAGTTGTAATTATAGCATATTTAAAACGAATTTTTAAGATTTTTTTTTCATGCGTTGGTTTTAGCCTACATACTTGCTTGTGTGTGAGTTTGACATTTTTATTTGTTATATGCATTGCTGAATCAGTTTTCTTGTTTCATATTGCAACTAGGTCACTAGTAGTAGACGTCATTTGGAGTATACTAGTATGACTTCATAGAGAAATCTACTACGTAATGATTTTATTAAAGTTGTAATTATAGCATATTTAAAACGAATTTTTAAGATTTTTTTTTTTATGCGTTGGTTTTAGCCTACATACTTGCTTGTGTGTGATTTAAACATGTTTATTTGTTATATGCATTGCTGAATCAGTTTTCTTGTTTCATATTGCAACTAGGTCACTAGTAGTAGACATCATTTGGAGTCTACTAGGATGACTTCATAGAGAAGTCTACGACGTAATGATTTTATTAAAGTTGTATTTATAGTATATTTAAAACGAATTTTTAAGATTTTCTTTTTCATGCGAGCCTACATACTTGCTTGTGTGTGATTTTGACATGTTTATTTGTTATATGCATTGTTGAATCAGTTTTTTTGTTTCATATTGCAACTAGGTCACTAGTAGTAGACGTCATTTGGAGTATACTAGGATGACTTCATAGAGAAGTCTACTCTTTGTATTTTGATTTCTAATGTGTTTTGATTGTTTTTTTTACAGAGAATGGTGGTTCATGTACCAGTTGTTTACGGAGCATGGATGATGCAAAATCAATCTTGGCATTTCAAAGTGGATAAACACAAAGGAGGGAGAATGTTCAGCTTGAGTGATGGTTGTACACTCAATGAGCTTCTTCAAATGGTAGAAGCTGATTTCCGCGTGGACAAGAAAGTAGATATTGTGGAGTTATCTTATTCGTTACCAGATGCGATGCTTCAACAAATGCCTACAGATACCTCTCCTACGTATGTGACAAGTGATAGACAAGTTAAGAGCTTTATCGAATTAGGTAAATAACATGTTTTGCGCCTTTATTTAACTAGAAGGAGCATGAATACTGGAAATGTCGATGTGGAGGGACGTGGGGAGGATTTGCATTATGATGATGTTGTAGATATGGAATCATGGGATATGGAGGATGATAATGCGGATGGTGTTAATGGTATTGCCGGTGAGAATGATGATGAGTGTGGTGCGACAGATGATGTAGACGCAGATTTAAAAGATGAGAGTGATGCGTTGGATGTGGATTACAATGACTATTGGAAAGTGAAAGATGAGGATGAGGATGATGTTAAGGATGAGGATCATATATCGCCTGATGTTGTGGGTCGTCGTGTTCAAGGTGGACTGTCCAATGACACCTGGTCTGACAACATTTTTGTCATGCAGAGCTTTCCTAGCAAAGAAAAGCTTATATCAGAGCTGGATTTAACAGCCGTGATGTTAAAATTCGCATTCAAAGTGCATAAGTCAACGAAGATTTTGTTTGTGGCAAAATGTCATGTGGGTGGATGCATTTGGAAGCTTATAGCGGCTGTGAAGAATGACCCAAACACGTTTTGGGTGACAAAGTATGTGAAGACGCATACTTGTTCTGTGTTGGACCAAGCAGCTATCTCTAGATAGCACACACCGAAATATATTGGAAGTTTATTCATAGAACGCGTTGGAATCATTGATGGTATTGTGCCAAATCATATCACAGATGCAATGAAGGCGATGTTTGGGATGAACCTGGATTATACGACTTCTTACCGAGCTTTGATATATGATCAAGAAATGGTAAGGGGTACATCAGAAGATGGATATGAGGGGCTGCCTTCCTATTTGCATGAAATTGAGAAAACAAATCCAGGAAGTGTCACAGACATTGTACATGATGAGAAGAACCGGTTCAAGTACCTGTTTATATCTTTCGGGTCTTCAATAGCTGGTTTTAGGTACTTGAGGCGAGTTATTGTGGTTGATGGAACTCATCTAACTGGGAAGTATGGAGGGGTGCTGCTAGTTGCGGCCGGGCAGGATGGCAACCTTCAGATATTTTCGTTGGCTTTTGGAATCGTTGACTCAGAATGCGATGCTTCTTGGGAGTGGTTTTTCACAAAATTGTGTGGCTGTTTGTCAGACGAATATTCGATTGTCATAGTCTCTGACAGGCACTCCTCCATCTGGGCAACACGCGGAATATGCTACTAGCATCTACAACAAAACATTGTCACACATTTTCATGGGAAGCAACTCATGTATATGGTGAAAGGTGGTGGTTATGCGCATACGGTTTCCGACTATAACCGATATATGAATGCACTCCGACATGTAAATCCCAGCCTTGCAATATACTTGGAGAATGTGGATCCAAGGTTATTGTCACGAGTTCACTTTCCCGGAGATATATACAACATAAAGACAAGTAACATCGCAGAGTATATCAATTCTGTATTTAAGCAAGCCCGAGGATTCCCCATATGGTTTCTCCTTGAGTTTATTCGAGAGAAGTTAGCGAGGTGGTATTGTAAAAGGTGGGAAGATACTTTGAGTCTCACTACTCGTCATAGCTGTGGTGTTGAGTATTTATTGTCCATTCGTCAACAATATGCAGATAAGATGACGGTTGAATGCATAGACGGTTGGTGTTTCTTTGTCAAGGGTGGAACATGAGATTGTATGGTTGATCTGGAAGCTAGAAAGTGTGTGTGTGGTGTTTTCGATGTGGAAAAATACCATGTTCACATGCTATTGCAGCTGCAACTGAGGTGCGTGTTCATTTTTCTACGCTTGTATGCCCTACGTATACGACTCAGTATTTATTTGCGACATATTCGGGTAATATTTTTCCTGCATCCGCATCTACTGCAGAACCTGGAACTTTTCCAAGTCTTATTCCTCCAATTGTTAAGCGTGCTCCTGGGAGGCAGAAGAAATCGAGGTGGCAAACTTGGCTAGAAATGGCAAGGAAGAAGGGGACCAAACCTAGAAAGTTGCACAAACATTACAGTTGTTCAAATTGCAGACAACCTGGACATACTCGACCACATTGTGTAAGATACTCTCCTTCAGGGTTTGTATTGGTCTGTTGTATTCTTGTGTATTCCCAATGTTTGTTTGTTCACGTGGTTGCTGTTTGTTATAGGTGATGAGAGAAGCCGGACAGTGATGTCTACTCTTTGTTATGGATTTGTAATGAAGTCTACTCTTTGTATTGAAGTCTACTTTTAGTCATGACGTCTACTCTTTTAATGAAGTCTACTATTTCTAATGAAGTCTACTCTTTGTAATGAAATCTACTATTTGTAATGAAGTCTACTCTTTGTAATGAAGTCTACTATTTGTAATGAAGTATACTCTTTTAATGAAGTCTACTCTTTTAATAAAGTCTCCTTTTTACCTGTCAGATACTCGATTGTAATTATGCCTATACTTACCTTTAGGTACGTGTCGTTTCGTTTATTAAGTAATAAATAACTTTGTTTAAGCAATAAAGAACTTTGTTTAAGCAATAAATAACTTTGTTTATATCGACTAGTCTCCACTTACCTTATGGACATGTCGTTTTGACTATTACTCCTTTTACTTAGTATAAATGTCCTCTTTCCTTATTGTCTTTTTTACCAGTTTCATTATATTTTTTTACCATTTTCATTGGCTTATTCCTTAATAGTTACAGTTTCATCAAACAACCGAAAGAATGGCCGAATCGTTTTTGCTCTCTTTTCCAACAGAGATTCAAGAGCTTATTACCCAACACGTCGCCAATAATTCTCTGCTAGATCTATTTAACTTGAAGAGAACTTGCAAAACACTGAAAGACGTTTCAGAGCCTCCCTCGGTCTATGCATCCGTGAATCTATTCAGTTTGACTGCGTATCACTGGTAAGGTGGTTCACCGTTCATGGTTACGTGTTACGGACATGGAAATCCAGACATGATTTTCCTGAAGGGCGCTGAAGACTACTTCCACTACGAGAGGCTTGAGGATGGGGGTGGAAAGGATTAAACTGGCAGCTGATAAAGGATCTGTGTTTCCTATGTATACCTATGCAATGTTACACAAGGTATTTTTTAATGATGTCTCTTACTTGTCTTGGTTTACCAGGAAATCTATCCGTGCGCTAAGTACCCGTGTCCTACTAAATGGATGGGGTTGGCCTCCTTCGCTGCCTGTCTTATCCGAAAAAAGGTAGAGTTTTCAGAATTTCGTGCTTCCCAATTTGTACACTTGCACTTGTACTCCTTACAATCATTGGTACTATTGGTACAATGATGAAATGAAGGATGTTGGGATGTGTGACGAAAGTTTCTGGACAAGGGAGTTGTGAATTTTTTTTAAAGTTCTTCTGTGTCCGGTTTGTACTGTTCCTTTAAAGATGTAATGAAATCTACTCTATATAATGAAGTCTACACTTTGTAATGAAGTCTACTTTTTGTAATGACGTCTACTCTTTGTAAAGAAGTCTACTCTTTTTAATGAAGTCTACTCTTTTTAATGAAGTCTACTCTTTTTAATGAAGTCTACTCTTTTTAATGAAATCTACTCTATTTAATGAAATCTACACCATTTAATGAAATCTACCCTTTTAAATGAAATCTACTCTTTTAAATGTAGTCTACTCTTCGTAATGATGACTATTAACTACTAAACGGTTCCTTATTTATGACGTAGTATAAGTATTCAGCCATAAGTAACTTTTTACATGTCAGATACTCGATTAGTCTATTCGAGACGTCTACTCATTGTAATGATGCATATACTTACCTTTATGTACGTGTCGTTTCGTTTACTAAGTAATAAATAACTCCGTTTAAGTAATAAATAACCTTTGTTAACATCGACCAGTCTCCACTTACCTTACGTATGTGTCGTTTCGACTATTAGTAAAAATGCTCTCTTTCCTCATTGAATTTTTTACCAGTTTTATTATCTTCTTTACCATTTTTATTGCCTTCTTCCTTAGTAGTTACAGTTTCATCAAACAACCGAAAGAATGACCGAATCGTCTTTACTCTCTATCCCAACAGAGATTCAAGAGCTTATTACCCAACGTGTCGCCAATAATTCTCTGCTAGATCTATTTAGCTCGAAGAGAACTTGCAAAACACTGAAAGACGTTGCAGAGCGTCCCTCGGTCTATGCATCCGCGAATATATTCAGTTGGAATTCGTTTCACTGGGAGGGTTCAGCGTTCGTTGCTGCGTGTTACGCACATGGAAATCCAGATGGATTTTCCTGAAGGGTGCTCTAGACTACTACCACTCTGAGAGGCTTAAGGATTGGGTGGAAATGATTAAACTGGCAGCTGATGGAGGATCTGTGTTTGCTATGTATACCTATGCAATGTTACACGAGGTAATTCATAACGATGCCTCTTACTTATCTCGGTTTACCCGCAAATCTATCCATGCGGTAAATACCCATGTCCTACTAATTCGATGGGGTTGGCATCCTTTGCTGCCTGCCTTGTCCGAAAAGGAGGAAGCGTTTGATAATTTCTTGCTTCCCAAAATGTACAATTTCCGTTGTACTCCGTACAATCAATGGTTCTATTGGTACGATGATGAAATGAAGGATGCTGGGATGTGTGACGAATGTTTCTGGACAAGGGACTTGGGAAGTTTTTTAAAGTTATTCTGTGTCAAGTTTGTATCATTCACTTAAAGATGTAATGAAGTCTACTCTTTGTAATGAAGTCTACTCTTTGTAATGACATCTACTCTTTGTCATGACGTCTACTCTTTGTAATGACGTCTACTCTTTGTAATGAAACCTCCCCTTAAATGAAGTATACTCTTTTCAAAGTTGTCCACTCTTTATAATGAAACCTCACCTTAAACGAAGTCTACTCTTTTCAATGTAGTATACTCTTTGTAATGAAACCTCTCCTTAAATGAAGTCTACTCTTTTCAATGAAGTCTACTCTTTGTAATGACGTCTACTCTTTGTAATGACGTCTACTCTTTGTAATGAAATCTACTACGTCGAATGAAGTCTACTTCTCTTAATGTCGTCTACTCTTTTTAATGACGTCTAATTTTTAACGAAGTCTACTCTTTTTAATGAAGTCTACTCCACGTACTGAAATATAATAACATTCACCACATAGTTTAAGTCAGAAAGATACAAATATTAGTGGTTACCAAAAGGCAACCGCATCACACCCATTGTTTCAAAAAATAAATGGTGTGCAAAATTAGTATGAACCTGTGAGAACCTGTGAGATGTCTCATACCGGTTCATACAAGTCCAAGCCTGACCAGTCGCGGTTGTCCATACCTCTTAATGTCGTCTCCACAAATATATCCCCGGCTAACTTTTCACGGATGCCTTTGATGTTGGTGTCGCTCAAGCTCGCAGGTAGAGGGATTCCCAAAGCATGGCATTCAATGTACTTGACGCAGAACACACCACAATCACCACTATGGATGTTCTGAGGCATTCCTAGGACCCGCTCATGTGTGTAAGCATATAATGGCCAATCTTCTTTGTCACCGGGGGCCAGCTCCCGAAGAAGGTATGGCACCATCACCGTGATTGGCTCCACTGTCTCAGCTACTTGGTCGTCTCTGTACATTGACTCTGCACTGTCCCATACGGTGATGTGTTTCTTCGAGATAGATATCCAGAGAGCTATCCACTGGTCAGTCCCTATGTGCATTGGAGCGTATATATCGTCGACCTCGACCCCCCACATCTTCTTTGTCTGGCAGTATTGTGGGCTATCTCCTGAATGGAGTTCATACACTCCCGCTGGTAGTATTCGCCCTAGTCCATTGCGGTTTGGTGGGCAGTCTTTAAAGGCTTAATATTTTTTAGACCACATCGTCCCGAAAAGAGTATCCAACATGCAAATTCTATCCGACCGAAACCATTTAGGATGTTCGGACATGCGCTTCCGGAGGAGATTAATCGCAGCATCTAAGTGCTGTAATGTAGAAAATATGTTAACGATGTCTACTCAAGAAGTCTGCTCAAGAAGTCTAATCAAGAAGTCTACTCAATAAGTGTACTCAAGAAGCCTACTCAAGAAGTCTACTCAAGAAGTCTATTCAATGTACCGTGTCTTTAAGTCATTGCGGTCGAGTGCGGAGAATGTACCACCATTCAACGGTACCACCCTTTTTTATTTTCGGGTAATCACTGCAACCAACAAATAATATTTCATGTCAATCTTGAAACTAGTAACTACAATCTTAACAAATTTGGTACTTACGGCTGTGTCTTAAGCCACTTAATAACTTGTTTTGTCTTGTCTTTGTCAACAGGTGCAAATGGGCCATACCCACCGAAATTGAGTGTTCTTTCCTTTGGCCGCTGGAACAAAGGGGGAATCTACACGAGACCTCTTTCTGCTTTCTGAATCTGAGTCGACTTCTCTTTTCTGCTTCTGCTTGTTGTCCACGACGGCGACCTTCGCTTGGATTAAGTTGTTGTTTGAGACATTAACACCATCGAGAAGCCAATCATTTTTCGTCCACACCTATGTGACACCGTCAGAGAACTGACCCATCACTGCCATGACGACGTTGTCAATCTCAACATCCTCTTCATCATCATCATCCCACAATGGGAACATTTCTGACGGACTCTTCATCACGCAGTGGTTAAAGCGGGTCTACGGGTAAAAAATACATCACCCACGTTACTAAACAGTCACTATAGTATAATCAATAAATCTAACAAGAAAGTGCACTTCATAAGTTACCTGCTTAAGCATGTTCTCTTTCATATACTTCCGACCCTGCTGTCCGTTGTAGGCCAGAATCGGTTCAACTGAGCCACCGTGTTCAATGGGACATCCGTATTGGTGTCCAAAGTCCGGCATGGCCTGGTACGCCCATACCTGAAGCACTTCCACAAACCCATCGATGGTGTAGGATCTGATCAAGTCTTTCTCCTTGACCGACTCGATGAGGTTCTTGTATGCTACCCTTCCCCAAGGGTATTCCTCAAACTCATCAATGCCCATTATTAGGCGGGCAAGCTGAATCCTTGTGTCTGAACTTGATTTGCTTGCTTCAATAAAGCCAGCATATATGGCTAGGTACCCTAACCGGATACGATCCTCCCTACTCCAGGTAGGGGCATCCTTACACACACGTGTCAGATCATCAATACTTGGACCGACATCGATATGGATACCCAACCTTCCCCAGAATTCTTGCATCTCGGAGGTTACATCTACGTTGGGCTGCTCCAAATTTGGAACGTGCTTGCAATTGAGTCCCGTGATATATTCGAACTCATTGAGAGAGAACCTCAATGGGTTATTTCCAACTAGACTCAAAATTTTGTACTTCTTCTTGCACACTAGTTGGAACCCGAGCATATAATGCACCACCCGCGATGCCCATCCAAAATCCAATTTGTAGAACTTCAAAAAGACACCCAGTGACTCTTTTAACTCATTCCACTCATCTGGAAGAAGTGCTTGTTCCAAGGCGGGGAATAGCTTGGAGTCGTTGCTGTAGTACGCAATGCTCTTTAGTGGCTGTGGTTCATCACCTTTGCTGAATTGCCTTCGGAGAAACACTGGTGTTGTCATTCTGAAAAACTTAAGCCACTATCAGGAAAGGAAAGGAGAAAAGAAGTCAACTCAAGAAGTCTGCTCTCTATTCAAAATGTCTACTTCTACTCAAGATGCCTACTCTCTACACAAGAAGTCTACTTCTACTCAAGATGTCTACTTCTACTCAAGATGTCTGCTCTCTACTCCAGATGTCTGCTCTCTACTCAAAATGTCTACTTCTACTCAAGATGTCTACTCTCTACTCAAGATGTCTTCTCTCTACTCAAGATGTTTACTTCTACTCAAGATCTCTACTTCTACTCAAGATGTCTACTTCTACTCAAGATGTATACTTCTACTCAAGATGTCTACTTCTACTCAAGATGGCTACTCTCTACTCAAGATGTCTGCTCTCTACTCAAGATGTCTACTTCTACTCAAGATGTCTACTTCTACTCAAGATATCTAACTCTACTCACGATGTCTCCTTCTACTCAAGATGTCTCCTTCTACTCAAGATGTCTCCTTCTACTCAAGATGTCTACTTCTACTCAAGATGTCTACTTCTACTCAAGATGTCTACAGAACTCAAGATGTCTCCTTTACCGTTTTACGACGAGGGGGCCAGATACAAATCTCAAGCGGCGGCCACGGAATAATCTAAGTACACTGTAGAGGAGAGGCGACGGAGGCGAGGAGAGGCGACGTAGGCGAGGAGAGGCGACGGAGAAGAGGAGAGGCGACGGAGGCGAGGAGAGGTGACGGAGGCGAGGAGAGGCGACGGAGGCGAGGAGAGGTGACGGAGGCGAGGAGAGGCGAGGAGAGGTGACGGAGGCGAGGAGAGGCGACGGAGGCGAGGAGAGGGGACGGAGGCGAGGAGAGGTGACGGAGGCGACGGAGGCGAGGAGAGGCGCAAAGGGGGAGATAAGAGTATGTGATTAAACCAATTAGATTAAGAAAGTAGACATATCGATAAATCAAGAGAAATAGGATGAAGAAAGATTACCGGATTGAGGGGAGGAGTGGCGTCAAAGAACGGCGAAAGCTTAGGGTTTCGGCGACAGAGAATGGCGGAAGCTTAGGGTTTTGTTTTCTTTGTTACACAAACAGTAATAAATACTACAATGTATATACTGAACGGTTACAGTCCTCGAGACAATTTACTTACTAAAATCATTACTTATTTCTCGAGACAAACAACGACGTTTCCCATTATTTTTATATTTTAGTATTTGTCAACTGCTACAATCATTACTTATTTCCCGCTTATTAATTTTAACTTCCCGCCTAAGCAGACTTCACAGCGAAGTCAACTCAAATTTCCAAATTTCCAAATTTTCAATTGGTCAAATTTAAAAATTTTAAGATTTTCAGATTTTAATATTTTGATATTTACAGATTTTCAAATTCTCATATTTTCAGATATTCAGATTTTTAGATTTTCATATTTTCAAATTTTCAAATTTTCAAATTTTCAAATTTTCAAATTTTCAGATTTTCAGATTTTCAAATTTTCAAATTTTCAAATTTTCAAATTTTCAGATTTTCAGATTTTCAAATTTTCAAATTTTCAAATTTTCAAATTTTCAAATTTTCAAATTTTCAAATTTTCAAATTTTCAAATTTTCAAATTTTCAAATTTTCAAATTTTCAAATTTTCAAATTTTCAAATTTTCAAATTTTCAAATTTTCAAATTTTCAAATTTTCAGATTTTCAAATTTTCAAACTTTCGGTTTTGAACTTTTAGACTTCCCCAATAGACTTCACTTGTATGTTTACGCGAGAAGTGTATTAGATAGTGTACTCGAGAAGTCTACTATAAAGTGTACTGGAGCAGTCTACTTTTGTTCTGTTATGTTCTTATGAAATTTGGCAGAAATTTCAACAAAGGCGAAATATATATGTCAGATGACTCAGTTATTCAAGCAGGAGAAATACATATTACAGACCTTACTCTAATCCTAAACTAAGATCTAAAAAGGAGAATACAAAGGTAGATGGTCAGACCTATGACTGTGAGGATTACACCAGCCACCATCTGCTTCTTCATAATGATGCTAGGATAATAATCGTCAATTAGATAGCAAAGTTGAGATAACTCTGCATCAATCCGAGGCATAAAAGTAGAAGTCTCTTCTGCTACTCGGTCCCTACATTCCACTTTCTTTTCCAGGGCGACTTTGAGATCTTGGATTTCCTGCATCACAGCCTCATCCACCACTTGAATATATTATGACAACCATCCTAAACAAGCACATAGGCATCCACCATCATATTAATATGGTTAACACTCAAATGGAGAACAAACAACACAACGACAGTCTTATTACCTTATAGTTCTTGCATCCATATAATACCCGACCCGGATTTTCATCTGTAGTGGATGATTTCATGATAGGCACCAAACCGCAGAAACATCGGTCGGGGAAACCAGATTTTCGAGATCTAAGCATAGGAGTGGGGGAGGTCACTTCTGGTTCTCCGGCACTCCAAAGATTCTTCGAACTATTCGATGGTTGACTGTAGCTTTATCGACCCATCTCTGGGTACAAATCAAACAACAAATCATTGCAAAACGTATTAGGCATCTAAATCATCAATATACTTGAAACAAATCTATAAACAAGTTAATTTCGAGGCTAGTTGATTTCGAAGCTTACTATATATTCAGATCTGTTAGAGAGGGAGAGAAAGAGACAATCGCCGTATAGTGAGAGAGAGATACGCGGCGTATTAAGAAATTAGGGTTAGAGTGTTGGCGACTCTGACTTATATAAGGGGGTCAATTTCCGGTTAAGTTAAAAGTTCGGTTAAGGAGATGGTTCAGGAGATGGTTAAGGAGACTTCATGACGAAGTCTTCCTAAACCCTAAACCTCGAATGAACAGTACACCCCTAACCCCTAAATTGATAAGTTACATAAAATCTAACATTAAACAATTTACTCATCATTATATTCTTAATCTTGTTTTTCAAATAAACTTAAATGTAATATTAAACTTTCATTTATATATATTTCTTTTTTATCAAAACCATAACCATGCTATCTATCCATATCAAATCCTATACACCAACCTTACATGTATTTGGTTTCTACCCTCATTTATCTTCGTTCGCTTAAATTAATTCATTTTTATGAAATATTATTTTATATAAGTGATAATTACGTATGTGATATTTATGTATATAAATTTTTTATCAAATTAATTTTTAAAAATTTTCTAATTAAAATCTAATATTTAATCACAGAGGACTTCATATAGACGTTATGAACTCTACTATTATACTTTTACATGATATGGAAACTTTATTTGTTTCAAATGACCGATTTTTATGAAATTTTATTTTATATAGGTGATAATTACATATGTGATATTTATGTATACAAACTTTTTATCAAATTAGTTTTTTTAAAATTTTATAATTGAAATCTAAGATTTAATCACGGAGTAGACTTCATATAGAAGTTATGAAGTCTACTATTATACTTTTACATGATATGGAAACTTTATTTGTTTAAAATGTCCGATTTTTATGAAATTTTATTTTATATAGGTGATAATTACGTATCTAATATTTATGTATACAATTTTTTTACCAAATTAATTTTTATAATTTATTTAATTAAAATTTAAGATAAAATCACAGAGTAAACTTTATATAGAAACTCAGGAATCAACTGTTTAAACGTAGACTTCTCAAGGGTTATATGGGTCATTTTTCATTTCGCTTTTTTGTTTGGTCGTTAGGGAGAAACTGATACTTTTACTACCCTTACGGGGTTACTTTTGTCGAATGTCCAATAAAAGGTCTAGATTTACATTCAAAACCAAATAATGATTTAAAATCAGCAATTCCCCGAGGAATCAAAGAGAAATATTAAAATATCTACTTCACGAGAGCACTCACATTTAATATACACTCTGTCTCTTCCTCAATTGCTTCTCGTAGAAATACCATATGGTATACAGTCTGTGTACCATTGTTCACGCATGAAAGAGCGTTCGTCAACGATTTCGGAATGACGTCTATGTCACAACACTTAAACAGATATTTGATCAACATTCTTTCAACTGCTGATCTTAAGCTGTTATTTGATACTTCTGACTTCTGGGTCTAAGATAAGACTGTTGGAATTGAACCTTTGATTAAACCTGCAACAAGAGCAAGAAGAAATCAGTGAGATGATGAAGAAGAAAAATCAGAGAGGAAACAAGCATCAAGTGAGAAAAGATACAGAACAGAGAAGAAGCAAAAGCGAAGGAGAATAAGGAGAAGAAGAAGTCTTCAAAGAAGAAGAGTCAACCAAAGAAGAAGAAGAAGTTGAGCAGAGTCAACCAAGAAGAAGCAAGTCAAAGAACAAGAAGAAAATAAAAGAACAATGACCTTAGCCAATTTCTCCTGTTATTTATCCCCTGCAGAAAATTCTGAGAGCATCTTTTGACTAGCTTGCTTCACCTGTTTTATCACTTAAGTTAATAATACTTTCAGCGTTAGTCTTCTTTTAGTTGAAGCACTGGAAAACAGGTTTATAATCATAACACAAATCGAAAATACAACCGAAATTAGAAACAACTAGTTTAAACTTTCAAATGTTAAAGCAAAATAACATGATAAGCTGTGACATGGTAAGACAAAACAACATGATAAACTGAAAATCCTTGAATCCACTTTCACTCCGACTGAGATACTTGTGTGACTGAAAACTGAGAGGGTTGTGTCAGTGAAATCGTATCAGCATGGTGACCTGAAGTAGTACCCTGCAAATCATAACAAGAGACAAGTGGAAATTCACAATCCGAGACAACTATATAATCAAAACTACAAGAGACAAGTGGAAATTCACAATCCGAGACAACTATATAATCAAAACTACAAACCCAACAGAGAGAGAAATCAATACCTCTGATGTCTCAGACTTCCTCGGCTTCTTCTTTGGATGTATCATACAACCCGTGTAATTGTGGCTTTTTTCACCACAGTTTGAGCAATGCATAATGCGGCCTGTCCTAGGCAATTTTTGAACATGTTTCTTCTTCTTCTTCGGAGACTCGTGCTTACCTTTTTTTCTCTTTTGAATCTTCTTTGATTTCTTCTTTCTTCCAGGTAAGTCAGGTTCTTGAGGTTGGACTACCAGGCGACAACATCTCTTGATCGAGAATCGTGGTTCTCTAACTGGTTCCATATTTTACTCATAATTCAGTTTCCACATCTCTTTCTAGAACCACGAAGATACAAAGTCATCAGCATCCAAGCCTGCATCTATCATAGCTCCATATGCATGTTCACATGGAATACCTATAAAAAAAACTCAAATCCAATAAAAAAATGTCAATAAAAACAACAATTTCATATAGAGAGAAAGAGATATACCTGAGATTTGAAATTTTCCACATGAACAAATATGAGTTCTTGTGTTGACTGTGTAAGAATTTCCATAAAGGTTGACTTCATGCACTCCATGAGTTGCAGGAGTTGTTTTGCAATTGTCAGCATGTTCCTTTTCCAATTCCAGCACCTTCTTCACATACTTTGAGTTCTTTCCTTCTCACTTCTCCGATTTCTCCATTCTCTTAGCAATCCGAGCCATAACCTGCCTCCGAATCATCTCCAACATTGGTACCATGGCCTTAGCTCGAGCTTTGGTAATCGTTGCGTTGAATGACTCTGTTGAATTGTTATCAACATCCTCACAACAGCTTCCGAGTTTGTAAAATGCGAGATACCAAGTTTCAGGTTTCTCCTTCCTCATGCAAAGTCGTATTATAATTTTGCAGCTTCCTAGAATTTTCTTTAGACTCAACTGCAGTATAGCTCCAAGCTAGGTTCCAAACCATTGGTTTGCATGCCCATTATTCTTCAGGTTCTCCACAATATGCTTAACACACATTCTGTGTTCAGCACATGGTAACTCCTCTTTGACAGCGTAAATAAGTCCCTAAAAACATATTTTCAATGAGATAATAAGACTAAATGAAATTATAAGACCTAAATGAAATACAATTTGCTTACCTTTGATCTATCTGAGATCATGACTATTCCATGACCATTTTGAAGATTTAAATCACGCTTCAATAGCTGTAGGAACCATAACCAATTTGTCCCATTCTCCTTTTGTACTACTGCCCAAGCAATGGGATAAATCTGATTGTTTGCATCATGTCCAACAGCAGTGAGCAATACTCCTTTTACGACAGCTTACAAGAATGTGCCATCAAGACCAATAATTGGACGACAAGACCCACTCCAACGGTTTTCGAGACTTCCTATACAAACATAGAACCTATCAAACACATCTTCACCAGGTGCGTTAGAATACATATCAACTATTGCAGTTGAACCCAGATTTGTGTATACTACTTCTTCGGCATATCCACAGAGATGAGCAAACTGTTCTTCGTACTCCTTCTCAAGCCATTTCAATGCTAAAAGCCTACCTCTCTGGCACTGGTTTTGAGTACTCACTATTTTGCAGTTCTCTTTGATAAGACTCCAAATTTCTTCAGGCATCAAATCCAGTTTTTGCCTCCATTTGTCCAAGAAAATACTTGCAATCACTGGACCCTTTAAGAGCTTACATTTCCCATTCGGACTGCAACTATGATACGGATATGTAGTCTTCACCATCTACATCCGACTGTGATTATCATAGGAGCAATAAACTCTCCATTTACATTTTCCACTAATGCCACATCTATATGAAAGCTTAGTCTTATCCCATCTATCTTGTTGGATGTTTCTTGCTTTCTTCAAAGCATACTCTAACACAGCTTCCTTGAACTGATAGCCGGTATAGAACTTAGTTCATAAAGCTAACTTATCATCCTTGGTCTTTCCCGTTCTTTTTTTTTCACAACCATTTCATCTTCCTCATTCTCATCCGAGCTCTCTGGAATTATGTTCCTCTCCCTATACTCCTCATCAACAAAGTCAGCAACGTCTTCTTCAACGTCAAACTCATATCGTGCCACTAAATCCTCTTCATCTCAATTCTTTGTTTCTTTATCTTCATCTCCATTCTCTGTTTCCTTATCTTCATCTCCATTCTCTGGTCTCTCCTCTGCTTTCTCACGATCAAAGAAATTTTCATGATACTCATTACCTATGTTTTCCGTAAAAGAAACAAGGACATCAATTTGCCAAAGAACAAATCACACACGATTTTTTAAAACATAGATCAGCGTTCAATTTTTTTACCTGAGGGCAATGGCTACTTCATCCATCACGATTTCTGCTTGCGACGATCTCAGTTACTCCTTCTCTCACTCTTTTGTCAATTCAGAAAAAGAACCCTAATCCTTTTTTTACAGTTTCGCGCCCTAACATTTTTTTTTTAAAAGATTTGACGGGTTTGGATTATGGGTTTGGGTAAAACGAATTTCGGGCAATCACGTTTTTCTTTAAACGCAAATTAAAGAAATTGATCACAATTTACACTTCTTAATAAAGCATGTGGAATTAGGCAGGAAAAAGAAGTATATGAGTTTACTTAACTAAATGTGTAAGTTTGGGGAAAATTATAATGAACTTTAGAGTTTGGGGGGAAATATGCGGAACCCGTACTGTAGAGAGGGTTTGGGGCAGTCAACCCAAGTTTAATAGTAGGCCTTCAAAGATTTTTGTTACACAACATGAGGCTTAAATAAAAATGAATAGATTATAATCTGGTAGAGCGAAGAATAAATTTTTAGTATAAATCTATATTTTCAAATATATAATTAAAGAATAAATTTATATTGTTTGAATTTTTAAACTAGAATTTAATTGATTAAAATTAACATCTTCTCAGATTCAAAGCACATATTTATTTTTTTGAGAAAATTTTAATTTAAAAAAGTGAAGATCTTTAAAAAAAATTGTAATTCCTTGAAATGTTTTTAATTTTTCTGATATTATTTAAATTTGGATAAAATATATTAATAAATGAGAAAATTTGAGATACATATGAATTATATAGTTTATCAAATTTTAACTCGCGCTGGCGGCAAATAATATTTTCATTTATTTTTGTTTCTATGTTTTAATAGAAAGTAAAAATTTTAGATGTGTTGATTTTAGTTGAAAGTTATTTTACTCGGAACATGATTCTAACTGTGCTATAGTGTGGTATCATGATTCTCAAGTAATTAGATTAGGACATGCGTGACATGCAGGTAAAAATAAAATATTTGAAATAAAAAATTGATTACTCATATAACATATTTTATATATTTAGATTTTAGATTAAAATTAGTGTTAAATTACCCAAATTATTGTTTTATAACTCTCATTTGAGAAACTTGAGAAACTTAGAGAAACGATTCTTCTAGTTAAAATAAAAATGTTCTAAAAACATATTTTAAATCTTGTATTACTTAATAATAGATATTTTAATGAATATAATATAAAAAATTCAGCTGTGTAAACTTTTTTACATATGTTAAAACGATAGATAGATTTAACACATGTCGCATTCGTGTTAATTAATAATCTTCAAAATCGAGTTTTATATAATAAGATAAGATATTGGAATTTTCTTTTTCTCTTTTGAATTACAAAAATTAAATTTTTTTTATTTCACTTTTATCTATGAAAAAATTATTATTATTTTTTGCTTTTAATTTCATTAGGAAAAGAAATTTAAAAGTGACAAAATCTAATTTACCGATTTATTATGTTTGGTGATACAATGGGATCAATCCTTTTATTCTACTGCAAGTGCACAACTTATGATTGCAATATAGATAAGTCGATTTCCAAATGACCAGTGTTATGATTTGTATCTATAAGGTATTGAAATAAAGCTAAGCAAGCAAGTTGGTTTTGTTGTTTGTGAAACAAATGACAGATTTAAACAATGATTTAAATTCAAATAAAACAACCATTAGACCAAGGGCATTTTGCAGGATATTCAGAGTAAAGGGTCGAACAATTATTCAGGAGACATTTAGGCGCAAGTCAATAGCTCAAACATAGAAATAATATCAATCCACTGTCGTGGCATCAACAACTTTATCTAACAACCTAGAATCATAAACTGTCGTTTGGTCCTAGAATCGCAGACACGCATATTTCACAGGTTTGATATGCTCACAATTTGCCTTAACATCAACTGTTGTTGGCTAAAGACATATTGCTCACCAAAGTCTCTTCTAGCAACCTATTACACTTTTGATGAATAGATTAACCTAAAATCATGAATTAAGTGATCAGTTCAATTCATACATTAAAACTAACAAATGGTGAAGACAATCTATTCAAATCCCTATTTGTGTTCAACCCATCAACTCATGAATACCATTGAAATCCTTGATTTAACTAGAGGATGTATTCAGACATGAAATCGGAGAACACAACAACAAGTGAAAGAGAATACATGAAATATAAAATAGAAATGACAAAGGTTCATAATTCTTCTCAAGTGTGGCATAGATTTTTCTCCAAATCTTACAAGTAGAAAACTCTCAAAACTCTTATAAAAAAGTATCTGTGTCTAAGAAACTAGGGATCGAAGGTAAAAAGATAAAAAATGTAGGTGGCGACGGCTCTCTCTTATCTTCCTTCCTCGCGTCCCAAAACTAGGTAAGTGAAGTTTCCATATCTGTTCCGGACGGATGGAGCATGTGCTCTGAAGTGGAGCATGTGCTCTGAAGTGGAGCATGTGCTCTGAAGGGGAGCAGGTGCTCTGAAGGGGAGCAGGTGCTCTGAAGGGGAGCAGGTGCTCCATGGTGTAATATTCTTCAAACTCGGGTTTTTTTCCTTCATTTCGACTCCTTTTTGCTCCAGAGGCTCCAGTTCCTCATATCTTCATTTATAGCTCCTCAGTGACTTGAAATGACTCAATAAAGACTAAAAAGACTCGATAAAGGCTGCAAAACAAAGGTTATAATGACGTAAAATTGCCTCATATCAACTCCCCCAGACTTAGACCTTTGTTTTTCCTCAAACAAATTCAAGCTTAAGCCGCGGGAGAGAAGTTTGAAAACGCGGGAACTCTCAAAATCTCAGCAACCGTGATTCAACCACAATCCACAGACCACATACTTTAGAACAAGCGAAGCACATTCTCACCAAAACCAACGAACATCTTCTCAAACCCTATTCAATACTTATATCCACAAACACATAAAGTTCACCATCCAGACAATAAACTCTCTACATTCAATTAAAGGGTGGCGTGAACTTCTCATCATGGACACTACCTAGGAGAGACAATGCTATGGAATAAAGAAGCTAGTTTAGTGGTGGAGTTTCAGAGTATTTAGAGGGTTACCGGAGTTTGTAGAGAATACAGCATATTGCACAAAATAGCAAGAGAGAATGGACTCATTGAGGTTTCACAAGCTCTAATCACTCTCCTTCTCTTGAAAACTCTAACTCCTCAAATATCGGTTCTTCTTTCCTTGTGATTGACAGGTGCCAAGGGACACAACTTTGAGTTACTAACTCTCTTCTCCTTATCATTTTACATTTTTTTTTTGAATATGGAGGGTTCTTACATGATGTGTGTCCCTTGAGCATGAAAATGTTGACCCCTCGGCCCATATACCCCAGCAGGTCATATGTTTTACTTGTCTTCTTCAATGGGTGAAATAGAGCGGGTGCTCCTATTCAAGCAGGTGTTCCCGAAACCTTTTCTCAACTTCTAACGGCTTAGCACATGTGCACTGGATCAGACACTGCTGCTTGGGGCGTGCGCTCTTACATGGAGCATGTGCTCCTGGAAATCCTTCTCATCTTCTGGCAATTTCTTCAGCAAGAGTAAGTTAGAGGTTGTGTCAATCCTTTTCTCTCCGACCTTTTTGCACATATCTGCACATATGAGAAATGAAATACAAGAGTGCAAGTGGTCTATAAGGAGGTTAGGCTAGATGTGGGTACTAGCTAAAGATGAGCTAGCTATTCAGGATCAGCAAGAGTGGTGGAAGTTATAAGAAGTCCTGAATATAAACTTGTTCCCCTAGTCCAATGCCCATAACCATAAGATTTTAAGTTCAAATTACGTTCAGATAAAATAGAGTTTAAAGTCATTTCGATGAAACCTTATTGTAGTGGAATGTTCTGGAAAGAGAGAGATCCGAGTATGGTGGTCCAGTTCGTCCGAAAACTCCAAATTCTACAGCAATGGTCACTAGAGAGATGGTTAAAATCACATGAATGGTGCAATCTCATCATAAATTAAGGTCCTAATTCCCAACCAAGATATTGACTCAATCAAACAGACTGACTCAAAGACAAAAGCTGACTCAAAATTGAAACAAAAACCAAAGAAAATAAACGAAAATCAGTAGCAATAAACTCTCTCCCCCACACTTACTTCACACCGTCCCTGGTGTGAAAGTCAATATGAAGTCGGGGCATAAAGAAAATACAAATGAAAATCGAATAATACAATGGTGATAGAGGGGTGTTACTGGCGATCAGCGGGTGGTGTAATCGGGACTCTCACTCCTGTCTCGCCCCTGGTGCTTCCTACCTTGGGAAGGCTGGACGGAAGGTCCCGGCGTCTGCTCTGTGTGGACGTTTCTCGCCGCCGTGGTGTGGCAGTAACCACGTGATAAGGTCTGCATGATGCACTGTACGAGACTGTTGTTCTTCCGCTAAGAAGCGATCATCCACTGCCTGTACTCAGCTGTATCAGGCTCATCAGAGATAGGGGAAGGTCGTACTCACCCTGAGTGGTGGTGGTGTTGTAGGGGAGCGTCAGTGTGCGTGGAGCGGTGCGGGGCATCTCCTTGTCCTCCAGGTGAGGCAGTAGTGCTCTGGAAGAGCTGGCGGGTGTAGTGAAAGGAGTACGCCGGAGAGGGTCTGAGCAAAGGGAGTCCGGATGTGGCATGAAGCGGAGGTCGGACTCAGAGTTGAGGCGGGTAATCGCTGGCTGTGGGAGCTTGCAGAAAAGTGTCTCGCCATTCTCCACCTAGAACTGGTAAGTGTTCTGGTCTCAGAGGATCTTAGAGTTGATGAGGTGAGCTGTATCCATCCTCTCAATCTGAGAAACACAGGTAGCATGTCCGAGGGAGTACCTTATAGGTCTGGAAGAGGGTGGTGAGAAGGCTCCCAATGCGCTCGGTCTTCCCTGTCGCGCCGGTGCGTGCTCTGTCTTTTGCCGGCACAGTCGTCTCGGCGAACTGAAGACCAAAGTTGACCTGGTGCACCATTGGGTGCGGTGCTCCGTACGATTAGGCCACCAAGTCCCCGCAGCCATAGTAGAGCATGAGGAGTTCATCGAGGTGTACCTTCTTCCCGACGTCGCGATCAAAGAGCAGCTGACTGTATAGTCTGGCACAGATGCGCACAGCGGGGTGGCGGATCAAGAACGCTCGCGGAGCGAGAGGTGTGGGGGCCGGATGCGATTGTCTTCTAGAACTGGCTAGAGATGGGTATCCGATTCGGGAAGGCTAGGTCCTTGTCTTCTGCGTGGAAGCCGAAAACAACGTTAAGCTCTCCAATGGTGATGGTGTACTTCCTCCCGTCAGAAAAGAAGGAGAGAGATGCTTCATCAGAAACCGGGTTCTGAGGGTCGGCATAGTGAATCCTCGCTGTGGCGAGGCACTGGCAAGTGAGGTCGGGGTAGAGGACCTCGGTTTCTAGAGCAAAACCCATACCCATGAACTTGGCGATGAGGAAGATTTCATGCCCAGCAGCGCGTTGTAGTAGAAGCAATCCGTTTGGTCCCACTTCTCATCAGAGTGCACGGGGATGCTGTCATCCGGGAGCTCAAAACGTTTTCTTTCAGGGCGCGGCTATGGTGCGGTTTTAGGATCCGCTTGGACCGAGGTGCTTACCCCCTTTCCTTTCCGGTTCTTGAAGAGGACGTTCTCGGGTTGCATTTTTCTGCAAAACACACAAGAATCATCTAAGAATGAGCTTTACATGAAGGGAGGTCACACAATTTCAGCATTCAAGTTTTGTACCATTGATGAATAAACATATCATGTGTATTTATGACTCATTGAAGGAGTTAAACTCATATCTCAAACCCAATTCAACATGCAACACGATTTTCACCATTGATGAACTTTCAAGCTTTTTCCAAAAATTTGCATGTGTCTATTTCAAACTCTATTCAAGCTATAATCGCACAAATTATCATGAAAAGCACCAAGGACAGTTCGCACAAGCAGTTCAGAGAGAGAGAGAGCACAAAACCTCAAATCCCAAAGTTGGGTAGTGACTGTAAAAGGGGGTTTTCGAGCTCATACATTTGCTTGTTGTCAAAATCGATGGTAGACACAGACTCAGGGCAAAAATTCGAGTGGTTTAGGCTCAAAAATCACTCTATTTGGTTGAGAATTGCAGAAGTTAAGAATTTAGCTAAAACCAAATAGTGAGAGAGGTGGTGTCGCGAGGAAGAAGAAGAAGAAGTGGGGAGAGAGGGCTGCTTTTAATAGGGAAAATCGGTTTGGTTAAGGGTGAAACCCAATTAAAATTGAAAGAATTTCTGACTGAAACCGAGTAAAAAACCGATTCAAACCAACCCAAAATTGGAGCATCCCAAAGGAGCATGTGCTCCGTTTGAGGCTGGGGTGATCTGTTGAGTGATTTACGCCTGGAGCACCCTGGGAGAGAATGGAGAATGTGCTCCGTATGGGTGCTCCCTTCTTCTTTTTCCATCTGATCGCCAAGAAACACACGTAGCCTGTTTTTTTTTTTTAATTTATTTATAGTATGAAAACTAAAACTAAAAGTTAGCATAAAGAGAAATAAGAATTTCAAAGTTAGAGACTCTTACCGGTGGGTTGCCTCCCACCAAGCGCTTGGTTTAAGTCACTAGCTTGACTTGGCTACCCATTTAGGCTTGAGGAGGATCACCTAAGGAAAATGCTTCTCCTTCTGCGAAGTAAGATTCAACAAGATATGGTTTGATCCGCTGACCGTTGATGACAAACTCTCCTCCCTTGGTGTCCAACAACACCACAGCTCCATATGGTTTGACTTCCTTGGTTGTGAAAGACCCAGACCATCTTGACATTAGCTTTCCGAGAAACAGCTTCAAACAGCTTCAATCGTTTGGAGCAAAATTCCGGGTCAGAATTCGCTTGTCGTGGTAGGCCTTGGTTCTCTCTTTAAAGATCTTGGAATTGTCATAGGCAAGATGTCTTATTTCTTCCAACTTGTGCAGCTGCATCATCCTTCTTTCTGAAGCAGACTTAACATTGAAGTTCAGCATCTTCACTATCCATGCTGCTTTGAACTCAAGCTCTACAGGAAGGTGACAAGCTTTTCCATACACCAAGTGAAATGGTGTTGTTCCCAAGGGTGTCTTATAGGCAGTTCTATATGCCCAAATAGCATCATCAAGCTTAGAAGCCCAATCCTTCCTTATTGTTCCCACGGTTTTCCGCATGATAGTCTTGATTTCTATGTTGGAGTTTTCGACTTGCCCACTGGTTTGAGAATGGTAGGGAGATGCAACTTTGTGTTTCACACCATTCTTTTTCAGAAAGGTTTCGAAGATCTGGTTGATGAAGTGGGATCCTCCATCACTTATGACCACTCTAGGCACACCAAACATTGGGAAAACGATTGATTTGAACATCTTGATCACTACTCTGACATCATTTGTGGGACTTGCCAAAGCTTCTACCCATTTCGACACATAGTCCGCAGCCACTAGAATATACTCATTTCCGAAAGATGATGGAAATGGTCCCATGAAGTCAATCCCCCACACATCAAAAACTTCAACTTCCAGGATGAAGTTATGTGGCATTTCATTCCTCTTGCTTATGTTGTCTTGTCTTTGGCATGAATCACACCTAGCCACAAATTGAGGGGCAACTCTGAACATAGTTGACCACCAATATCCTGCTTGTAGCACCTTAGAGACTGTCTTGAAAATGGCAAAATGTCCAGCATATCGGGAACCATGGCAGTGGTACAAGATTTCTTGAATTTGCACTTCAGCTACACATCTTCTGAAAACTCCATCAGTGCAATTCTTGTATAGGTAAGGCTCATCCCAAAAATCCCATGGGTTCTTGCTCAGCAGTAAGGTAGTTGGTTATATCTCCAAACCAGGCCTTGGCTTGGCATCCTTCTTAGTCAACAAGTACTTTAGTGCAGCAGTGTCTGTGTGGACGATTACTTTTGACCCAACAAGGTAAGACTGAAACTTCTCAAAAGCAAAAACAATCGCTAGAAGTTCCTTCTCCGTGGTGGCATACTTGCATTGAGCCTCATCCAGAGTTCGGCTCGCATAATAGATGACATGCAACTTCTTGTCTTTCCTCTGACCCAGAACTGCACCAACTGCATAATCACTTGCGTCTGTCATGATTTCAAATGGCAACTCCCAGTCTGGTGGTTGCACAATGGGAGCACTGACCAATGCTCCTTTGAATGTGTCGAAGACATCAAGGCAGGCGCTATCAAACTCAAACTTCGCCTCCTTGCACAACAGCTGTGTAAGAGGTCTCACTATCTTGGAGAAGTCTTTGATAAACCTCCGTTAGAAACTAGCATGACCCAGAAAACTGTGGATTCCTTTGACAGATGTAGGCGGTTGTAAGCTCATCATACCTTCTATCTTCGCCTTTTCCACCTCAATATTCTGCTCTGAAATTCGATGACCCAACACGATCCAATTCCTCACCATGAAGTGGCATTTCTCGCAGTTCAGAACCAGATGTTTCTCTTCACATCGTTGAAGCATCCTGCAAAAATTCGACAAACAGACAGATAAAGAACTTCCATTAACAGAGAAATCATCTATGAAAACCTCCATAATGTATTCAATGAGGTCAGAAAAAATGGACATCATGCACCGCTGGAATGTAGCTGGAGCATTGCACAAGCCGAACGGCATTCGCCTGTAGGCGAAGGTGCCATACGGACATGTGAATGTCGTCTTCTCCTGGTCATCTGGATGGGTTGAGATCTGAAAGAAACAAGAGTAACCATCTAGAAAGCAATAGTAGGGTGGTTAGCCAGTCTTTCAAGCATTTGATCAATAAAAGGCAAAGGAAAATGGTCTTTACGGGTTGCAGCATTCAATTTCCGATAATCTATGCACATTCTATGGCCAGTTACAGTCCTAGTTGGTATCAGTTCATTCCTATCATTTTTAATCACAGTAATACCACATTTTCTAGGAACTACATGAACAAGACTAACCCATGTACTATCGGAAATAACTTAGATTACACCAGTCTCTAGAAGTTTCATTATCTCCTTCTTAACAACATCTTTTAAATTCGGGTTTAACCTCCTTTGATTTTCTATAGAACTCATTGATTAATCTTCTAGATATATTATATGCATGCAAAGATCATGAGAGATTCCAGTGATATCATCAAGTGAGTATCCTAATGCCTTTCTTTACTTCCTTATCGCACACAAAAGCAAAGCAACTTCAACATTGTTCAGCTCAGAGTTTACTATCACAGGGTAAGTAGAGTTTGTTCTAAGGAATGCATACATTAGCCCGACAGGAAGTATTTTTATCTCAGGCTTGGTAGCTTTCAGCTCGCTCCAAGGGCCATCGACAAGACTTGACTTCGGAGCGGGTGCTCCTAAATTCAGAGCAGGTGCTCCATTGTTGTCTTCTGCAGTCGAGTTTTGCCCTTCTTCTAGACTGATGTAAGCTACCATCCTTTCCACACCGAGGCTTGAATCCAGCATCTTTGCAAACCCATCAACATCCTTGCTCAGAAAACCATGATTTCCTTCGGCAATAGTCAATGTAACCTCCAATGGATCATTGGATAGAACCTCTTCAACCACTTGGTCTGAGACTGCATCATCACCTTCAATGTTGAAAGTCTACCCATCCAGCATGGGTCTTTTTAGCAGTTTATCCATTTCGAATTTCACCACAATATCTCCCAGCTGGAGATCAATTACTCCATTCCTTACATCAATTATTGCACCTGCTGTGCAGAGGAACGGTCTACCCCAAAATAAGAGGGTCTCTTGGTTCTTCATCAAGTTCCAGAATCACGAAATCTGCAGGGATTAGTGTGTTCCCTATCCTTACATGTAAGTCCTCAAGAATTCTACGGGCACATTTGTTGATCTGTCAGCAAAAACCAGAGAGATCCTTGTCGGCTTGAACTTGGTGAAACCCAGTCTCTTAGTCACAGAGTATGCATAAGGTTTGCACTTGAACCCAAATCGCAGAGAGAACAAGCAAAGGTATTGGGTCCGATTTGCACAGATATAACAAACCTCCCTGGATCATCCATCTTCCTGAGTACTTTATTTTACAGTACAGCACTGCAGTCTTTTGAAACCAGAATCACATCCTCATCGTCAGCTACTCTTCCGACCAACAATCCTTTTATGTACCTCTTCAAAGAAGGCATCATTTGGGCAGCATCAACCAATGGAATTTTGATGGTTATGTCTTGAAGCATCTCCTTACATTTAGCCTCTTCTAGGTCTTTACGGGATTTCTTAGGTGGGATTGGGTAGGGCACCTTAGGTTTGTAAACCCTTTCTGGAGCTGCTGCAGGTTTTTCTGCAGGTGTGAGTGAAACACCCTGAGCATGTGCTCCGTCGATGGGCTGGGGTGCTCCATCGTAGAATCTCCGCTTGGAGCACCCTGAGATGGAGTCGGAGCAGGTGCTGCGGACTTTGAGGGATGCTCCTTCGAGTTTTCTTCGCCTGGTGCATGCTGTTCTTCCTGGAGCAGGTGCTCCTCAGCTATCTCCTTCCCTTTTTTTGATTTCTGAGTAGGTGCTGCAGGTACTTGAAATTTCTTGCCACTTCTCAATTCAATGGCATTTATGTATTCAGCTCTTGAATTTTCAGGCTTTCGAGGAAGAGTTCCAGGTGTTCTCATGACAGCTTTTGCAGTTTGTGCAACCTAAACATTCAATTTTTGCATGTGAGTCCACACAGTCTCATACTTGTCATTCATGTCACTGTACATGTGATCAACCTTAGCATTGATTTCTGAGGATGACTTCTGTTGATTAAGCAACAGCTACTGCATAAGGTTCTTCAAATCATCTTGGGAGGTGTTTGCAGAACTTGAAGAAGGCTGCATGTTAGTCTATTATGACTTTTGTTGTCCTCCTTGGAAGGGATTATGCCCCTGATTGGTGATGAACTGCTTCCCTTGTGAATTGTTGGAGTAGCTTTTCTGAAACCCCACATTCTAAGACAGCTGATTGTGGCTCCCTTGTTGTTGTGGGTATAATTGATCTTGTGGGTTGTCCAAATTGGTGCTCATGTAGGACATGTTGGGGTGGCTCTTATAAGCTTGATTGAACCCACGATTTTGCACAAACCCTTGCCCGTTCACATAGTTGACCTCCAGCTGATTATCATCCTAGTCATCTCCAAACTCCTTAGATAGAGGTGTTTCTCCATTCTCATCAACAAAATGGACTGTCTTTTGGTTCTCCTTTAGCAAAAGGTTCACCTTGGCTGTGAGCTCATCAATCTTTTGAGCTTCCACACTACTGACCTTCCTTATTCTGTCATATTTAGGAGACTTGCTGCTGGAACTTGCAGCCAAGTTCTCAATCAGTTCAAAAGCACTCTCCTTGGACTTTGTCATAAAATTGCCATTACTGACAGCATTCAGAGTATTCATGTAATCCCAATCAACACCATCATAGAAGGTGCCCAGAATTTGTTCATCAGTGAACCCATGATGAGGACACTCTCTTAGGTACTCCTTGAACCTTTCCCAAGCCTCACAAAAGGCTTCTCCGTAATGTTGTTGGAATGAGGATATCTTGTTCCTCAAAGATGCGGTCTTGGACTTGGTGTAAAAGTAATCCAAGAATGCTGATCTACACTCAGTCCATGTTGTCAAAGACCCAGGTGGTAATGACTTAAGCCAGCGTGAAGCTTTGTCCGTCAAAGAGAATGGGAACAGCTTACACTTCAGAAAGTCATGAGGCACTCCATTTGAACCAGTCGTGCTGCAGATTTCTTCAAAATTTTCAATGTGATCCATCAAAATTTCTGCAGGCAAACCATGGAATAAATGCTGCTTCACCAAAGTGATCATTTGAGGTTTAATCTCAAAGTCTTGCCTCGGAATTGTGGGTGGGACAATCGCAGCTCTATTTTGATAAAAGGCATGCGGATTGTCCTTATCTCCAATCGCAGGCTGTTGCTGCTGCGGTTGTCTCAGTTGCTCCATCTATTCACGAAGTCTTTGCAGCTCAGCTGCCATTTCAGCATTGCCTCTGTCGCCCATATCCACAATATCAGGAACTCGGACAGGTGCAGAGACAGGGGTAGTATCTGATGGAAATATCCCAAGGATGATGCACTCTAAGTAGGTAAGAGGATAATCTTTGCATCTAAGAAACCGTGAAGTCTCAAAGATCAAAGGATGTGGAGCGAATGGTCGCACAGAAGCTGCGGAAGACTTCTGATATACCTGTTGATCCCTTGGATATGACGCACCAAAACGGATCGAAGTGGATCGAAGGTAGCGTCAAGGGTTGTGGAAGACCATTGATATACCCACTCAATGTCCTAGGATATGACGCACCTAGACGACAAAGAGGAAAACGTTTTACTAGAGGCCTACTAGAGGCCTTAAGGTCCAAAGGAGAGGGAATACTAAAGGCCTTCCGCATCCTCTAACGGTCCCCATCAATCCATCGCAAACCGTAAGTGCTAGTAGCCTTCGATCCAAGAACTATCCAAGTGCCTTTCCTGTCCGGGAATTCCATCATTTGGTATCAGAGCACCACTCTAAGTTTGGTTTTTATCTTTCTATCATATTTCTCATCTTTTCATCTTCTCTTCTTTTCATCTTCTATTTCTATTTTCTTTTTATTTCTATCTTTGAAAAAAAAACACAGAAATTAGTTTGCTTCTACTCTTCTTTTAGATAGACCAGGTTTGTAGACAAATATTTTTATTAAGAGAAGGGGAATGATAGAATAATGGGAGGCAACAAAGACATACGTTCAATGTTCGGTTCATATCTTCTCAACCACGAGGCTTCTATGCATCAAACCACTTGGAGAATGTGCTCAGCTCAAATACGAAGCTCCTCGAAGAAGAATCAGCTCAAACAGAGTTCAGATGAAGGAGTTATGCCATTTTCAAATTGGGTGATTCTAAGCATACGCGAATTCAGACCTGCGAGCATTCAATGAAGAATTCCGACCAAACCAGGTTGAATTAAACTACAGGACCAATTGTTCTACAATCATGATCCACCAGAGAAGCCAGCAAAGGGTTGATCCCTTGGATATGACGCACCAAGACGGATCGAAATGATTCGAAGGGTCGCACAAGAGATGCGGAAGACTCTTGATATTCCCAACTCAATGCCCTAGAAATGACACACCTAGACGACAAAGAGGATTTGATCAATGATATAACCCACCATGACCAGAAAATGAGATAACCTCTCAAAAGTTCCAAAAATAATAATCAAGACTTATTTTTGTTTCTTGCACGAAATGGTGCTTAAATATGTTACAATTGTGTTAAAAACTAGGACAAATATGGTAAAAACAATGCAACCTAGGAACTAGAACAAAAACCATAGACTTTGACTGAATTAAACACTCGTTTGAATGACTCTTCAGTTCAATTGCCTCTTGATCTTCATATCCACGCCTGGCCTTGTGGAATTGAGATGAATCCACTTTTCTGGTTTCTCTGATGGACCAAGACTGTAGAACAATTCAGTTTGTAACTTAATTCAATCTGGTCTGGTTGGAATTCTTCATTAAATGCTCGCAGGTCTGAATTCGTGTATGCTTGGAATCACCCAATTTGAAAATGGCATAACTCCTTCAAGTGAACTCTGTTTGATCTGATTCCTCTTCGAGGACCTTCATATTTAAGATGGTCACATTTTCCAAGTGGTTTCATGCGTAGAGGCCTTGTGGTTGAGAAGATATGCCTCGAACATTGAACATATGTCTTTGCTGCCTCCCATTATTCTATCAATCCCCTCCTCTTAAAAAAAGATTTGTCCTCAAATCTGGCTCATAAAAAGGGAAGAGTATACACAAAGAAGTTTCTCCTTTTTTTATTGAAAAAAATAAATAAATAAAAACAGAAATAGATTATGAAAGAAGAGAAGATGGATGAAAGGAAATGAAGAGATGAGAAAATGATATAATGATAGAAACCAAACTTAGAGTGGTGCTCTGATACCAAATGATGGAAATCTCCCAAGGATGATGCACTCTAAGTTGGTAGGGATAATCCTTGACTTCTAAGGAGTGGTTAAACTCAAAGAAATAAGGCGGTGGATTGAATGGTCGCACAGAAGCTGCGGAAGACTTCTGATATACCAGTTGATCCCTTGGATATGACGCACCAAGACGGATCGAAATGAATTGAAGGGTCGCACAAGAGATGCGGAAGACTCTTGATATTCCCAACTCAATGCCCTGGGATATGACACACCTAGACGACGAAGAGGATTTGATCAATGATGTAACCTACCATGACCAGAAAATGAGATAACCTCTCAAAAGTTCCAAAAATAATAATCAAGACTTATTTTTATTTCTTGCACGAAATGGTGCTTAAATATGTTACAATTGTGTTAAAAACTAGGATAAATATGGTAAAAACAATGCAACCTAGGAACTAGAACAAAAACCATAGACTTTGACTGAATTAAACACTTGTTTGAATGACTCTTCAGTTCAATTGCCTCTTGATCTTCATATCCACGTCTAGCCTTGTGGAATTGGGTTGAATCGACTTTTCTGGCTTCTCTGATGGACCAAGACTGTAGAACAATTCGGTTTGTAACTTAATTCAATCTGGTCTGGTTGGAATTTTTCATTGAATGCTCGCAGGTTTGAATTCGCGTATGCTTGGAATCACTCAATTTGAAAATGGCATAACTCCTTCATGTGAACTCTGTTTGATCTGATTCCTCTTCGAGGAGCTTCGTATTTGAGCTGGTCACATTTTCCAAGTGGTTTCATGCGTAGAGGCATTGAACGTATGTCTTTGATGCCTCACATTATTCTATCAGTATCGGTAGTAGGAACAGGAATAGGAGCAAGCACTGGTGCAGCTCGGTTTTGCCTATTTTCTCGCTCTCTTCTAGACAACTCTTGGTTGGTTAGGATGACGAGATTTTCAGATTTCTTACTCCTTGTGGTTGTTGTGGTAATGCACCTGAAACACACACAATGGAGAAGAAGAGAAACAAATTAGAAAGATCTTAGAATAAAATGCAAACCAAGAAACAGAGGTAACGAATTGGTCCCCGTCGCAACGGCGCCAAAAACTGGATACAATGGGATCAATCCTTTTATTCTACTGCAAGGGCACAACTTATGATTGTAATATAGATAAGTTCGATTTCCAGAAGACCAGTGTTACGTTTTGTATCCATAAGATATTGAAAGAAAGCTAAGCAAGCAAGTTGGTTTTGTTGTTTGTGAAACAAGTGACAGATTAAAACAATGATTTAAATTCAAATAAAACAAACGTTAAACCAATGTATTTTCACAAGAAGTTCAGAGTAAATGGTCGAACAACTATTCATGAGACATTTAGGCGCAACTCTATAGTTCAAACATAGAAATAATATCAATCCACTGTCGTGGCATCAACAACTTTATCTAACAACCTAGAATCCTAAACTGTCGTTTGATCCTAGAATCGCACACAAGCATTATTGCACATGTTCGATATGCTCACAATTTGCCATAACATCAACTGTCGTTGGCTAAGGACAAATAAGAGCAACCTATTACACTTTTTTATGAATATATTAACTTAAAATCATGAATTAAGTGATCAGTTCAATTCAAGCATTAAGACTAACAAATGGTGAAGACAATCTATTCAAATCCCTATTTGTGTTCAACCCATCAACTCATGAATACCATTGAAATCCTTGATCTAACTAGAGGATCTACTCAGACCTGAAATCAGAGAACACATCAACAAGTGAAAGAGAATCCATGAAATATAAAATAGAAATAACAAAGGTTCAGAATTATTCTCAAGTGTGGCAGATATTCTTCTCCAAATCTTACAAGTAGAAAACTCTCAAAACTCTTATACAAAAGTTTCTGTGTCTAAGAAGCTAGGGATCGAAGGTAAAAAGATAAAAATGTCGGTGGCGACGACTCTCTCTTTTCTTCCTTTCTCGCTTCCCAAAACTAGGTAAGTGAAGTTTCCGTATCTGTTCCGAACGGATGGAGCATGTGCTCCAAAGTGGAACATATGCTCTGAAGGGTAGCAGGTGAACCATCGTGTAATATTTTTCAAATTCGGGTTCTTTTCCTTCATTTCGACTCCTTTTTGCTCCAGGGGCTCCAGTTCCTCATATCTTCGTTTATAGCTCCTCAGTGACTTGAAACGATTCGATAAAGACTAAAAAGGCTCGATAAAGGCTGCAAAACAAAGGTTAGAATGAGGTAAAATCGCCTAATATCATTTGGCGATTATGTTAATTATTCATTTTGAGAAACTAAAATTTATATAATAGAATTTCACTTTGATTTTGTGAACTAGAAAGAAAAAAATATTTTTTTATTTTTTATTTTTCTTTCTTTATTAACAAAAACTGATTATATTTTTGCTTTTATTAAATTAGACAATAAAAATATTACGTGTCAAATTTTGATTGATTCACTCAAGATATTTCATGATCATGTTAATTGATAATTTTTTTTTTTTTTATGTATTTGAAAAACTCAATTATTACATTTTTCTTTATTTTTTTCAAGAAAAAACTAATTGTTTATTTAGTTTTTTTATTTTTATTTAATTATGAAAAATTTACATATGTCAAAATTTGATTGACTGAATTAACACATAACAAAATCATTTTCTTTTTCTTTTGTAAATTAGAAAAACTCAATTATTATTTTTGCTTTTTTCATAGAAGAAAAATGAGGGGTGCTTGCACAAATGACCAATAAATTGAAGTCAATTGCAAATGTAACCGTTCATTTTTTTCTCTCTAACAAATGCCATATTGTTTCCATTCTAACCTTGGTAGATCTGATAATTCACAAAAATGTCATTACTTATGATTATATTTGATTTATTTCGAAAATGACAAAGACAAACACATCCTCATCTTCTTCACTTATTCACGAAAATGTCATCGACATCAATTCTTCCAACCTCCGTTAACAACCAGATTTGTAGCTTTTAATGCTCTACCCACCGCAGTTTAACTTCTTAAAACTCACCGTTTGAGTTCACCAACAATTTTTTCGCCATTTTCTCTTCATTTTCATCTCTAAAACTCCTAAATTCAAATTTTCAAAATTTTAAATCCTTTTATATGTGCATAGTAGGTGATTCTTGCATACATAGAGTCTGAGTTTCTTTGAAGGTGGTCAGTCTCACAGGTTTTGACAGTGGACGAAGCTAAAAACCAGATTGAGGTAATTCAAACTTAATTTTTTTGGTTTTTCCATCTGTTTCGCGGAAGTAGACTTCACGTGAAATCTACTAGTCAAAGCATACGTTAGTTTTGCATTTGACCATTTTGGTACGTGAAGTCTACTATTTTGCGTTGGTAAGAAAAAAGTAGAGGACACATCTAACTCGTAGTGACCAGGTTAGTTTTGCATTTGACCAAGATGAAGGCTTTTCAGAAAAGTCTACTCAAGAACTCTAAGTTAAAGCGAGGTGAATATTTCATTTGACCAGATTTTGACTTTTATAGTAGACTTCGAAGGGTTGACGAAAAAATCAAAAAATTGACCAATAATATCATTTAAATTGTAGACTTCACTCGAAGTCAACTACTAATTAAAAAATCAGTAGACTTCGTGTGAAATCTACTATTTATTTAAATCGTAACTTTGGTCAACGCCAGAACTAAGCAAGTAGACTTCACCCGAAGTTTACTGAGAACTTTAAATTGTAAAACTAACCCGAGAGAAGTCTACTGTTGTTGGATCCAATTGGTAAACAAAAGCGGAGCGGTTATTTCAGCTATTAGCGGAAGCTGTAAGATGTTAGCAAAAGCTGTAATCTGTTAGTGAATAGTAAAAACTGTAAGAGAAAGCTGTTACTGTTTAAAAGTTTTGGTGATTGGTAACACTTTTAAAAAAAAAAACTGTAAATTATTCAAAAGGCTTCCAATCAGACCTGTTATGAAGTCTACCTCGGAAAGTCAAAGTTTGGTCAATTGCAGAAGTGACCCATATTTCTGAGTAGACTTCACTTGAAGTCTACTTTTTATTTTGCCAATTAACGAAGGCAGACTTCACCTGAAGTCTTCTCGGAAGAGTAGACTACGGGTGAAGTCTGCATTCGTTAATTGGCAATTGCAAAAGTAACCCGGGAGAGTAGAGTTCATATAGAAGACTACTACGTAGGATTCTATTAAAGTTATAATTATAGCATATTTATAACGAAATTTTAAGATTTTCTTGTTCATGCGTTGGTTTTAGCCAACCTACTTGCTTGTGTGTGAGTTTGACATGTTTATTTGTTATCTACATTCCTGAATTAGGATTTTATGTTTCATTTTGCAGTTAGTTCACTAGTAGTAGACTTCAGACGAAGTCTACGCGGATGACTTCATATAGAAGTCTACAACGTAGGATTTTATTAAAATTGTAATTATAGTATATTTATAACAAATTTTTAAGAATTTTTTGTTCATGCGTTGGTTTTAACCAACCTACTTGCTTGTGTGTGAGGTTGACCTGTTTATTTGTTATATGTATTTTTCAATCTGTTTTCATGTTTCATTTTGCAGCTACCTCACTAGTAGTAGACTTCTGACGGAGTTTACGTGGATGACTTCATAGAACTCCACTACGTAGGATTTTATTAATGTTGGAATTATATCATATTTATAACGAATTTTTAAGATTTTCTTGTTCATGCGTTAGTTTTAACCAAGCTACTTGCTTGTGTGTGAGTTTGACATGTTTATTTATAATATGCATGGTTGAATCAGTTTTCTTGTTTCATTTTGTAGCTAACTCACTAATAGTAGACTTCAAAATGAAGTCTATTTAATTTTGATTCCCGCCTATTTAATTTCCTTTCCCGCATATTTAATTTTGTTTCCCGCCTATTTAATTTCGCTTTCGGCATATTCAATTTTGTTTCCCGCCTATTTAATTTTTCTTCTCATCTTTAATAATTTGAATTTCAGACTTCACTGTAAAGGCTACTCTCCTGACTTCATATAGAAGTTTACTACCGTAGAATTTTTTTAAAATTGTAATTGTAGCATATTTAGAATGAATTTTTAAGATTTTCTTGTTCATGCGTGAGTTTTAGCCAACCTACTTGCCCTCTTTCTTCAATAGCAGCAGCTACGTCTTTCATGACCATCATTCTGTATAAATTCAAAAGGCCAAGGACAAGTTAATTCATACTTAGCTCCTACTTTCATATGTAACTACCTAAAAATGGTGAATGCACTTCCTTTATGGATTTGAAAACCAGTTATCAAAAACAGAACACGTAACAGTGGTAAGATTTTCAGTTATACTTGAATCACTTAGTATGAAAGATGAAACGATGGACTCAACTAAAATAACTAAACCACGTGAAGTCTTACTATCTAATTGGAAAAAGCAAACAGATTTGAAGAGTCATTGGCTTCAACATACATATTTGAAGCTTTCCTTCAACATCAATTGATTCCACTCCAGATTCACCCACTATCTAACTCTATGTGCAAAACATGAAGAAAGTTCTGAAACAACCAAAAACCCGAGCTACTTGCCTTTAATCAGTATATAAACTGAACTAAAATTATGTAACTTTATAAGATGTTGGACTGAGAAATGAACATACAAGTAAGTTGCAAAAACACGTTATAACTGGGAATTGAATCAAGTCTCAGATCTCGGTAACCAGCAAACAAACACAAAAAGCTTGCAGATTTACGTTAGTGCGTCAGTGTGTTACCTTTTCGAGACCAGAAGCTTCGAATCTAGGGAGCCTCAATTGCTGTAAAGCCAAAAGAAAGTTCCGGACATTCTCAAAATATTGATAAGCTAGAGGAAGTTGATACAGGTTAAACGACTGCAGATGCGAGTAGTTCTCCACAACCTTAGGTTTAATTAAATAAAACCTCAAATTAAAAGTCTGATGACTTTTCAGGAAACGAATTGATTCAAGAAGCGAACAAAGAATCACCTTGGGGACGGCTCCTAGGTGAATCTTGTTGATTGCATTGCATATCATCATACTGTTTCTCAAGCAAGAAATAAACTCTTTCTCCGACGGCTCACACGGATTACCGAGTTGACCCACTACGGATTGAAGCCAATGCACGGCTTTGAAATCGCCTCGCCGCTGCAACAGAAGACAAAGCGACCAAACGCGAATCATAAACATAAATTTGCTTACAGAGGAGGAAGAGCACACGATTCGGCATCGAAGTCGGGTGCTGAGGGATTTTGGAACATAAAAGCAAGAAGAAGAAACGTCGGCGGCGACTTCCTTGCCTCGTTAGCCCTCCATTTCCCCGAACAAGAAGAGAGATTGGTAGATCTGGAGCACACAATTTGCCCATAAATGTGGACAGAGAGAGGCAGCCAAGAAGAGAGAGACTAAAACATGTGAGGGTCCTTATAGATTTAAGATTTTTTTTTTTGGGAAAACTATTAAATTAATTTTAATAATCTATTAAAATTCTGGTTTCCGCCTATTCAATTTTTGTTTCCCGATTATTTGATTTCGTTTCCCGCTTTTAATAATGTGAATTTCAGACTTCAAAAAGAAGTATACTAATTTGAACTGATGCAGATTTCAACATGAAGTCTTCTTTACCCTAAACCTCAAATGAACAGCAAACCCATGTATACATTAAACCCTAAATTGATAAGTTAGATAAAATCTAATATTAACACTATACTTATTAGCATATTCTGAATTTTGCATAAAATTAAATGTTATATTAAAATATGGACTCTGGTTTATATAGATTTGTGTTTACCAAAACCATAAACTTACTATCTATTCATACTAAACCCTATACTTCAACTTTACATGTATTTGATTTCTATTCTAATTTATCTTAGTTGGTTTGAATTAACTGATTTTTTTGAAATTTTATCTTATATATGTGACAATTACCTATTTATTATTTATGTATACAAATTTTTTTATCAAATTAATTTTTATAATTTTTGTAATTAAAATTTAAGATCCAATCACGGGGTAGACTTTTTTAAGAAGTCTACTATTATACTTTTACATGATATGGAAACTTTGTTGGTTTAAATTAACTGATTTTTGTGAAATTTTGTTTTCTATATGTGACAATTACCTATGTTTTAGTTATGTATTCAAATTTTTTATCAAATTATTTTTTTTTAATTTTTGTAAATAAAATTTAAGATATAATCACGGGGTAGACTTCATAAAGAAGTCTTATATGATACTTTTACATGATATGAAAACTTTGTTGGTTTAAATTGACTGATTTTTATGTAATTTTATTTTATATAGGTGATTATTACCTATTTGTGATTTATGTATACAAAATTAATATAAAATTAATTTTTATAATTTTTATAATTAAAATATAAGATATAATCATCGAGTAGACTTTATATAGAAGTCTACGTCTAACTAGTAAACTTTGTGAGTAGACATCTAAGGGTTACAAGGTTCATTTTTCCTTTGACTCTTTTGTTTGGTCGTTAGGGAGAAACTTGTACTTTCACTACCCCTATAGATTACTTTTATCGAATGTCCAATAAGGGGTCTAGATTTTTATTCAAAATCTTTAAATAATTCAGAATATTTAAATAATTAACAGAAAAAAATATTTTTTTCTGTATTGAAATAATTTTATTTTTACAATAAAGTATATAAAATGTTTAAAAAAGAAATAAATTGGTTGACCAAAAAAAATATGTATCTTCTCATCGAAAGAGAGGAAATATAAGAATGTATATCTATAGTAATGAAGTAGACATAATATTTTGATTTTATTATAATATTTGTTGAAAATTATGAAAAAGTTTAGTTCTTTATATAGACATGAATAGATAAATTAAAAGAAGTAACAAAGCTTTTTCTTCTTCTTATGATTAGTTTTTCCTTTTTATATGCTTTTTGGTTATTCATGGGACTCATTTCAGTTCCAGATTCCATTTTATGGTGTATTGGATATGTGTTATTAACGGTGTCTCATAATAAAGGAGAAACACAGTATATATGCTTCTCATTCCTCATTTAGGAGTCTTATAATGTATATTTCTAGTGGTATTCATTCTTCTAGCCATTTTTACTTAATAAAATTCTGTTTTAAGCATTTGGGGTCATGAAGTTCCTGTTCTGATCTTCATAGTACTCATTTCAGTTCCAAATTCCTCTTTTTGATCTATTGGATTTGGTTGATTAGCGGTGTCTCCCAATGAATGAGAAACAAGGTATATATACTTCATTCCTCATTTAGGATTCCCATAATCCGTATTTTAGTGTTATACATTGTTATTGCCATTCTTACTCATTAAATGATGTTCCTTTTCTGATCTTTATTGGACTTATTTTATTTCCAGATTCTTCTTTTTGGTTTATTGGATTGAGCTGATTGGCGGTGATTTCCAATGAATGAGAAACAAGGTATATATGTTTCTCATTCCTCATTTAGGAGTCCCACAATGCACATTTCTAGGGGTATTCTATGTTATGACCATTATTACTCATTAAAATTCTGTTTTTAGCATTTAGAGACATGAAGTTCCTGTTCTGATCTTCATGGTACACATTTCAGTTCCTGATTCCTCTTGTTGGTCTATTTGATTTGGTTGATTAACGGTGTCCTCCAATGTATGAGATACAAGGTATATATGCTTCTCATTCCTCATTTAGGAGTCTCCAATGCATATTTCTAGTGCTATTCATTTTATGACCATTCTTACTCTTTAAAATTATCCTTTATGCATTTGGGGACATGAAGTTCCTTTCTAATCATCATGGGACTGATTTCCAGCTTCCATTATTGGTCTATTGGGTGTGGTTGATTATGGATGTCTCCCAATGAATGAGAATAAAGTATATATTCTAGCTTCTCATTCCTCATTTAGGAATCCAATAGTGTATATTTCTAGTGGTATTCATTGTTATAGTCTTTCGTACCCATTAAAATTCTGGTACAAGCATTTCGAGACATGAAGTTCTTTTTCTGATCTTCATGGGACTCATTTAGTTTCAGATTTTTCTTTTTGGTCTATTGAATTTGGTTGATTAGCGGCGTCGTCCAATGAATGAGAAACAAGGTATATGTGCTTCTCATTCCTCAATCACAGGTCCCACAATGCGTATTTCTAGTGTTATTCATTGTTATTGCCATTCTTATTCATTAAAATTTTGTTTTAAACATTTGGAGACATGATTTTCCTTTTCTGATCTTCATGTGACTCATTTCTTATCCAAATTCCATTTTATGGTCTATTGGATTTGGTTGGTTAACGGTGTCTCCCAATAATTGAAAAACAAGGTATATCTGCTTCTCATTCCCCATTTAGGAGTCCTATAGTGTATATTTCAAATAGTATTCATTGTTATGACCATTCTTTCGCTTTAAAATTATGTTTTAAGCGTTTGGGGACATGATATTCCTTTTCTGATCTTCATGGGACTCATTTTAGTTCCAGATTTTTCATTTTGGTTTATTTGATTTGTTTGATTAACAATGTCTCCCAATGAATGACAAACAAGGCATATATGTTTCTCATTCCGCATTTAGGAGACTCACAATGCGTATTTCTACTGTTATTCATTGTTATTGTCATTCTTACTCATGAAAATTCTGTTTTAAGCATTTGGAGACATGATTTTCCTTTTCTGATTTTCATGGAACTCATTTTAGTTCAAGATTCCATTTTATGATCTTTTGGATGTTGGTTATTAAGGGTGTCTCTTAATAAATAAGAAATATGGTATATAGACTTCTCATTCCTCATTTAGGAGTCCTTTTTTTCTTTTTTTGTCAACATTACTCATTAGGAGTCCTATAATGTGGTATTCATTCTTCTGGCTATCTAACTCATTAAAGTTCTGTTTGTAGCATTTGGGGACATGAAGTTCCTGTTCCGACCTTCGTGGTACTCATTTCAGTTCTAGATTCCTCTTTTTGGTCTATTGGATTTGGTTGATTAGTGGTGTCTCCAAATGAATGAGAAACAAGGTATATATGATTCTCATTCCTCATTAAAGAGTCCCACATTGCATATTTATAGTGTTATTCATTGTTATTGTCATTCTTATTTATTAAAATTCTATTTTAAGCATTTGGGGACATTATGTTCCTTTTCTGATCTTCATTAGACACATTTTAGTTCCAGATTCTTCTTTTTGGTCTATTGGATATGGTTGATTAGCGGTGTTTCCAATGAATGAGAAACAAGGTATATATGCTTCTCATTCCTCATTTAGGAGTCCCACAATGAATATTTCTAGTGGTGTTCATTGTTATGACTATTGTTATTCATTAAAATTCTGTTTTAAGCACTTGGGGACATGAAGTTCCTATTTTGATCTTCATGGTACTCATTTCAGTTCTAGATTACAGTTTTTGGTCTGTTGGATTTGGTTGATTAACGGTGTCTTCCGATGAATGAGAAATAAGGTATATATGCCTCTCACTCCGCATTTAAGAGTCTAAAATGCATATTTCTAGTAGTATTCATTGTTAAGACCATTTTTACTCATAAAAATTATACTTTAAGCATTAGGGGAAATGAAATTCATTTTATAATCCTCATGGGACTCATTTCAGTTACAGCTTATTGGATTTGGTTGATTAACGGTGTCTCCCAAAGAAAGAGAAACAAGGTATATATGCTTCTCATTCCTCATTAGAAGTCCAATAGTGTATATTTCTAGTGGTATTATTGTTATGGTCATTCTTACTCATTAAAATTAAGTTTCAACCATTTGGGGACAAGTAGTTTCATTTCTCATCTTCATGGGACTCATTTCATTCTAGAATTTTCTATTTGGTCAATTGGATTTAGTTGATTAGCGGTGTTTCCCAATGAATGAAAAATAAGGTATATATGTTTTTCATTCCTCATTTAAGAGTCCAATAGTGTATATTTCTATTAGTATTCATTGTTATGACCATTCTTACTCATTAAAATTCAATTTCAAGCATTTGGGGATATAAATTACCTTTTCTGATCTTCATGGGACTCATTTTAGGTCCAGATTCTTCTTTTTGGTCAATTGGATTTAGTTGATTAGTGTTGTCTCCCGATGATTGAGAAACAAGGTATATATGCTTCTCATTTCACATTTAGGAGTCCAACAGTGCATATTTCTAGTGGTATTCATTGTTATGACATTTCTTACGCATTATAGTTCTACTTCAAGCATTTGGAGACATTTTTTGATCTTCATGGTACTCATTTAGTTCTAAATTGTTCTTTTTGGTCTATTGGATTTGGTTGATTAGCGGTGTCTCCCAATTACTGAAAAACAAGGCATATATGCTTCTCATTCCTCATTTTCGAGTCGCACAATGCATATTTCTAGTGGTATTCATTGTTATAACCATTCGTACTCCTTACAATTTTGTTCTAACCATTTTGGGACATGAAGTTCATTTTCTAATCCTCATGAGATTCATTTCAGTTCCAGCTTCCTCTTTTTGGTCTATTGGATTTGGTTGATTAACAGTCTCCCAATGAAAGAGAAACAAGGTATATATACTTCTCATTCCTGATTAAGAAGTCAAATAGTGTATATTTCTTGTGTTATACAGTGTTATGATCATTCTTACTCATTAAAATTATGTTTCAAGCATTTGGGGACATGAAGTTCCTTTACTGATCTTCATGGGACTCATTTTAATTCCAGTTTCTTCTTTTTGGTCAATTGGATATAGTTGATTACGGTGTCTCCCAATGAATGAAAAACAAGGTATATATGCTTCTCATTCCTCATTTAGAAGTCCAACAATGTATATTTATTGTGCCATTCATTGTTAGTCATTCTTACTCACTAAAATTCTGTTTCAAGAATTTGGGGATATGAAGTTTCTATTCTGATATTCATGGAATCATTGTAGTTCCTGTTTCTTCTTTTTGGTCAATTGGATTTTGTTGATTAGCGGTGCCTCCCAATGAATGAGAAGCAAGGTATATATGCTTCTTATTCCTAATTTAAGAGTCCAATAGTGTATATTTATAGTAGTATTCATTGTTATGGTCATTCTTACTCATTAGAATTCTGTTTCAAGTATTTGAGACATGAATTACCTTTTCTGATCTTCATGGGACTCATTTTAGGTCCAGATTCTTCTTTTTGGTCAGTTGGATTTAGTTGATAAGCGGTGTCTCCCAATGATTGAAAAACAATGTATATATGCCTCTCATTCCTCATTTAGGAGTCCAATAGTGTATATTTCTAGTGGCATTCATTGTTATGACTTTTCTTACTCATTAAAATTCTGCTTCAAGCATCTGGATACATGGAGTTCTTTTTACGATCTTCATGGGACTCATTTAGTTCCAGATGCTTCTTTTTGGTCTATTGGATTTGGTTGATTAGCGGTGTTTCCCAATGAATGAATAAGCAAGGTATATATGCTTGTCAGTCCTCATTTAGGAAGTCCCACAATGCGTTTTTGTAGTGTTATTCATTGTTGTTACGATTCTTACTCATTAAAATTCTGTTTTAGGCATTTGGGAACATGGTTTTCGTTTTCTGATTTCATGGGACTCATTTTAGTTCAAGATTCCATTTTATGATCTTTTGGATGTGGGTTATTAAGGGTGTCTCTTAATAAAGGAGAAATAAGGTATATATACTTCTCATTCCTCATTTAGGAGTCCTATAATATGGTATTTGTTCTTCTGGCCATCTAAGTCATTAAAGTTCTGTTTGTAGCATTTGGGGACATGAAGTTCCTGTTCTGACCTTCGTGGTACTCATTTCAGTTCTAGATTCCTCTTTTTGGTCTATTGGATTTGGTTGATTAGTGGTGTCTCCCAATGAATGAGAAACAAGGTATATATGCTTCTCATTCCTCATTAAAGAGTCCCACATTGTATATTTCTAGTGTTAGTCTTTGTAATTGCAATTCTTACTTATTAAAATTCTATTTTAAGCATTTGGGGAGATTATGTTCCTTTTCTGATCTTCATTGGATTCATTATAGTTCCAGATTCTTCTTTTTGGTCTATAGGATTTCGTTGATTAGCGGTGTTTCCAATGAATGAGAAACAAGGTATATATGCTTCTCATTCCACATTTAGGAGTCCCACAATGAATATTTCTAGTGGTATTCATTGTTATGACTATTGTTATTCTTTAAAATTCTGTTTTAAGCAGTTAGGGACATGAAGTTCCTATTTTGATCTTCATGGTACTCATTTCAGTTCTAGATTACGGTTTTTGGTCTGTTGGATTTGGTTGATTAACAGTGTCTTCTGATGACGTAGAAACAAGGTATATATGCTTCTCATTCCGCATTTAAGAGTCTCCAATGCATATTTCTAGTAGTATTCATTGTTAAGACCATTTTTACTCATAAAAATTATACTATAAGCATTAGCGGAAATGAAGTCCCTTATCTAATCCTAATGGGACTCATTTCAGTTACAGCTTCCTCTTTTTGGTCTATTGTATTTGGTTGATTAACGGTGTCTCCCAATGAATGAGAAACAAGGTATATATGCTTCTCATTCCTCATGAACGAGTCTAATAGTGTATATTTCTAGTGGTATCATTGTTATGGCCATTCTTACTCATTAAAATTAAGTTTCAAGCATTTGGGGACAGGAAATTCCTTTTCTGATCTTCATGGGACTCATTTCGGTTCTAGAATTTTCTATTTGGTCAATTGGATTTAGTTGATTAGTGGTGTCTCCCAATGAATGATAAATAAGGTATATATGTTTCTCATTCCTCATTTTAGAGTCCAATAGTGTATACTTCTATTAGTATTCATTGTTATGGCCATTTTTACTCATTAAAATTCAATTTCAAGCATTTGGGGAAATGAATTACCTTTTCTGATCTTCATTGGACTCATTTTAGGTCCAGATTCTTCTTTTTCGTCAATTGGATTTAGTTGATTAGTGGTGTCTCCCAATGATTGAGAAACAAGGTATATATGCTTCTCATTCCACATTTAGGAGTCCAATAGTGCATATTTCTAGTGGTATTCATTGTTATGGCATTTCTTACGCATTAAAATTCTGCTTCAAGCATTTTGAGACATGAAGTTCATTTTCTGATCTTCATGGGACTCATTTAATTCCAAATTGTTCTTTTTGGTCTATTGGATTTGGTTGATTAGCGGTGTCTCCCAATGACTGAAAAAGAAGGCATATATGGTTTTCATTCCTCATTTTGGAGTCCCACAATGCATATTTCTAATGGTATTCATTGTTATGACCATTCGTACTCCTTAAAATTTTGTTCTAAGCATTTGGGGACATGATATTCATTTTCTAATCCTCATGGGACTCATTTCAGTTCCAGTTTCCTCTTTTTGGTCTATTGGATTTGGTTGATTAACGGTCTCCCAATGAAAGAGAAACAAGGTATATATACTTCTCATTCCTGATTAAGAAGTCCAATAGTGTATATTTCTAGTGGTATTTAGTGTTATTGTCATTATTACTCATTAAAATTATGTTTCAAGCTTTTGGGGACATAAAGTTCCTTAACTGATCTTCATGGGACTCATTTTAGTTTCAGTTTCTTCTTTTTGGTCAATTGGATATAGTTGAATACGGTGTCTCCCAATGAATGAAAAACAAGGTATATAAGCTTCTCATTCCTCATTTAGGAGTCCAATAGTGTATATTTATTGTGGCATTCATTGTTAGTTATTCTTACTCACTAAAACTCAGTTTCAAGAATTTGGGGATATGAAGTTTCTATTTTGATATTCATGGAACTCATTATAGTTCCTGTTTCTTCTTTTTGGTCAATTGGATTTTGTTGATTAGCAGTTCCTCCCAATGAATGAGAAGCAAGGTATATATACTTCTCATTCCTCATTCAAGAGTCCAATAGTATATATTTATAGTAGTATTCATTGTTATGGTCATTCTTACTCATTAAAATTCTGTTTCAAGTATTTGGGACATGAATTACCTTTTCTTATCTTCATTGGACTCATTTTAGGTCAAGATTCTTCTTTTTGGTCAGTTGGATTTAGTTGATTAGCGGTGTCTCCCAATGATTGAGAAACAATGTATATATGCGTCTCATTCCTCATTTAGGAGTCAAATAGTGTATATTTTTAGTGGCATTCATTGTTATGGCATTTCTTACTCAATAAAATTCTGCTTCAAGCATCTGGATACATGAAGTTCTTTTTCTAATCTTTATGGGACACATTTAGTTCCAGATGCTTTTTTTGGTATATTGGATTTGGTTGATTAGCGGTGTTTCACAATGAATGAATAAACAAGGTATATATGCTTCTCTTTCCTCATTTAGGAGTCCCACAATGCGTTTTTATAGTGTTATTCATTGTTCTTGCCCTTCTTACTCATTAAAATTATGTTTTATGCATTTGGGGACATGATTTTCCTTTTCTGCTTTTCGTGGGACTCATTTCAGTTTCAGATTCCATTTTATGGTATATTGGGTGTGGGTTATTAACTGTGTCTCTCAAATAATGAGAAACAAGGTATATATGTTTTTCATTCCTCATTTAGGAGTCCTATAATGTATATTTATAGTGGAATTCTTTCTTCTAGACATTCTTACTCATTGTACTTCTGGTTTAAGAATTTGGGTACATGAAGTTCCTGCTCTGACCTTCATGGTACTCATTTTAGTTCCAGATTCCTCTTATTGGTCTATGGGATTTGGTGTATAAATGGTGTCTACCAATGATTGAGAAACAAGGTATATATGCTTCTCATTCTTCATTTAAGAGTTCCACAATGCGTATTTATTGAGGTATTCATTGTTATGGTTTGGGGACATGATGTTCCTTTTCTGTTCTTCATGGGGCTCATTTTAGTTCCAGATTCTTCTTTTTGGTCAATTGTATTTAGTTGATTAGCGGTGTTTCCCAATGAATGAGAAACAAGGTATATATGCTTCTCATTCCTCATTTAAGAGTCCAATAGTGTATATTTCAAGTGGTATTCATTGTTATGGCATTTCTTACTCTTTAAAATTCTGCTCAAGGATTTGGAGACATGAAGTTGCTTTTATGATCTTCATGAGACTAATTTTGTTGCAGATTCTTCTTTTTTGTCTATTGGATTTGATTGATTAAAGGTGTCTTCCAATAAATGAGAAACAAGGTATATATGCTTCTCTTTCCATAATTAGGTGTCCCACAATGCATATTTCTAGTGTTATTCATTGTTATTGCCATTCTTATTCATTAAAATTCTGTTTTAAGCATTGGGGGACATTATTTTCCTTTTCTCATCTTCATGGGACTCATTTTAGTTCAAAATTCCATTTTATGGTCTATTGGATGTGGTTGGTTAATGGTGTATCCCAATAAATGAGAAACATGGTATATATGCTTATCATTCCTCATTTAGGAGTCATATAATGTATATTTCTAATTGTATTCATTGTTATGACCATTCATACTCTTTAAGATTCTGTTTTAAGCATTTGGGGACATGAAGTTCCATTTCTGATCTTCATGAGACTCATTTTATTTCCAGATTCTTCTTTTTAGTTTATTTGATTTTGTTGATTAACGGTGTCTCCAAATGAATGAGAAACAAGGTATATATGCTTCTCACTCCTCATGTAGGAGTCTCACAATGCATATTTCTAGTGGTTTCATTGTTATAACCATTATTACTCTTGAAAATTCTGTTTTAAGCATTTGGGGACATGAAGTTCCTTTTCTAGTCCTCATGGGTTTCTTCTCAGTTCTAGCTTCCTCTTTTTGGTCTATTGGATTTGATTGATTAACGGTGTCTCCCAATGAATGAAAATAAGCTATATGTGCTTCTCATTCCTCCTTAAGGAGTCTAATATTGTATATTTCTAGTGTTATTCATTGTTATGGTCATTCTTAGTCATTAAAAATATGTTTCAAGCATTTGGGGACATGAAATTTATTTTCTGATCTTCATGGGATCATTATAGTTCCAGAATTTTCTTTTTGGTCAATTGGATTTAGTTGATTAGTGGTGTCTCGCAATGAATGTGAAACAAGGTATATATGCTTCTCATTCCTGAGTTAGGAGTCCAAATGCATATTTCTAGAGGTATTCATTGTTTTTACCATTCTTACTCTTTAAAATTCTGCTTTAAGCCTTCGGGCAAATGAAGCTCCTTTTCTAATCCTCACTGGACTCATTTCAGTTCCAGCGTCCAATATTGGTGTATTGGGTGTGGTTGATTATGGATGTCTCCCAATGAATGAGAATCTAGGTATATATGTTTCTCATTCCTCATTTTGGAGTCCAATAGTGTATATTTATAGTGGTATTCTTAGTTATGGTCTTTCTTACTCATTAAAATTCTTCTTCAAGAATTTGGAGACATGAAGTTCCTTTTCTGATCTTCATGAGACTAATTTAGTTCCAAAATCTTCTTTTTGGTCTATTGGATATGGTTTATCAGCGCTGTCTCCCAATGAATGAACAGCAAGGTATATATGCTTCTCATTCCTCATTTAGGAGTCTGATAGTGTATATTTCTAGTGGGCTTCATTGTGATGGCCATTCTTACTCATTAAAATTCTGCTTCAAGCATTTGGAGACATAAAATTCCGTTTCTGATCTCCATGGGAATCTTTATAGTTCCAGATTCTTCCTTTTGGTCTATTGGATTTTGTTGATTAGTGGTGTCTACGACTGAATTACAAACCAGGTATATATGCTTCTTATTCCTCATTTAGAATTCCACAATGTATATTTCAAGTGTTATTCATTGTTTTTGCCATTCTTAGTCATTAGAATTCTGTTGAAGCATTTGGAGACATGAAGTTCTTTTCTGTTCTTCATGGGAATCATTTTAGTTCCAGATTCTTCTTTTTGGTCTATTGGATTAGATTTATTTGCGGGGTTTTCAAATGAATGAGAAACAAGATATATATGCTTCTCATTCCCCATTTATGAGTCCAATAGTGTATATTTGTAGTGGTATTCTTTGTTATGGCCTTTCTTACGCATTAAAATTCTACTTCAAGCATTTGGAGACATGAAATTCGTTTTCTGATCTTTATTGGTCTCATTCAGTTCCAGATCCTTCTTTTTGGTCTATTGGATTCGGTTGATAAGCAGGGTTTCCCAATAAATGAGAAACAATGTACATATGCTTCTCATTCCTCATTTAGGAGTCTCATAATGCATATATCTAGTGGTATCTGTTATGACCATTCTTGATCTTTAAAATTCTTCTTCAAGCATTTAGGGGCATGAAGTTCATTTTCTAATCCTCATGGGCCTCATTTCACATACAACATCCTTTTTTGGGCTAATGGATTCGTTTTTATTAGCGGTGTTTTCTAATGAATGAGCAACAAGATATATATGCTTCTCGTTCCTTATTTAAGAGTCTCACAATGCAAATTTATAGTGGTATTTATATTTATGACAATTCTTACTCTTTAAAATTCTGTTTTAAGCATTTGCGGACATAAAGGTCACGTTCTGGTCTTCATTGTACTCATTTCAGTTCCCGATTCCTCATTTTTGTTTATTGTATTTGGTTAATTAACGGTGTCTCGCAATGAATATGAAACAAGGTATATATGCTTCTCATTCCTCATTTAGGAGTCCCAATGCATATTTCTAGTGGTATTCATTGTTTTTACCATTCTTACTCTTTAAAATTCTGCTTTAAGCATTCGGGCAAATGAAGTTCATTTTCTAATCTTCATTGGACTCATTTCAGTTCCAGCATCCAATATTGGTGTATTGGATGTGGTTGATTATGGATATCTCCCAATGAATGAGAATCTACGTATATATGTTTCTCATTCCTCATTTTGGAGTCCAATAGTGTATATTTATAGTGGTATTCTAAGTTATGGTCTTTCTTACTCATTAATTCTTCTTCAAGAATTTGGAGACATGAAGTTCCTTTTCTGATCTTCATGGGACTAATTTAGTTCCAAAATCTTCTTTTTAGTCTACTGGATATGGTTTATTAGCGCTGTCTCCCAATGAATGAGAAGCAAGGTATATATGCTTCTCATTCCTCATTTAGGAGTCTGATAGTGTATATTTCTAGTGGGCTTCATTGTGATGGCCATTCTTACTCATAAAAATTCTGCTTCAAGCATTTGGAGACATAAAGTTCCTTTTCTAATCTTCTTGGGAATCTTTATAGTTCCAGATTCTTCCTTTTGGTCTATTGGATTTTGTTGATTAGTGGTGTCTACGAATGAATTAGAAACCAGGTATATATGCTTCTTATTCCTCATTTAGAAGTCCACAATGTATATTTCAAGTGTTATTCGTTGTTTTTGCCTTTCTTAGTCATTAGAATTCTGTTCAAGCATTTGGATACATGAAGTTCTTTTCTGTCCTTCATGGGAATCATTTTAGTTCCAGATTCTTCTTTTTGGTCTATTGGATTGGAATAATTTGCGGTGTTTTCCAATGAATGAGAAACAAGATATATATGCTTCTCATTCCCTATTTATGAGTCCAATAGTGTATATTTGTAGTGGTATTCTTTGTTATGGCCTTTCTTATGCATTAAAATTCTACTTCAAGCATTTGGAGACATGAAATTCGTTTTCTGATCTTTATTGGTCTCATTCAGTTCCAGATTCTTCTTTTTGGTCTATTGGATTCGGTTGATAAGCAGTGTTTCCCAATGAATGAGAAACAATGTATATATGCTTCTCATTCCTCATTTAGGAGTCTCATAATGCATATATCTAGTGGTATTCACTGTTATGACCATTCTTGCTCTTTAAAATTCTTCTTTAAGCATTTAGGGACATGAAGTTTATTTTCTAATCCTCATGGGCCTCATTTCACATACTACATCCTTTTTTGGGCTAGTGGATTCGTTTTTATTAGCGGTGTTTTCTAATGAATGAGAAACAAGATATATATGCTTCTCGTTCCTTATTTAGGAGTCCCACAATGCACATTTATAGTGGTATTCATAGGTATGACAATTTTTACTCTTTAAAATTCTGTTTTAAGCATTTGGGGACATAAAAGTCACGTTATGGTCTTCATTGTACTCATTTCAGTTCCTGATTCCTCATTTTTGTTTATTGTATTTGGTTAATTAACGGTGTCTCGCAATGAACGTGAAACAAGGTATATATGCTTCTCATTCCTCATTTAGGAGTCCCAATGCATATTTCTAGTGGTATTCATTGTTTTTACCATTCTTACTCTTTAAAATTCTGCTTTAAGCATTCGAGACAATGAAGTTCCTTTTCTAATCCTCATTGGACTCATTTCAGTTCCAGCGTCCAATATTGGTGTATTGAGTGTGGTTGATTATGGATGTCTCCCAATGAATGAGAATCTACGTATATATGTTTCTCATTCCTCATTTTGGAGTCCAATAGTGTATATTTATAGTGGTGTTCTTAGTTATGGTCTTTCTTACTCATTAAAATTCTTCTTCAAGAATTTGAAGACATGAAGTTCCTTTTCTGATCTTCATGGGACTAATTTAGTTCCAAAATCTTCTTTTTGGTCTGTTGGATATGGTTTATTAGCGCTGTCTCCCAATGAATGAGAAGCAAGGTATATATGCTTCTCATTCCTCATTTAGGAGTCTGATAGTGTATATTTCTAGTGGGCTTCATTGTGATGGCCATTCTTACTCATTATAATTCTGCTTCAAACATTTGGAGACATAAAGTTCATTTTCTAATCTTCATGGGAATCTTTATAGTTCCAGATTCTTCCTTTTGGTCTATTGGATTTTGTTGATTTGTGGAGTCTACGAATGAATTAGAAACCAGGTATATATGCTTCTTATTCCTCATTTAGAATTCCACAATGTATATTTCAAGAGTTATTCATTGTTTTTGCCATTCTTAGTCATTAGAATTCTGCTGAAGCAATTGGAGACATGAAGTTCTTTTTTGTTCTTCATGGGACTAATTTTAGTTCCAGATTCTTCTTTTTGGTCTATTGGATTGGATTGATTTGCAGTGTTTTCCAATGAATGAGAGACAAGATAGATATGCTTCTCATTCTCCATTTATAGGTCCAATAGTGTATATTTGTAGTGGTATTCTTTGTTATGGCCTTTCTTACGCATTAAAATTCTACTTCAAGCATTTGGAGACATGAAATTCGTTTTCTGATCTTTATTGGTCTCATTCAGTTCCAAATCCTTCTTTTTGGTCTATTGGATTCGGTTGATAAGCAGGGTTTCCCAATGAATGAGAAACAATGTACATATGCTTCTCATTCCTCATTTAGGAGTCTCATAATTCATATATCTAGTGGTATTCACTGTTATGACCATTCTTGCTCTTTAAAATTCTTCTTTAAGCATTTAGGGACATGAAGTTCATTTTCTAATCCTCATGGGCCTCATTTCACATACAACATCCTTTTTTGGGCTAATGGATTCGTTTTTATTAGCGGTGTTTTCTAATGAATGAGAAACAAGATATATATGCTTCTCGTTCCTTATTTAGGAGTCCCACAATGCAAATTTATAGTGGTATTCATAGGTATGACAATTTTTACTCTTTAAAATTCTGTTTTAAGCATTTGGGGACATAAAAGTCATGTTATGGTCTTCATTGTACTCATTTCAGTTCCTGATTCCTCATTTTTGTTTATTGTATTTGGTTAATTAACGGTGTCTCGCAATGAACCTGAAACAAGGTATATATGCTTCTCATTCCTCATTTAGGAGTCCCAATGCATATTTCTAGTGGTATTCATTGGTTTTACCATTCTTACTCTTTAGAATTCTGCTTTAAGCATTCGGGAAAATGAAGTTCCTTTTCAAATCCTCATTGGACTCATTTCAATTCCAACGTCCAATATTGGTGTATTGGGTGTGGTTGATTATAGATGTCTCCCAATGAATGAGAATCTAGGTATATATGTTTTTCATTCCTCATTTTGGAGTCCAATAGTGTATATTTATAGTGGTATTCTTAGTTATGGTGTTTCTTACTCATTAAAATTCTTCTTCAAGAATTTGGAGACATGAAGTTCCTTTTCTGATCTTCATGGGACTAATTTAGTTCCAAAATCTTCTTTTTGGTCTATTAGATATGGTTTATTAGCGCTGTCTCCCAATGAATGAGAAGCAAGGTATATATGCTTCTCATTCCTCATTTAGGAGTCCGATAGTGTATATTTCTAGTGGGCTTCATTGTGATGGCCATTCTTACTCATTAAAATTCCTGTTCAAGCATTTGGAGACATAAAGTTCCTTTTCTAATCTTCATGGGAATCTTTATAGTTCAAGATTCTTCCTTTTGGTCTATTGGATTTTGTTGATTAGTGGTGTCTACGAATGAATTAGAAACCAGGTATATATGCTTCTTATTCCTCATTTAGAAGTCCACAATGTATATTTCAAGTGTTATTCGTTGTTTTTGCCATTCTTAGTCATTACAATTCTGTTGAAGCATTTGGAGACATGAAGTTCTTTCTGTTCTTCATGGGACTCATTTTAGTTCGAAATACTTATTTTTGGTCTATTGGATTGGATTGATTTGCGGTGATTTCCAATGAATGAGAAACAAGATATATATGCTTCTCATTCCCTATTTATGAGTCCAATAGTGTATATTTGTAGTGGTATTCTTTGTTATGGCCTTTCTTATGCATTAAAATTCTACTTTAAGCATTTGGAGACATGAAATTCGTTTTCTGATCTTTATTGGTCTCATTCAGTTCCAGATTCTTCTTTTTGGTCTATTGGATTCGGTTGATAAGCAGTGTTTCCCAATGAATGAGAAACAATGTATATATGCTTCTCATTCCTCATTTAGGAGTCTCATAATGCTTATATCTAGTGGTATTCACTGTTATGACAATTCTTTCTCTTTAAAATTCTTCTTTAAGCATTTAGGGACATGAAGTTCATTTTCTAATCCTCATGGGCCTCATTTCACATACAACATCCTTTTTTGGGCTAATGGATTCGTTTTTATTAGCGGTGTTTTCTAATTAATGAGAAACAAGATATATATACTTCTCGTTCCTTATTTAGGAGTCCCACAATACAAATTTTTAGTGGTATTCATAGGTATGACAATTTTTACTCTTTAAAATTCTGTTTTAAGCATTTGGGGACATAAAAGTCACATTATGGTCTTCATTGTACTCATTTCACTTCCTGATTCCTCATTTTTGTTTATTGTATTTGGTTAATTAACGGTGTCTCGCAATGAACGTGAAACAAGGTATATATGCTTCTCATTCCTCATTTAGGAGTCCCAATGCATATTTCTAGTGGTATTCATTGTTTTTACCATTCTTACTCTTTAAAATTCTGCTTTAAGCATTCGGGAAAATGAAGCTCCTTTTCTAATCCTCATTGGACTCATTTCAGTTCCAGCGTCCAATATTGGTGTATTGGGTGTGGTTGATTATGGATGTCTCCCAATGAATGAGAATCTAGGTATATATGTTTTTCATTCCTCATTTTGGAGTCCAATAGTGTTTATTTATAGTGGTATTCTTAGTTATGGTCTTTCTTACTCATTAAAATTCTTCTTCAAGAATTTGGAGACATGAAGTTCATTTTCTGATCTTCAATGGACTAATTTAGTTCCAAAATCTTCTTTTTGGTCTATTAGATATGGTTTATTAGCGCTGTCTCCCAATGAATGAGAAGCAAGGTATATATGCTTCTCATTCCTCATTTAGGAGTCCGATAGTGTACATTTCTAGTGGGCTTCATTGTGATGGCCATTCTTACTCATTAAAATTCTTGTTCAAGCATTTGGAGACATAAAGTTCATTTTCTAATCTTCATGGGAATCTTTATAGTTCCAGATTCTTCCTTTTGGTCTATTGGATTTTGTTGATTAGTGGTGTCTATGAATGAATTAAAACCAGGTATATATGCTTCTTATTCCTCATTTAGAAGTCCACAATGTATATTTCAAGTGTTATTCCTTGTTTTTGCCTTTCTTAGTCATTAGAATTCTGTTCAAGCATTTGAAGACATGAAGTTCTTTTCTGTTCTTCATGGGAATCATTTTAGTTCCAGATTCTTCTTTTTGGTCTATTGGATTGGATTGATTTGCGGTGTTTTCCAATGAATGAGAAACAAGATATATATGCTTCTCATTCCCCATTTATGAGTCCAATAGTGTATATTTGTAGTGGTATTATTTGTTATGGCCTTTCTTACACATTCAAATTCTACTTCAAGAATTTGGAGACATGAAATTCGTTTTCTGATCTTTATTGGTCTCATTCAGTTCCAGACTCTTCTTTTTGGTCTATTGGATTCGGTTGATTAGCAGTATTTCCCAATGAATGAGAAACAATGTATATATGCTTCTCATTCCTCATTTAGGAGTCTCATAATGCATATTTCTAGTGGTATTCATTGTTATGACCATTCTTGCTCTTTAAAATTATTCTTTAAGCATTTAGGGACATGAAGTTCGTTTTCTAATCCTCATGGGACTCATTTCACATACAGCATCCTTTTTTGGGCTAATGGATTTTTTTTTCTTAGCGGTGATTTCTAATGAATGAGAAACAAGATATATATGCTTCTCATTCCTTATTTAGGAGTCCTACAATGCATATTTATAGTGGTATTGATTGTTATGACAATTCTTACTCTTTAAAATTCTGTTTTAAGCATTTGGGGACATAAAGTTCACGTTCTGGTCTTCATTGTACTCATTTCAGTTCCCGATTCCTCATTTTTGTTTATTGTATTTGGTTAATTAACGGTGTCTCGCAATGAATGTGAAACAAGGTATATATGCTTCTTATTCCTTATTTAGGAGTCCCAATGCATATTTCTAGTAGTATTCATTGTTTTTACCATTCTTACTCTTTAAAATTCTGCTTTAAGTATTCGGGCAAATGAGGTTCCTTTTCTAATCCTCATTGGACTCATTTCAGTTCCAGCGTCCAATATTTGTGTATTGGGTGTTGTTGATTATGGATGTCTCCCAATGAATGAGAATCTACATATATATGTTTCTCATTCCTGATTTTGGAGTCCAATAGTGTATATTTATAGTAGTATTCTTAGTTATGGTCTTTCTAACTCAATAAAATTCTTCTACAAGAATTTGGAGACATGAAGTTCCTTCTCGTATCTTCATGGGACTAATTTAGTTCCAAAATCTTCTTTTTGGTCTATTTGATATGGTTTATTAGCGCTGTCTCCCAATGAATGAGAAGCAAGGTATATATGCTTCTCATTCCTTATTTAGGAGTCCGATAGTGTATATTTCTAGTGGGTCTCATTGTCATGGCCATTCTTACTCATTATAATTCTGCTTCAAACATTTGGAGACATAAAGTTCATTTTCTGATCTTCAAGGGAATCTTTATAGTTCCAGATTCTTCCTTTTGGTCTATTGGATTTTGTTGATTTGTGGAGTCTACGAATGAATTAGAAACCAGGTATATATGCTTCTTATTCCTCATTTAGAATTCCACAATGTATATTTCAAGAGTTATTCATTGTTTTTGCCATTCTTAGTCATTAGAATTCTGTTGAAGCAATTGGAGACATGAAGTTCTTTTCTGTTCTTCATGGGACTCATTTTAGTTCCAGATTCTTCTTTTTGGTCTATTGGATTGGATTGATTTGCGGTGTTTTCCAATGAATGAGAAACAAGATAGATATGCTTCTCATTCTCCATTTATAGGTCCAATAGTGTATATTTGTAGTGGTATTCTTTGTTATGGCCTTTCTTACGCATTAAAATTCTACTTCAAGCATTTGGAGACATGAAATTCGTTTTCTGATCTTTATTGGTCTCATTCAGTTCCAGATTCTTCTTTCTGGTCTATTGGATTTGGTTGATAAGCAGTGTTTCCCAATAAATGAGAAACAATGTATATATGCTTCTCATTCCTCATTTAGGAGTCTACGAATGAATTAGAAACCAGGTATATATGCTTCTTATTCCTCATTTAGAATTCCACAATGTATATTTCAAGAGTTATTCATTGTTTTTGCCATTCTTAGTCATTAGAATTCTGTTGAAGCAATTGGAGACATGAAGTTCTTTTCTGTTCTTCATGGGACTCATTTTAGTTCCAGATTCTTCTTTTTGGTCTATTGGATTGGATTGATTTGCGGTGTTTTCCAATGAATGAGAAACAAGATAGATATGCTTCTCATTCTCCATTTATAGGTCCAATAGTGTATATTTGTAGTGGTATTCTTTGTTATGGCCTTTCTTACGCATTAAAATTCTACTTCAAGCATTTGGAGACATGAAATTCGTTTTCTGATCTTTATTGGTCTCATTCAGTTCCAGATTGTTCTTTCTGGTCTATTGGATTTGGTTGATAAACAGTGTTTCCCAATAAATGAGAAACAATGTATATATGCTTCTCATTCCTCATTTAGGAGTCTCATAATGCATATTTCTAGTGGTATTCATTGTTATGACTATTCTTGCTCTTTAAAATTCTTCTTTAAGCATATAGGGACATGAAGTTCATTTTCTAATCCTCATGGGACTCATTTCACATATAGCATCCTTTTTTGGGCTAATGGATTCGTTTTTATTAGCGGTGTTTTCTAATGAATGAGAAACAAGATATATAGGCTTCTCATTCCTTATTTAGGAGTCCCACAATGCATATTTATAGTGGTATTCATAGGTATGACAATTTCTCCTCTTTAAAATTCAGTTTTAAGCATTTGGGGACATAAAAGTCACGTTCTGGTCTTCATTGTACTCATTTCAGTTCCCGATTCCTCATTTTTGTTTATTGTATTTGGTTAATTAACGGTGTCTCGCAATGAACGTGAAATAAGGTATATATGCTTCACATTCCTCATTTAGGAGTCCCAATGCATATTTCTAGTGGTATTCATTGTCTTTACCATTCTTACTCTTTAAAATTCTGCTTTAAGCATTCGGGCAAATGAAGTTCCTTTTCTAATCCTCATTGGACTCATTTCAGTTCCAGCATCCAATATTGGTGTATTGGGTGTGGTAGATTATGGATGTCTCCCAATGAATGAGAATCTAGGTATATATGTTTTTCATTCCTCATTTTGGAGTCCAATAGTGTATATTTATAGTGGTATTCTTAGTTATGGTCTTTCTTACTCATTAAAATTCTTCTTAAAGAATTTGGAGACATGAAGTTCCTTTTCTGATTTTCATGGGACTAATTTAGTTCCAAAATCTTCTTTTTGGTCTATTAGATATGGTTTATTAGCGCTGTCTCCCAATGAATGAGAAGCAAGGCATATATGCTTCTCATTCCTCATTTAGGAGTTCGATAGTCTATATTTCTAGTGGGCTTCATTGGGTTGGCCATTCTTACTCATTAAAATTCTGCTTCAAGCATTTGGAGACATAAAGTTCCTTTTCTGATCTTCATAGGAATCTTTATAGTTGTAAATTCTTCCTTTTGGTCTCTTGGATTTTGTTGATTAGTGGTGTCTACGAATGAATTAGAAACCAAGTATATATGCTTCTTATTCCTCATTAAGAATTCCACAATGTATATTACAAGTGGTATTCATTGTTTTTGCCATTCTTAGTCATTAGAATTCTGTTCAAGCATTTGGAGACATGAAGTTCTTTTCTGTTTTTCATGGGACTCATTTTAGTTCCAGATTCTTCTTTTTTGGTCTATTGGATTGGATTGATTTGCGGTGTTTTCCAATGTATGAGAAACAAGATATATATGCTTCTCATTCCCCATTTATGAGTTAAATAGTGTATATTTGTAGTGGTATTTTTTGTTATGGCCTTTCTTACGCATTAAAATTCTACTTCAAGCATTTGGAGACATGAAATTCGTTTTCTGATCTTTATTGGTCTCATTCAGTTCCAGATTCATTTTTTTGGTCTATTGGATTCGGTTGATAAGTAGTGTTTCCCAATGAATGAGAAACAATGTATATATGCTTATCATTCCTCATTTAGGAGTCTCATAATGCATATTTCTAGTGGTATTCGTTGTTATAACCATTCTTGCTCTTTAAAATTATTCTTTAAGCATTTAGGGACATGAAGTTCGTTTTCTAATCCTCATGGGACTCATTTCACATATAGCATCCTTTTTTGGGCTAATGGATTTTTTTTTCTTAGCGGTGTTTTCTAATGAATGAGAAACAAGATATATATGCTTCTCATTCCTTATTTAGGAGTCCTACAATGCATATTTATAGTGGTATTCATTGTTATGACAATTCTTACTCTTTAAAATTCTGTTTTAAGCATTTGGGGACATAAAGTTCACGTTCTTGTCTTCATTGTACTCATTTCAGTTCCCGATTCCTCATTTTTGTTTATTGTATTTGATTAATTAACAGTGTCTCGCTATGAATGTGAAACAAGGTATATATGCTTCTTATTCCTTATTTAGGAGTCCCAATGCATATTTCTAGTAGTATTCATTGTTTTTACCATTCTTACTCTTTAAAATTCTGCTTTAAGCATTCGGGCAAATGAGGTTCCTTTTCTAATCCTCATTGGACTCATTTCAGTTCCAGCGTCCAATATTTGTGTATTGGGTGTTGTTGATTATGGATGTCTCCCAATGAATGAGAATCTACATATATATGTTTCTCATTCCTGATTTTGGAGTCCAATAGTGTATATTTATAGTAGTATTCTTAGTTATGGTCCTTCTCGTATCTTCATGGGACTAATTTAGTTCCAAAATCTTCTTTTTGGTCTATTTGATATGGTTTATTAGCGCTGTCTCCCAATGAATGAGAAGCAAGGTATATATGCTTCTCATTCCTTATTTAGGAGTCCGATAGTGTATATTTATAGTGGGTCTCATTGTCATGGCCATTCTTACTCATTAAAATTCTGCTTCAAGCATTTGGAGACATAAAGTTCCTTTTCTAATCTTCATGGGAATCTTTATAGTTCCAGATTCTTCCTTTTGGTCTATTGGATTTTGTTGATTAGTGGTGTCTACAAATGAATTAGAAACCAGGTATATATGCTTCTTATTCCTCATTTAGAATTCCACAATGTATATTTCAAGTGTTATTCATTTTATTTTCCATTCTTAGTCATTAGAATTCTGTTCAAGCATTTGGAGACATGAAGTACTTTTCTGTCCTTCATTGGACTCATTTTAGTTCCAGATTCTTCTTTTTGGTCTATTGGATTGGATTGATTTGCGGTGATTTCCAATGAATGAGAAACAAGATATATTCTACTCATTCCCCATTTATGAGTCCAATAGTAAATATTTGTAGTGGTATTCTTTGTTATGGCCTTTCGTACGCATTAAAATTCTACTTCAAGCATTTGGAGACATGAAATTCGTTTTCTGATCGTTATTGGTCTCATTCAGTTCCAGATTCTTCTTTTTGGTATATTGGATTCGGTTCATAAGCAGTGTTTCCCAATTAATGAGAAACAATGTATATATGTTTCTCGTTCCTCATTTAGGAGTCTCATAATGCATATTTCTATTGGTATTCATTGTTATGACAATTCTTGCTCTTTAAAATTCTGCTTTAAGCATTTAGGGACATGAAGTTCATTTTCTAATCCTCATGGGACTCATTTCACATATAGCATCCATTTTTTGGGCTAATGGATTCGTTTTTATTAGCGGTATTTTCTAATGAATGAGAAACAAGAAATATATCCTTCTCATTCCTTATTTAGGAGTCCCACAATGCATATTTATAGTGGTATTCATAGTTATGACAATTTTTACTCTTTAAAATTCTGTTTTTAGCATTTGGGGACATAAAGTTCATGTTCTGATCTTCATTGTCCTCATTTCAGTTCCCGAATCCTCATTTTTGTTTATTGTATTTGGTTAATTAATGGTGTCTCGCAATGAATGTGAAACAAGGTATATATGCTTCTCATTCCTCATTTAGGAGTCCCAATGCATATTTCTAGTGGTATTCATTGTTTTTACCATTCTTACTCTTTAAAATTCTGCTTTAAGCATTCGGGCAAATGAAATTCATTTTCTAATCCTCATTGGACTCATTTCAGTTCCAGTGTCCAATATTGGTGTATTGGGTGTGGTTGATTATGGATGTCTCCCAATGAATGCGAAACAAAGTGTATATGCTTCTTATTCCTCATTTAGGAGTCTCACAATGCATATTTCTTGTGGTTTTCATTGTTATGATCATTCTTACTCTTTCGAAATTCTGTTTCAAGCATTTGGGGACCTGAAGTTCCTTTTCTGATCTTCATATGACTCATTTTATTTCCAGATTCCTCTTGTTGGTTTATTTGATTTCGTTGATTAACAGTGTCTCCCAGTGAATGAGAAACAAGGTATGTATTCTACTCATTCCTCATTTATGAGTCTCAAAATGCATATTTATAGTGTTATTCATTGTTATGACCATTCTTACTCTTTAAAATTTTACTTTAATATTTTGGGGATATGAAGTTCCTTTTTTAATCATCATGGGACTTATATCAGTTCCAGGTTCCTCTTTTTGGTCTATTGGATTTGGTTGATTAACTGTGTCTCCCAATGAATGAGAAACAAGGTTTATATGCTTCTCATTCCTCACTAAGGAGTCCAATAGTGTTTGCGTTTAATGGTAATAAGTGTTATCGCCATTCTTACTCATTAAAATTCGGTTTGAAGCATTTGGAAAGATGAAGTTCATTTTCTGATCTTCACGGAACTCATTTTAGTTCGAGATTCTCCTTTTTGGTCAATTGGATAGTTGATTAGCGGTGTCTCCTAATGAATGAGAAACAAAATATATGTGCTTCTCATTCCTTATTTAGCAGTCCAATAATGTATATTTCTAATAGTATTCATCGTTATAACCATTCCTACTCTTTAAAATTCTGTTTTAAGCATTTGGGGATATGGAGTTCCTTTTCTTATCTTCAATGAACTCGTTTTAGTTCTAGATTTCTCTTTTTGGTCTATTGGATTAGGTTGATTAACGCTGTCTCCCAATGAATGAGAAACAATGTATATATGCTTCTCATTCCTCATTTAGGAGTCTCACAATGCATCTTTCAAGTGGTATGCATTGTTATGACTATTCTTAATCTTTCAAATTCTGCGTCAAGCGTTTGGGAACATGAAGTTCCTTTTCTAATCCTCATGGGACTCATTTCAGTTCTAGCTTCCTCTCTTTGGTCTTGGATTTGGTTGATTTGCGGTGTCTCCCAACGAATAAGAAACATGGTATATATACTTCTCATTCCTCGTTTAGGAGTCCGATAGTGTTTATTCTAGTGGTATCCATTGTTATAACCATTCTAATTCATTAAAATTCTGTTTCAAGCATTTGGGGACATGAAGTTCCATTTCTTGTCTTCGTGAGACTCGTTTTACTTCCAGATTCTTCTTTTTGGTCAATTTGATATAATTGATTTGCGGTGTTTCCCAATGAATGAGAAACAAAGTGTATACTTCTCATTTCTCATTTAAGAGTCCAATAGTGTATATTTCTTGTGCTATTCTTTGTCATGGCCATTTTAACTCATTAAAATTCTAGTTCAAACATCTGGAGACATGAAGTTTCTTTTCTGTTCTTCATTAGACTAAATTTAGTTCCTGATTCTTCTTTTTGGTCTATTGGATTTTGTTGATTTTGGATGTCTCCCAATGAATGAGAAACAAGGTTTATATGCTTCTCATTCCTCATTTAGAAGTCCAATAGTTAATATTTTTAGTTGTATTGATTGTTATGGATTTTGTTACTTGTTAAAATTCTTTTTCAAGCATTTGGAGACATGAAGTTCCTTTTTGACCTTATGGGACTCATTTAGTTCCAGAATATACTTTTTGGTGTATTTGATTTATCGGTGTCTCCCAATGAACGAGAAGTGTGGTATATATACTTATCATTCCACATTTAGGAGTCCTATAATGTATACTTAAAATGATATTCATTGTTATGCCAATTCATTCTCTTTAAAATTCTGTTTTAAGCATTTGGGGACATGAAGTTCCTTTTCTAATCATCATGGGACTTATATCAGTTCCAGCTTCCTCCTTTTGGTCTACTGGATTTGGTTGATTAACAGTGTCTCCCAATGAATGAGAAACAAGGTTTATATGCTTCTCATTCCTCACTAAGGAGTCCACTAGTGTTTCCGTCTAATGGTAATAATTTTTATCGCCATTCTTACTCATTAAAATTCGGTTTGAAGCATTTGGAAAGATGAAGTTCATTTTCTGATCTTCACGGAAGTCATTTTAGTTCGAGATTCTCCTTTTTGGTCAATTGGATACTTGATTAGCGGTGTCTCCCATTGAATGAGAAACAAAATATATGTGCTTCTCATTCCTTATTTTGCAGTCCAATAATGTATATTTCTAATAGTATTCATCTTTATAACCATTCCTACTCTTTAAAATTCTGTTTTAAGCATTTGGGGATATGGAGTTCCTTTTCTTATCTTCAATGAACTCGTTTTAGTTCTAGATTTCTCTTTTTGGTCTATTGGATTAGGTTGATTAACGCTGTCTCCCAATGAATGACAAACAATGTATATATGCTTCTCATTCCTCATTTAGGAGTCTCACAATGCATCTTTCAAGTGGTATGCATTGTTATGACTATTCTTACTCTTTAAAATTCTGCGTCAAGCGTTTGGGAACATGAAGTTCCTTTTCTAATCCTCATGGGACTCATTTCAGTTCTAGCTTCCTCTCTTTAGTCTATTGGATTTGGTTGATTTGCGGTGTCTCCCAATGAATGAGAAACATGGTATATATACTTCTCATTCCTCGTTTAGGAGTCCAATAGTGTTTATTCTAGTGGTATCCATTGTTATTACCATTCTAATTCATTAAAATTCTGTTTCAAGCATTTGGGGACATGAAGTTCCATTTCTTGTCTTCGTGAGACTCGTTTTACTTCCAGATTCTTCTTTTTGGTCAATTTGATATAATTGATTTGCGGTGTTTCCCAATGAATGAGAAACAAAGTGTATACTTCTCATTTCTCATTTAAGAGTCCAATAGTGTATATTTCTTGTGCTATTCTTTGTCATGGCCATTTTAACTCATTAAAATTCTATTTCAAACATCTGGAGACATGAAGTTTCTTTTCTGTTCTTCATTAGACTAAATTTAGTTCCTGATTCTTCTTTTTGGTCTATTGGATTTTGTTGATTTTGGATGTCTCCCAATGAATGAGAAACAAGGTATATATGCTTCTCATTCCTGATTTAGAAGTCCAATAGTTAATATTTTTAGTTGTATTGATTGTTATGGATTTTGTTACTCGTTAAAATTCGTTTTCAAGCATTTGGAGACATGAAGTTCCTTTTTGACCTTATGGGACTCATTTAGTTCCAGAATATACTTTTTGGTGTATTTGATTTATCGGTGTCTCCTAATGAACGAGAAGTGTGGTATATATACTTCTCATTGCACATTTAGGAGTCCTATAATGTATACTTAAAATGATATTCATTGTTATGCCAATTCATTCTCTTTAAAATTCTGTGTTAAGCATTTGGGGACATGAAGTTCCTTTTCTAATCATCATTGGACTTATATCAGTTCCAGCTTCCTCCTTTTGGTCTACTGGATTTGGTTGATTAACAGTGTCTCCCAATAAATGAGAAGCAAGGTTTATATGCTTCTCATTTCTCACTAGGGAGTCTAATAGTGTTTGTGTCTAATGGTAATAATTGTTATGGTCATTCTTACTCTTTAAAATTCTGTTTCAAGCATTTGGGGACATGAATATCAGTTTTTGATCTTCATGTGACTCATTTTAGTTCCAGATTCTCCTTTTTGGTCAATTGGATATAGGGTATAAGCGGTGTCTCCCAATGAAGGAGAAACAAAGTATATATTCTTCTTATTCCTCATTTAGGAGTCTCACAATGCATATTTCTTGTCGTATTCATTGTTATGACCATTCTTACTCATTAAAATTCTATTTCAAGCATTTGGGGACATGAACTTCCTTTTCTGATCTTCATGTGACTCATTTTAGTTCTAGATTCTTTTTCTCGTGAATTTGACATAGTTGATTTGCGATGTCTCCCAATGAATGAGAAACAAGGTATCTATACTTCTCATTCCTCATTTAGGTCTCCAATAACGTATATTTCTAATGGTATTCATTGTCATAACGATTCGTACTCTTTAAAATTTTGTTTCATGCACTTGGGGACATGAAGTTCCTTTTCTTATCTTTAATGAACTCATTTTAGCTCTAGATTCCTCTTTCTGGTCTATTGGATTTGGTTGATTAACGGTGTTTCCCAATGAATTAGAAACAAGGTTTATATGCTTTTCATTCCTCACTAAGGAGTCCAGTAGTGTTTGTTTATAGTGGTAATAATTGTTATGACCATTCTTTCTCATTAAAATTGTGGTTTAAGCATTTAAGGACATGAAGTTACTCTTCCAGATTCTCCTTTTTGGTCAATTGGATATAGTTGATTAGCGGTGTCTCCCAATGAATGAGAAACAAAGTGTATATGCTTCTTATTCCTCATTTAGGAGTCTCACAATGCACATTTCTTGTGGTTTTCATTGTTATGATCATTCTTACTCCTTAAAATTCTGTTTCAAGCATTTGGGGACCTGATGTTCCTTTTCTGATCTTCATATGACTCATTTTATTTCCAGAATCCTCTTCTTGGTTTATTTGATTTGGTTGATTAACAGTGTCACCCAATGAATGAGAAACAAGGTATGTATTCTACTCATTCCCTATTTATGAGTCTCAAAATGCATATTTCTAGTGTTATTCATTGTTATGACCATTCTTACTCTTTAAAATTTTACTTTAATATTTTGGGGAGATGAAGTTCCTTTTTTAATCATCATGGGACTTATATCAGTTCCAGCTTCCTCTTCTTGGTATATTGGACTTGGTTGATTAACAGTGTCTCCCAATGAATGAGAAACAAGGTTTATATGCTTCTCATTCCTCACTAAGGAGTCCACTAGTGTTTGCGTCTAATGGTAATAATTGTTGTCACCATTCTTACTCATTAAAATTCTGTTTGAAGCATTTGGAAACATGAAGTTCATTTTCTGATCTTCGTGAGACTCATTTTAGTTCGAGATTCTCCTTTTTGGTCAATTGGATATAGTTGATTAGCGGTGTCTCCCAATGAATAAGAAACAAAGTATATGTGCTTCTCATTCCTTATTTAGGAGTCCAATAATGTATATTTCTAATGGTATTCATCGTTATAACCATTCCTACTCTTTAAAATTCTGTTTTAAGCATTTGGGGATATGAAGTTCCTTTTCTTATCTTCAATGAACTCATTTTTGTTCTAGATTCCTCTTTTTGGTCTATTGGATTAGGTTGATTAACGCTGTCTCCCAATGAATGAGAAACAAGGTATATATGATTCTCATTCCTCATCTAGGAGTCTCACAATGCATCTTTCAAGTGGTATGCATTGTTATGACCATTCTTACTCTTTAAAATTCTGCGTTAAGCATTTGGGAACATGAAGTTCCTTTTCTAATCCTCATGGGACTTATTTCAGTTCCAGCTTCCTCTCTTTGGTCTATTGGATTTGGTTGATTTGCGGTGTTTCCCAATGATTGAGAAACAAGGTATCTATACTTCTCATTCCTCATTTAGGAATCCAATAGTGTTTATTCTAGTGGTATTCATTGTTATGACCATTTTTACTCATGAAAATTCTGTTCCAAGCATTTGGGGACATGAAGTTCCTTTTCTGATCTTCGTGGGACTCGTTTTTTTTCCAGATTCTTCTTTTTGGTCATTTGGAAATAGTTGACTAGCGGTGCCTCCCAATGAATGAGATACAAGGTATATATACTTCTCATTTCTCAATTAGGAGTCCAATAGTGTATATTTCTTGTGCTAGTCATTGTTATGACCATTCTTACTCATTAAAATTCTGTTTCAAGCATATGGGGACATGAACTTCCTTTTATGATGTTCATGTGACTCATTTTAGTTCCAGATTCTTCTTTTTGGACAATTTGATTTAGCTAATTTGTGGTGTCTCCCAATGAATGAGAAACAAGGTATCTGTACTTTTCATTCCTCATTTAGTAGTCCAATAATGTATATTTCTAATGGTATTCATTGTTATAACCATTCATAGTCTTTAAAATTCTGTTTTAAGCATTTGGGGACATGAAGTTCCTTTTCGTATGTTCAATGAACTCATTTTTGTTCTAGATTCCTCTTTTTGGTCTTTTGGATTTGGTTGATCAACGGTGTCTCCCAATTAATTAGAAACAAGGTTTATATGCTTTTCATTCCTCACTAAGGAGTCCAATAGTGTTTGTTTATTGTGGTAATAATTGTTATGACCATTATTACTCATTAAAATTCTGTTTCAAGCATTTGGGCCAAGAAGTTCCTTTTCTGATCTTCATGGGACTCATTTTAGTTCCAGATTCTTTTTTTTGGTCAATTGGATATAGTTGATTAGTGGTGTCCCCCAATGAATGAGATACAAGGTATATATACTTCTCATTCCTCATTTATTAGTCCAATAGTGTATATATCTTGTGCTATTCATTGTCATGGCCATTTTAACTCATTAAAATTCTGGTTCAACCATTTGGAGACATGAAGTTCCTTTTCTGTTCTTCATTAGACTCAATTTAGTTCCTAATTCTTCTTTTTGGTCTATTGGATTTTGTTGATTTTGGATGTCTCCCAATGAATGAGGAACAAGGTATCTCATTCCCCATTTAGAAGTCCAATAGTGAATATTTCTAGTTGGACTGATTGTTATACCTTTTCTTACTCGTTAAAATTCTTTTTCAAACATTTGGAGACATGAAGTTCCTTTTTTGACCTTAAGGGACTCATTCAGTTACAGAATCTTCTTTTTGGTGTATTTGATTTAACGGTGTCTCCCATTGAACGAGAAGTGATGTATATATACTTCCTCATTTAGGAGTCCTATATTGTATACTTAAAATGATATTCATTGTTATGATCATTCTTACTCTTTAAAATTTTACTTTAATATTTTGGGAGATGAAGTTCCTTTTCTAATCATCAAGGGACTTATATCAGTTCCAGCTTCCTCTTTTTGGTCTAGTGGATTTGGTTGACTAACAGTGTCTCCCAATGAATGAGAAACAAGGTTCATATGCTTCTCATTCCTCACTAAGGAGTCTAATAGTGTTTCCGTCTAATGGTAATAATTGTTATGGCCATTCTTACTCATTAAACTTCCGTTTCAAGCATTTGGGGACATAAAGTTCAGTTTTTTATCTCCATGGGACTCATTTTAGTTCCATATTCTCCTTTTTGGTCAATTGGATATAGTTGATTAGTGGTGTCTCCCAATGAATAAGAAACAAAGTGTATATGCTTCTCATTCCTCATTTAGGAGTCTCACAATGCATATTTCTTGTGGTATTCATTGTTATGATCATTCTTACTCTTTAAAATTCTGTTTCAAGCATTTGGGGACCAGAAGTTCCTTCAGATCTTCATGTGACTCATTTTAGTTCCAGATTCTTCTTTTTGGTCAATTTAATATAGTTGAGTAGCGGTGTTTCCCAATGAATGAGAAACAAGGTATATATACTTCTCATTCCTTGTTTAGGAGTCCAATAGTGTTTATTCTAGTGGTATCCATTGTTATAACCATTCTAACTCATTAAAATTCTGTTTCGAGCATTTGGAGACATAAAGTTCATTTTCTTATCTTCGTGAGACTCGTTTTACTTCCAGATTCTTCTTTTTTGTCAATTTGATATAGTTGATTTGCGGTGTCTCCCAATGAATGAGAAACAAAGTGTATGCTTCTCATTCCTCATTTAGGAGTCTCACAATGCATATTTCTGGTGGTATTCATTGTTGTGATCATTCTTACTCTTTAATATTCTGTTACTAGCATTTGGGGACTTGATGTTCCTTTTCTGATCTTCATGTGACACATTTTAGTTCCAAATTCTTCTTTTTGGTCAATTTGATATAGTTGATTAGCGGTGTCTCTCAAAGAATGAGAAACAAGGTATTTATACTTCTCATTCCTCATTTTCCAATAATATATATTTCTAATGGTATTCATTGTTATGACCATTCGTACTCTTTAAAATTCTGTTTTAAGAATTTGGGCACAAAAAGTTCCTTTTCTAATCCTCATAGGACTCATTTCAGTTCCAGCTTCCTCTCTTTGGGCTGATGGACTTGGTTGATTTGCGGTGTCTCCCAATGAACTAGAACAAAGTGTATATTTCTCATTCCCCATTTAGGAGTCAAATAGTGTTTATTATAGTGGAATTCAATGTTGTGAAAATTCTTACTCATTAAAATTCCGTTTCAAGCATTTGGGCCAAGAAGTTCCTTCTGTGATCTTTGTGGGACTCGTTTTAGATCCTGATTCTTCTTTTAGGTCATTCGGAAATATTTGACTAGAAGTGTCTCCCAATGAATGAGATACATGGTATATGTACTTCTTATTCCTCATTTAAGAGTCCAATATTGTATATTTCTTGTGCTATTCTTTGTCATGGCCATTTTAACTCACTAAAATTCTAGTTCAAACATCTGGAGACATGAAGTTCCTTTTCCGTTCTTCATTTGACTAAATTTAGTTCCTGATTCTTCTTTTTGGTCTATTGGATTTTGTTGATTTTCGATGTCTCCCAGTGAATGAGAAACAAGGTATATATGCTTCGCATTCCTCATTTAGAAGTCCAATAGTGAATATTTCTAGTTGTATTGATTATTATGGATTTTCTTAGTCGTTAAAATTCTTTTTCAAACATTTGGAGACATGAAGTTCCTTTTTTGACCTTAAGGGACTCATTCAGTTTCCGAATCTTCTTTTTGGTGTATTTGATTTAGCGGTGTCTCCCTTTGAACGAGAAGTGAGGTATATATACTTCCTCATTTAGGAGTCCTATAATGTATACTTAAAATGATATTCATTGTTATGACCATTCTTACTCTTTAAAATTTTACTTTAATATTTTGGGGAGATGAAGTTCCTTTTCTAATCATCAAGGGACTTATATCAGTTCCAGCTTCCTCTTTTTGGTCTACTGGATTTGGTTGACTAACAGTGTCTCCCAATGAATGAGAAACAAGCTTCATATGCTTCTCATTCCTCACTAAGGAGTTTAATAGTGTTTCCGTCTAATGGTAATAATTGTTATGGCCATTCTTACTCATTAAAATTCCGTTTCAATCATTTGGGGACATGAAGTTCATTTTTTGATCTTCATGGGACTCATTTTAGTTCCAGATTCTCCTTTTTGGTCAATTGGATATAGTTGATTAGCGGTGTCTCCCAATGAATGAGAAACAAAGTGTATATGCTTCTCATTCCTCATTTAGGAGTTTCACAATACATATTTCTTGTGGTATTCATTGTTATGATCATTCTTACTCTTTAAAACTCTTTTTCAAGCATTTGGGGACCTGAAGTTCATTTTCAGATCTTCATGTGACTCATTTTAGTTCCAGATTCTTCTTTTTGGTCAATTTAATATAGTTGAGTAGCGGTGTCTCCCAATGAATGAGAAACAAGGTATCTATACTTCTCATTCCTCATTTAGGAGTCCAATAATGTATATTTCTAATGGTATTCATTGTTATGACCTTTCGTACTCTTTAAAAGTCTGTTTTAAGCATTTGGGCACAAGAAGTTCCTTTTCTTATCTTCAATGAACTCATTGTAGTTCTAGATTCTTCCTTTTGGTCCATTTTATTTGGTTGATTAACAGTGTCTTCCAATGAATGAGAAACAAGGTATATATGCTTCTCATTCCTCATTTAGGAGTCTCACAATGCATCTTTCAAGTGGTATGCATTGTTATGACCATTCTTACTCTTTAAAATACTGTGTCAAGCATTTGGGAACATGAAGTTCATTTTCTAATCCTCATGGGACTCATTTCTGTTCTAGCTTCCTCTCTTTGGTCTATTGGATTTGGTTGATATGCGGTGTCTCCCAATGAATGAGAAACAAGGTATATATACTTCTCATTCCTCGTTTAGGAGTCCAATAGTGTTTATTCTAGGTGAATCCATTGTTATAACCATTCTAATTCATTAAAATTCTGTTTCGAGCATTTGGGGACATGAAGTTCCTTTTCATATCTTCGTGAGACTCGTTTTACTTCCAGATTCTTCTTTTTGGTCAATTTGATATAGTTGATTTGCGGTGTCTCCCAATGAATGAGAAACAAAGTGTATGCTTCTCATTCCTCATTTAGGAGTCTCACAATGCATATTTCTGGTGGTATTCATTGTTATGATCATTCTTACTCTTTAAAATTCTGTTACAAGCATTCGGGAACTTGATGTTCCTGTTCTGATCTTCATGTGACTCATTTTAGTTCCAAATTCTTCTTTTTGGTCAATTTGATATAGTTGATTAGCGGTGTCTCTCAAAGAATGAGAAACAAGGTATCTATACTTCTCATTCCTCATTTTCCAATATTATATATTTCTAATGGTATTCATTGTTATGACCATTCGTACTCTTTAAAATTCTGTTTTAAGCATTTGGGCACAAAAAGTACCTTTTCTAATCCTCATAGGACTCATTTCAGTTCCAGCTTCCTCTCTTTGGTCTGATGGACTTGGTTGATTTGTGGTGTCTCCCAATGAACGAGAACAAAGTGTATATTTCTCATTCCCCATTTAGGAGTCCAATAGTGTTTATTATAGTGGAATTCAATGTTGTGACAATTCTTACTCATTAAAATTCCGTTTCAAGCATTTGGGACAAGAAGTTTCTTCTGTGATCTTCGTGGGACTCGTTTTAGTTCCAGATTCTTCTTTTAGGCCATTTGGAAATAGTTGACTAGAAGTGTCTCCCAATGAATGAGATACAAGGTATATATACTTCTCATTCCACATTTAAGAGTCCAATAGTGTATATTTCTTGTGCTATTCTTTGTCATGGCCATTTTAACTCACTAAAATTTGTAGTTCAAACATCTGGAGACATGAAGTTCCTTTTTTGTTCTTCATTAGACTAAATCTAGTTCCTGATTCTTCTTTTTGGTCTATTGGATTTTGTTGATTTTGGATGTCTCCCAATGAATGAGAAACAAGGTATATATGCTTCTCATTCATCATTTAGAAGTCCAATAGTGAATTTTTCTAGTTGTATTGATTATTATGGATTTTCTTACTCGTTAAAATTCTTTTTCAAGCATTTGGAGACATGGAGATCTTTTTTTGACCTCATGGGACTCATTTAGTTCCAGACTCTTCTTTTTGGTGTATTTGATTTAGCGGTGTGTCCTAATGAACGAGAAATGAGGTATATATACTTCGCATTCCTCATTTAGGAGTCCTATAATGTATACTTAAAATGATATTCATTGTTATGACAATTCATTCTCTTTAAAATTCTGTTTTAAGCATTTGGGGACATGAACTTCCTTTTTTGATCTTCTTGGGACTCATTTTATTTCCAGATTCCTCTTGTTGGTTTATTTGATTTGGCTGATTAACAGTGTCTCCCAATGAATGAGAAACAAGGTATGTATTCTTCTCATTCCTCATTTATGAGTCCCAAAATGCATATTTCTAGTGGTATTCTTAGTTATGACCATTCTTACTCTTTAAAATTTTACTTTAATATTTTGGGGAGATGAAGTTCCTTTTCTAATCCTCATGGGACTCATATCAGTTTCAGCTTCCTCTTTTTGGTCTATTGGATTTGGTTCATTAACAGTGTCTCCCAATGAATGAGAAACAAGGTTTCTATGCTTCTTATTCCTCACTAAGGAGTCTAATAGTGTTTGTGTCTAATGGTAATAATTGTTATGACCATTCTTACTCATTAAAATTCTGTTTCAAGCATTTTGGGACATGAAGTTCCTTTTTTGATCTTCATGGGACTCATTTTAGTTCCAGATTCTCCTTTTTGGTCAATTGGATATTGTTGATTAGCGGTGTCCCCCAATGAATGAGATACAAGGTATATATACTTCTCATTCCTCATTTATTAGTCCAATAGTGTATATATCTTGTGCTATTCATTGTCATGGCCATTTTAACTCATTAAAATTCTGGTTCAACTATTTGGAGACATGAAGGTCCTTTTCTGTTCTTCATTAGACTCAATTTAGTTCCTGATTCTTCTTTTGGTCTATTGGATTTTGTTCATTTTGGATGTCTCCCAATGAATGAGGAACAAGGTATATATGCTTCTCATTCCCCATTTAGAAGTCCAATAGTGAATATTTCTAGTTGGACTGATTGTTATGGCTTTTCTCACTCGTTAATATTCTTTTTCAAACATTTGGAGACATGAACTTCCTTTTTTGACCTTAAGGGACTCATTCAGTTCCAGAATCTTCTTTTTGGTGTATTTGATTTAGCGGTGTCTCCCATTGAACGAGAAGTGAGGTATATATACTTCCTCATTTAGGAGTCCTATATTGTATACTTAAAATGATATTCATAGTTATGACCATTCTTACTCTTTAAAATTTTACTTTAATATTTTGGGGAGATGAAGTTCCTTTTCTAATCATCAAGGGACTTATATCAGTTCCAGCTTCCTCTTTTTGGTCTACTGGATTTGGTTGACTAACAGTGTCTCCCAATGAATGAGAAACAAGCTTCATATGCTTCTCATTCCTCACTAAGGAGTCTAATAGTGTTTCCGTCTAATGGTAATAATTGTTATGGCCATTCTTACTCATTAAAATTTCGTTTCAAGAATTTGGGGACATGAAGTTCATTTTTTGATCTTCATGGGACTCATTTTAGTTCAAGATTCTCCTTTTTGGTCAATTGGATATAGTTGATTAGCGGTGTCTCCCAATGAATGAGAAACAAAGTGTATATGCTTCTCATTCCTCATTTAGGAGTTTCACAATGCATATTTCTTGTGGTATTCATTGTTATGATCATTCTTACTCTTTAAAACTCTTTTTCAAGCATTTGGGGACCTGAAGTTCCTTTTCAGATCTTCATGTGACTCATTTTAGCTCCAGATTCTTCTTTTTGGTCAATTTAATATAGTTGAGTAGCGGTGTCTCCCAATGAATGAGAAACAAGGTATCTATACTTGTCATTCCTCATTTAGGAGTCCAATAATGTATATTTCTAATGGTATTCATTGTTATGACCTTTCGTACTCTTTAAAAGTCTGTTTTAAGCATTTGGGCACAAGAAGTTCCTTTTCTTATCTTCAATGAACTCATTGTAGTTCTAGATTCTTCCTTTTGGTCCATTTTATTTGGTTGATTAACAGTGTCTTCCAATGAATCAGAAACAAGGTATATATGCTTCTCATTCCTCATTTAGGAGTCTCACAATGCATCTTTCAAGTGGTATGCATTGTTATGACCATTCTTACTCTTTAAAATACTGTGTCAAGCATTTGGGAACATGAAGTTCATTTTCTAATCCTCATGGGACTCATTTCTGTTCTAGCTTCCTCTCTTTGGTCTATTGGATTTGGTTGATATGCGGTGTCTCCCAATGAATGAGAAACAAGGTATATATACTTCTCATTCCTCGTTTAGGAGTCCAATAGTGTTTATTCTAGGTGAATCCATTGTTATAACCATTTTAATTCATTAAAATTCTGTTTCGAGCATTTGGGGACATGAAGTTCCTTTTCATATCTTCGTGAGACTCGTTTTACTTCCAGATTCTTCTTTTTGGTCAATTTGATATAGTTGATTTGCGGTGTCTCCCAATGAATGAGAAACAAAGTGTATGCTTCTCATTCCTCATTTAGGAGTCTCACAATGCATATTTCTGGTGGTATTCATTGTTATGATCATTCTTACACTTTAAAATTCTGTTACAAGCATTTGGGGACTTGATGTTCCTTTTCTGATCTTCATGTGACTCATTTTAGTTCCAAATTCTTCTTTTTGGTCAATTTGATATAGTTGATTAGCGGTGTCTCTCAAAGAATGAGAAACAAGGTATCTATACTTCTCATTCCTCATTTTCCTATAATATATATTTCTAATGGTATTAATTGTTATGACCATTCGTACTCTTTAAAATTCTGTTTTAAGCATTTGGGCACAAAAAGTTCCTTTTCTAATCCTCATAGGACTCATTTCAGTTCCAGCTTCCTCTCTTTGGTCTGATGGACTTGGTTGACTTGCGGTGTCTCCCAATGAACGAGAGCAAAGTGTATATTTCTCATTCCCCATTTAGGAGTCCAATAGTGTTTATTATAGTGGAATTCAATGTTGTGACAATTCTTACTCATTAAAATTCCGTTTCAAGCATTTGGGACAAGAAGTTCCTTCTGTGATCTTCGTGGGACTCGTTTTAGTTCCAGATTCTTCTTTTAAGTCATTTGGAAATGGTTGACTAGTAGTGTCTCCCAATGAATGAGATACAAGGTATATATACTTCTCATTCCTCATTTAAGAGTCCAATAGTGTATATTTCTTGTGCTATTCTTTGTCATGGCCATTTTAACTCACTAAAATTTGTAGTTCAGACATCTGGAGACATGAAGTTCCTTTTCTGTTCTTCATTAGACTAAATCTAGTTCCTGATTCTTCTTTTTGGTATATTGGATTTTGTTGATTTTGGATGTCTCCCAATGAATGAGAAACAAGGTATATATGCTTCTCATTCCTCATTTAGAAGTCCAATAGTGAATATTTCTAGTTGTATTAATTATTATGGATTTTCTTACTCGTTAAAATTCTTTTTAAAACATTTGGAGACATGAAGTTCCTTTCTTGACCTTAAGGGACTTATTCAGTTCCAGAATCTTCTTTTTGGTGTATTTGATTTAGCGGTGTCTCACATTGAACGAGAAGTGAGGTATATATACTTCCTCATTTAGGAGTCCTATATTGTATACTTAAAATGATATTCATTGTGATGACCATTCTTACTCTTTAAAATTTTACTTTAATATTTTGGGGAGATGAAGTTCCTTTTCTAATCATCAAGGGACTTATATCAGTTTCAGCTTCCTTTTTTGGTTTATTGGATTTGGTTGACTAACAGTGTCTCCCAATGAATGAGAAACAAGGTATGTATTCTTCTCATTCCTCATTTATGAGTCCCAAAATGCATATTTCTGTTGGTATTCTTAGCTATGACCATTCTTACTCTTTAAAATTTTACTTTAATATTTTAGGGAGATGAAGTTCCTTTTCTAATTCTCATGGGACTCATATCAGTTTCAGCTTCCTCTTTTTGGTCTATTGGATTTGGTTGATTAAGAGTGTCTCCCAATGAATGAGAAACAAGGTTTCTATGCTTCTCATTCCTCACTAAGAAGTCTAATAGTGTTTTTGTCTAATGGTAATAATTGTTATGACCATTCTTACTCATTAAAATTCTGTTTCAAGCATTTGGGGACATGAAGTTCATTTTTTGATCTTCATGGGACTCATTTTAGTTCCAGATTCTCCTTTTTGGTCAATTGGATATAGTTGATTAGCGGTGTCCCCCAATGAATGAGAAACAAAGTATATGTGCTTCTCATTCCTCATTTAGGAATATCACAATGCATATTTCTTGTGGTATTCATTGTTATGACCATTCTTACTCATTAAAATTCTGTTTCAAGCATTTGGGCACATGAAGCATTTGGGCACATGAAATTCTGATCTTCCCGTGAATTATTTTTGTTCCAGATTCTTCTTTTTGGTCAATTTGATATAGTTGATTTGTCGGTGTCTCCCAATGAATGAGAAACAATATATCTATACTTCTCATTCCTCATTTTGGAGTCCAATAATGTATATTTCTAATGGTATTCATTGTTATAACCATTCATACTCTTTAAAATTCTGTTTTAAGCATTTGGTGACATGAAGATTCTTTTTTGACCTCATGGGACTCATATAGTTCCCGAATCTTCTTTTTGGGGTATTTGATTTAGCAGTGTCTCCCAATGAACGAGAAAGATGATACATATACTTCTCATTCGTCATTTAGGATTCCTATAATGTACACTTTCAATAGTATTCATTGTTATGACAATTCAATCTCTTTAAAATTCTGTTTTAAGCATTTGGGGACATGAACCTCCTTTTTTGGGCTTATTTGATTTGGTTGATTAACAGTGTCTCCCAATGAATGAGAAACAAGGTATATATTCTCCTCATTCCTCATTTATGAGTCTCACAATGCATATTTCTAGTTGTATTAATTGTATGACCATTCTTACTCTTTAAAATTCTGCTTTAATGTTTTGGGGACATGAAGTTCCATTTCTAATCCTCATAGGACTCATATCAGTTCCAGCTTCCTCTTTTTGGTCTATTGGATTTGGTTGATTTACGGTGTCTCCAAATGAATTAGAAACAAGGTTTTGTGCTTCTCATTCCTCACTTAGGAGTCCAAATTGTTTGTTTCTAGTGGAAATAATTATTATGGTCATTCTTACTCATTAATAATCTGTTTCAAGCTTGGGGACATGAAGTTCTTTTGCTGATTTTCATGGGACTCATTTTAGTTCCAGATTCTTTTTTTTGCTCAATTGGATATAGTTGATTAGCGGTGTCTCCCAATGAATGAGAAAAAGGTATATATGCTTCTCATTCCTCATTTTGGAGTCTCACAATGCATATTTCTAGTTGCCTTCATTGTTAGGACCATTCTTACTCATTAAAATTATGTTTCAATCATTTGGGGACATGAAGTTCGTTTTCTGATCTTCATGTGACTTATTTTAGTTCCAGGTTTTTCTTGTTGGACTATTTGATATAGTTGATTAGCTGTGTCTCCTAATGAGTGAGAAACAAGGTATATAAACTTCTCATTCCTCATTTAGTAGTCCAGTAGTGTTTATTTATTGTGGTATTGATTGATTTGGCCTTTGTTACTCATTAAAATTCTTCTTCAAGCATTTGGAGACATGAAGTTCCTTTTTTGATCTTCATGGGACTCATTTAGTTCCAGATCCTTTATATTGGCCAATTGGATATAGTTGAATAACAGTGTCTCCCACTGAATGAGAAAAAAGTATCTATACTTCTCATTCCTCATTTAGGAGTCAAATAATGTATATTTCTAATGGTATTCATTGTTATGACCATTCGTACTCTTTAAAATTTTTTTAAGCATTTGGAGACATGAAGTTCCTTTTTTGACCTCATGGGACTCATTTAGCTCCCGAATCTTCTTTTTGGTGTATTTGATTTAGCGGTGTCTTCCAATGAACGAGAAAGAAGGCATATATACTTCTCATTCCTCATTTAGGAGTCCTATAATGTATACTTCAAATGGTATTCATTGTTATGATAATTCAATCTCTTTCAAATTCTGTTTTAAGCATTTGGGGACATGAACTTCCTTTTGTACTCTTCATGGGACTCATTTTTGTTCCAGATTCCTCTTTTTGGTTTATTTGATTTGGTTGATTAACAGTGTCTTCCAATGAATGAGAAACAAGGTATATATTCTCCTCATTCCTCATTTATGAGTCTCACAATGCATATTTCTAGTTGTATTCATAGTTATGACCATTCTTACTCTTTAAAATTCTACTTTAATAATTTGAGGACATCAAGTTCTTTTTCTAATCCTCATGGGACTTATATCAGTTCCAACATCCTCTTTTTGGTCTATTGGATTTGGTTGATTAACGGTGTCTCCCAATGAATGAGAAACAAGGTATATATGCTTCTCATTCCACATTAAGGAGTCCAATATTGTTTATTTCTAGTGGTCTTCATTGTTATGGCCATTTTTACTCATTAAAATTATGTTCCAAGCATTTGGGGACATGAACTTCCTTTTATGATCTTCATGAGACTCAATTTAGTTCCAGATTCTTGTTTTTAGTTACTTCGATATATTGATAAATAGTGTCTCCCAATGAATCAGAAACAAGGTATGTATTCTTCTCATTCCTCATTTAGGAGTCTCACAATGCATATCTCTAGTGATATTCATTGGTATGACCTTTCATACTCTTTAAAAAAAACATTTTTGGCATTTGGGGACATGAAGTTCCTTTTTTGATCTTCATTGAACTCATTTTAGTTATAGATTTCTCTTTTTGGTCTATTTGATTTGGGTGATTAACGGTGTCTCCCAATTAATGAGAAAAAGGTGTATATGCTTCTCATTACTCATGCAGGAGTCTCACAATGCATATTTCTAGTGGTATTCATTGTTATTACCATTCTTTTTTTTTTAAATTCTGTTTTAAGCGTTTGGGACATGAAGTTCCTTTTCTAATCTTCATGGGACTCATTTAAGTTCCAGCATCCGATTTTTGGTCTATAGGATTTGGTTGATTAACGGTGCTTCCCAATGAATGAGAAACAAGGTATATACGCTTCTCATTGCTCATTAAAGAGTCCAATAGTGCTTATTTCTAGTGGTATAAATTGTTATGGCATTTCTTACTCATTAAAATTCTATTTCAAGCATTTGGGGACATAAAGTTCGTTTTCTGATCTTTAATGAGACTCATTTTTGTTCCATATTCTTTTTTTTGGTTAATTGGATATAGTTGATTAGCGGTGTTTCCCAATGAATGAGAAACAATGTATATATACTTGTCATTCCTAATTTAGGAGTCCAATAATGTATATATTTTGTGGTATTCATTGTCATCACCATTCTTTCTCATCAAAATTCTCGTTCAACAATTTGGAGAGATGAAGTTCCGTTGTGATCTTCGTGGGACTCATTTTAGTTCCAGATTCTTCTTTTTGGTCAATTCGATTTAGCTGATTAGCGGTGTCTCCCAATGAATGAGAAACAAGGTATATATGCTTCTCATTCCTCAATAATGAGTCCGATAGTACTTATTTCTAGTGGTAAAAATTGTTTTGGCAATTATTACTCATTAAAATTCTTTCTCAAGCAATTGGGGACATGAAGTTAATTTTCTGATCTTCATGAGACAAATGTTCGATCTAGATTCTTCTTTTTGGTCAGTTGAATATAGTTGATTAGCGGTGTTTCCCAATGAATGAGAAACAAGGCATATATACTTCTCATTCCTCATTTAGGAATCCAATATTGTATATTTCTAATGGTATTCATTGTTATGATCATTCTTGCTCTTTTAAATTCTACTTTATTAATTTGGGGACATGAAGTTCTTTTTCTATTCGTCATCAGATTTATATCAGTTCTAGCATCCTCTTTTTTGTCTTTTGGATTTGGTTGATTAACGGTGTCTCCCAATGAATGAGAAACAAGGTATATATGCTTCTCATTCCTCATTAAGGAGTCCAATAGTGTTGATTTCTAGTGGTTTCAATGTTATGGTCATTCTTACTCATTAAAATTTTGCATTAGGCATTTGGGGACATGAAGTTCCTTTTCTGATCTTAATTAAACTCATTTTAGTTCTAGATTCCTCTTTTTGGTCTATTAGATTTGGTTGAATAACGGTGTCTCCCAATGAATGAGAAAAAGGTATATATGATTCTCATTACTCATTTAGGAGTCTCACAATGCATATTCTAGTGCTATTCATTGTTATGACCATTCTTGCTCTTTAAAGTTCTGCTTTAAGCATTTGGGGAAATGAATTTCCTTTTCTAATCCTCATGGGACTCATTTCAGTTCCAGCATCATCTTTTTGGTCTATTGGATCTGGTTGATTAATGGTGTCTCCCAATGAATGAGAAACAAGGTATATATGCTTCTTATTCCTCATTAAAGGCTCCAACAGTGTTTATTTCTAGTGGTATAAATTGTTGTGTCCTTTCTTACTCGCTAAAATTCTGTTTCGAGCATTTTGGGACATTAAATTGCTTTTCAGATCTTTATGACACTCAATTAAGTTCTAGATTTTTCTTTTGAATTGGATATAGTTGATTAGCGGTGTCTCCCAATGAATGAGAAACAAGGTATATATACTTCTCATTCTTCATTTAGGAATCGAATAATGTATATTTCTACTGGTCTTCATTGTTATGGCCATTCTTACTTACTAAAATTCTGTTTCAAGCATTTGGGGACATGAAGTTCGTTTTCTGATCTTCATGAGACTCATTTCAGTTCCAGATCCTCTTTTTGGTCTATTGGATTTGGTTCATTACCGATGTCTCCCAATGAATGAGAAACAAAGTATATATGCTTCTCATTCCTCAATAAGGAGTCCTATAGTGCTTATTTCTAGTGGTATAAATTGTTATGGCCATTTTTACTCATTAAAATTCAGTTTCAAGCATTTGATGATATGAAGTTCCTTTTCTGATCTTCATGAGACTCATTTTAGTTCCAAGCATTTTGGGACATGAAGTTGCTTTTCAGATCCTCATGAGAGTCAATTTATTTCAAGATTCTGCTTTTTGGTTAATGGATATAGTTGATTAGCGGTGTCTCCAAATGAATGAGAAACAAAGTATATATACTTCTCATTCCTCATTTAGGAGTCCAATAATGTATATTTCTAGTGGTATTGATTGTTATGCCCTTTTTTACTCATTAAAAATCTTCTTCAACCATTTGGAGAAATGAACTTCGTTTTTTATCTTCATGGGACTCATTTAGTTCCAGATTCTTTTTCTTGGTCAATTGGATATAGTTGATTAACAGTGTCTCCCAATGAATGAGAAACAAGGTATCTATACTTTTCATTCCTCATTTAGGAGTCCAATAATGTATATTTCTAATGGTATTCATTGTTATGATCATTCATACTCTTTAAAATTCTTTTTTAAGCATTTGGAGACATGAAGTTCCTTTTTTGACCTAATGGGACTCATTTAGCTCCTGAATCTTCTTTTTGGTGTATTTGATTTAGCGGTGTCTTCCAATGAACGAGAAAGAAGGTATATATACTTCTCATTCCTCATTTAGGAGTCCTATAATGAATACTTTAAATGGTAATCATTGTTATGATAATTCTATCTCATTCAAATTCTGTTTTAAGTATTTGGGGACACGAACTTCCTTTTCTGATCTTCATGGGACTCATTTTAGTTCCAGATTCCTTTTTTTGGTTTATTTGATTTGGTTTATTAACAGTGTCTCCCAATGAATGAGAAACAAGGTATGTGTTCTTCTCATTCCTCATTTAGGCGTCCTACAATGCATATTTCTAGTGGTATTTATTGTTATGACCATTCTTACTTTTTAAAATTCTACTTTAATATTTTGGGGACATGAAGTTCCTTTTCTAATCTTCATGAGACTCCTATCAGTTCCACCTTCCTATTTTTTGTCAATTGGATTTAGTTGATTGACGGTGTCTCCCAATGAACAAGAAACAAGGTTTACATGCTTCTCATTCCTCACTAAGGAGGCCAGTAGTGTTTGTTTCTAGTGGTAATAATTTTTATGACCATTCTTATTCATTAAAAATTCTGTATCAAGCATTTGGGGACATGTAGTTCCGCTTCTGATTTTCATGGGACTCTTTTTAGCTCTGGATTTTTCGTTTTGGTCAATTGAATATACTTGATGAGCGGTGTCTTCCAATAATGTATATTTCTAATGGTATTCATTGTTATGACCATTCCTACTCTTTAAAATTCTGTATTAAGCATTTGGGGACATGAAGTTCCTTTTCTGATCTTCATGAGACTCATTTTAATTCCAAGCATTTGGGGACATGAAGTTGCATTTCAGATCTTCATGAGACTCAATTTAGTTCTAGATTTTGGTTTTTGGTAAATGGGATATAGATTATTAGCGGTGTCTCCCAATGAATGAGCATTTGGGGACATGAACTTCCTTTTCTACTCTTCATGGGACTCATTTTTGTTCCAGATTCCTCTTTTGGGTTTATTTGATTTTGTTGATTAACAGTCTCTCCCAATGAATGAGAAACAAAGGATATATACTTCTCATTCCTCATTTAGGAGTCCAATAATGTATATTTTGTGTGGTATTCATTGTCATGGCCATTATTTCTCATTCAAATTCTGGTTCACCCATTTGGAGACATGAAGTTCCTTTTTGATCTTCAATTTGATATAGTTGATTAGCGGTGTCTCCCAATGAATGAGAAACAAGGTATATATACTTCTCATTCCTCATTTAGGAATCCAATA